>OU898280.1:125632738-126232738 GCA_918026665.1 Diabrotica balteata | reverse complement strand
AGATAATTGGGGAAAGTAATGCATATTTTTTTTTTTTTTGAAAATGTTGGGGAACAAATCAATTGGGACCTACCCAATTACTATCATATTGATGATATACATGAGATCTGTGGGCGTCCTCACAAGCTGTTTGTGACCGTGCCGTTGCAATAGAAAAATTAAATGGATCATGGTGTGGTGAAGGTTAGGTTTCAAACGTGAAGAGGCACTTTTATCCAAAATGATCGGCATTCACAAGGTATTTTATAAATGTAATTCTTTGTCATTTCTTGTTCATTGTTAGGTTTGGTTTTGGACAAAATAGATCTCAACGTGTTTGTTGTTTTGAATGTTGTTGAAATGTTGAAATTTATTTCCTATCCTTTTAAGTTTTTCTGATAATCCTTTTATGTGCGGTATTGTTATTTTCCTCGATATTATTGCGTGTGTATGCTGTAGGATCTCGTTCTAAGTTGTTCTGTTCTATTCGATCATTGTTGAAAAATCCTTATTTATAAACGATAAAGGATAATCATTTTTTAATAAAACAGATGTTAATCAAATGTTTCTCCTCCAAGAACGAATTTTCGTTAGAACAAGTAATTTTGGCTCTATCGTATAAGGATTTAATGATTCCGTTTTTTATATTAATATTGTGATATGATTTGAAATTTAAATATCTGTTGGTTTGTGTTGGTTTTCTGATATACCTGAGTCTCATATCCAGTATCTTTCTTAAGATTAAAACATCCAGGAAAGGTAGTGTGTTATTATATTCCTTTTCCATGGTAAATGTTTCTTCTTTATCGTTTATATCATTTAGGAATTTGTGCAACAAGTGTAAAGTATATATTATACATTTTAAAGTTCGTTCTACTTTAAAATGTTTAATGTATGTCTGAATTGTCAATATAAATGAGTCAGATAAAATTAAATTATTAGAAGAATTTTTCACTAAGTAACAAAAAAACAAAAGTTGTGTAATTTACTAATGTTTGTATTTTGAGAACGATTTCCGAAAGTGGAAATTGAAACAGCTAATAATACATACTTTAACCTTTTAGTTGTAGCTTATTCCCATTTATAAATAGTAAATTAATTTAAATATGCCACAAGGAAATAGCTTCAGAAACAATATTACCATGTCTGTTGTCTGATAAATAACATTTGGTAGCCATACCTTAACATTTATTAGTCGTCTGATTCTGGTACACGAACCTCTTGTACAGATTTATAAGCATCCACAGGTTAAACCCGAGAATAAATTTCTTCATATAATTTCAATCTCATAATTTTAAAACAAATTTAAAAAAATAAAGAAAAACAGAAAGGACAGATGATCGCCGATACATCGTGGATTAATTCTTGTAATAATTACGCTTGTATTTCACTGTTGTATTTTATAAAATTGGAAATATCAATTGTTTACGAACCTACAAAACTATCAATTTGGATATATACATGAGGATCTGTGACGGTCCTCACATGCGTGTGTGACCGTCGTTGCAATAGAAAAAATTAAATGGATCATGGTGGTGAAGGTTAGGTCAAACGAGAGGACACTTTTATCCAAATTACCACCACAAGATTACTACCATTACTACCATTTAGGCACCAAACTTGAACGATATACCACATAATGATTATTAATGTCTCAATAAATACAAAAAAATGTTCAATTAACACATTTGTAACCTCGAAAATATACCTAAAAACTTAGCGGCCATTTTTATAGTGTTAACAAACTTCACCAAGCACGTTGTGTACTGGAGATTTTATTTAAATCCGGTTTTTTAAAACAACTACAATACAGGCATCAGCGCTAATGTCATTTTGTGTTTTAATTCACTAATACGTTCATTGTATGTAGTTTTCAAACAAAATTTTGAAATATTGTGAGTTCATACAGTATTAAAAATGGATTTAATATTCAAGACCTAATGAATACGTAGATATTTTGTTGTTTATGGTTAATGTAGGATAAATTCTCGAAATGCTCAAGCTTTATGCACGGAAGGCTTTCAGTTATACATTAAGATATTTCAGCCTTCTTTCTTCTGATGTCACTTCTGCACTATCTACTGTTTAAGCCGCATCCTTTTCGGGTATGTGGTTTATTTCTGTCATGGACTCATTAGGTTCTTTTACTGTAGGTACTAATTATGGCATTGTATCTTTTTTCCTGCTTGGTTGTCTTCGGCAACCCTGGCTAGACCTCTCAGATGAGTCGATCAGTCAGTGTTTTTCTTTGTACCTCCTCTGTGTTCGATTTTTGTCGAGATGTTTCTGGTTGGCTGCATGGTCCGCACATACTTGGTTTTATTAGTATTTATCACCAGCTCATATCCCGCGCTGCCTCTTCTAGTGCTCTATATACTACTATAATATTTATTTGTGTTCGGCGAATAATATCTTTAATAGTGCCTGTTGTATTAATGTGGAAGGATCTAATAACTTTTTATAATGGCTGTTGAACAACACTTTTCTGTTAAGATACACGTAATCAGTGTATTTAAACATCTACTGGGGTATTCTCCGCCCTTCCTAAACAGTCTTGCTGACAGATGTTCAGTGCTGGGTGACTTGTTGTTTAATTTATAGTTTGTTTATTCCTTCCATTACATTGGTTAGTTATTGTGGTATTTCTTTCTCGTCTTCTATTTCCATGTTATTTTATGAGATTACCGGTATTCGTTCTTTTCCATATTCTGCTTCACCGAGTTTATAGTTGAGTTAAGCAAGTTCAAGCGTTCTCTCCATCGGATTAATATTCCTTTTTTCCTTGTGATAAGATAGCTATTTTTGTTTTTACATTTGGTATATTTTTCTCATGTGATTGGCCTTTCTACAGAATTTCCAACTTTCATTTATGTTATTAATTTCTTCGATATCTGGTAGTTCCTGTTTATAAAACGTTCTTTCTTCGCTTCAAGTAGGTATTTATCTATGGTATAGTTGGAAATCAATCTTGTCTATTACAGGTGAAAATTAGTAGTTCCACTTGTCAGAAAAAAAAACCCAGTACCTTCTGGTCGATTACATAATATACAAGTAAGATATCAACAAAAATATCCAAACACATAAAAAAAGGAATAACACCAGCTTTTAGAACATTGGATCATCCTTCTAAAAGCGGCTACTAGCCTGCTCTATCCTGAATCTAATTGCGCCGTGACTTTCTGCGTTACAATTTAATTGCTGTCCAAGGTTAAACGATTTTATGAACTTGCTCAAGTTTGGTATAATTTACAATATAGACGGTTTTATCTGCTGTTGTTTCACTTATTACGAGTATTTTGGTTTTACTTATGTTAAGATCCAGTCCTGCCTCCTACAAACTCTCAACGACACTATCAGTAGTATTTGCAGATCTTCTTGACTAGAAGCTAGGAGTACTGTATCGTCCGCATATCGCAAATTATTGATGACTTCGCCGTTCACAAGTATTCCTTCTTGTTTCTCTGAATATTCTTTCGGGAGTAAACGTTAAAAAGCAGGGGTGACAAAGAGGCATCCCTGCCGTACTCCCTTTTAATATTGAGAGCCTGTGATTCCACACCATCTACTAAAACTGATGTTTGATTCCAATATAAATTTGCAATTATTCGAACATCTCTGCCGTCCAAGCCAATTGTTGCTTCAAACCAATTAATTCCTGCGTTGTGGATAGCATGTGGATATATCTTTTATTTTGTTCATTGTTGGTTTATCGTGTCAGGTACCGTTTGAAGGAGTTTTGTTAGTCGTCTGTCCAAGTTGGTCGAAAGGATATCGACCTTACTAGGATGTTTCAGTTAATTAACGTTTTATCTTTTTTGCATTATTTTAATTCAATTTTTCATGATTTTGAAATTCTTGCTTGCGTCTTCGCTATAATATGGTGATGATTCGAGTTCATATTTGCTCTCCTGTAACTGCGTCAATCCATGACGTCCGAATTATACCTAGTATTAATCAGAAAATGATTGATTTGATTTACCGTATATCCGTCTAACGATACCCATGTTACTTTGGGTATATGTTTTTGTTGTAATCATGTATTCGATATTATCGTATTGAGTTTCAATCAAATTTGACAATTGTCATTCCGCGAATTTAAAAATTTTGTTGACCTCATAATAATCGTAAAAACGGTAAAAATCGAGAAACGTTTCTTTATTTAGCAGCTTGATAAAAATTGACTTTATTTGCTGCGAAATATTGATCTTGCATACAAAAGCTGCACTCTTCGCCTTTAAAACGCATTTTGATTTTTGTTGATAGCACACTGTAATCAAACGATATCGAATTTTTACCGATGAGTTGATACAAATTCTGTTTGAAACTAGCTGACCGCCGAACTTTGTACGGTCTTAAAATTAAATAAAGTATCAAAGTTCAATAAGCTTCTCTTTCGAGTATGTTAAGTAACAGAACTCTCTGGGTAATGAAATGAATCCAGCCAAGGTGTCAATAGCGACTTTACCATTTCCAATATCTAACAACTGCTTCAATAGCACAATTGTACTTTAATCTTGTTGCAAAAACACTCGCTATTATTTATCAATTGGAGCGTGTTTACATGGCGCCACAAATTTGATGATATCTGCAGCAGTTAGTTGGGGAATAATTATTAAATAAGGAACAGTCTAACAATAGAATTATGGCTCCACCTGTCCACCTATCTTCCCAGCTGATATGTTGAAACTTCATCGTCATTATTTGGAGCCCCAATACTAAATACAGCCATGTCGTTATAGGTTTCATATAGCAACAATATGCGGCGTTCCCAAGCGGTCACCCATCCAAGATTTAACTGCACCCGACACTGTTTCTATCAATACTGACATTTATTTTGTTAATCCTAGCTTCCTTTGTTAGTCATAGTATGGCGCCATCTAGTAGCTATATTGCTATTTAAAATTACAGAAAAACTGTGTTTAAGATCTTTCAGCACAATTTTTGAACATTATCTTTCACACAAACCTTCTGATAATAACAAACACAAAACAATAATGATCTAATTTGGTATAGTCGTTCTGAAATGATGCTCGTAAAAACATTTCGACAATACATTTTTATTAATATAGACTGATTTTGCGCTCGTAACTGACATTCAAATTTACCGGTCGCTTCAAGCGTTGTTTTTGAGAGAACGATTTATTTTACACAAAAGTGCTAATAAATATTTATATTCAAGATTATCTCATTATCTCAGCTACATTTTTTACTTTAAACATTTTTTTCTACTACGTACAGATTGTTGGTAAATCAAAAAGTGATAATTAACATTTTTGCTTAAAATTTTCTCAGCTACATTTTTTGTGTGAAATATTTTTTTCTATGGCAAAATCGATGTTTTCCCCCAGCGAGGGGTGGTTTTAGGAGAAAGCTTGGGTGTAGAAGTAGCTAACTTTTTTGAATCTTTTGGAGTCCCGAAATTGACATTTTCAGTCAAACTCATTTTATTCGTATGATTTTTAGAGGTCAAATCTCTGACTACTGGACTAAAGGGGCAAAGTAAATTATTTTTATTTAGTAATGGTTCTTTAATATTCTGTTAATTATATGTTTTTATTTTATCGCCTACATTCAGTTTGTTCAACATTGAATTCATACAAAATAAAATATTACAGGAAAGTATCAAATAATAAACTAAAACTGTATTTTCTATAATGGGTTTCCGGTTTTTTATATTTTAAACACTTCCATTAATCTTGCGTCACATCCTAAAATAGAACACGATAAAAAATTATTTTGTTATAAATATTTTTTTAGTTTATTATACCTCCAAGTTATTAAAAGTTGTTTTCCGGATTTGTTTGAGCTTTTATTATTAACATAATAACTCAGAATTTAAATTACTTTATCGTTTAAGTGATTACGTTGAAAACATTAAAATAAGTACTTTCGATTATGTTTAAGAAATAACCGTAGAGACGTCTTTTTAAATTTAAGTTTCTTTAAGAGTTAGTATTATTACATTCCATATGTACTATACATAGTGTGACCAACTAGCCTGAAAAATCCGGAACATTGCCCGAATTACTAAGTCGTGTCCGGGCGTCGCGAACAAGGCTTCCGGGCCATCCGAATTTTTAACTTTTTGGTAAAATTCTATTTTGAAATTTTAAATACGTTATTCTTCTAAGAATTCACATCAAATTGAATTGTTGGGACGAAAAAAAGTCGAAAATTTCGAAAAACTGTGCACTTTTTTCGTTTCTGTATTTTAATTATCCTCTTCCGAAAAGATTATTCAAAAACGATAACAATTCATGTATTGTAGGTAAACAAATTTCTTGATGTTACTCGCGCTATATTCTTGAAGAATAAATGATTAATTTTCAAACCGTTACGTGCTTTGAACCAAGATTAAATCTGCTGCGTTGCAATACGATTTTGTGTAAACATTTATTTTATGTCACTAATCAGTTTGAAGCCTCAAATAGATTAGTGATCATCTACGAAGGTCCAAAGCATTGTTTAGTTGACTTTACATTTTTCATTTCCATTCTATTGTTAATATGGAACCAGAACAAGAGAGTAAAAAGAGAAAACGCTATTGCACTTTTAATAAAACTATACAAGAAGAATTCCCATTTTTGAAGAAAAAAAGTAACAGTGACGTAAAATGTGATACTTGTGGATCCGAATTTTCGATTGCTTACAGTGATAGAGCGGATGTAGTGAGTCACATCAAAAATGAAAAACACCAAAGAGATATTAGCTCCGCGGCAAACAGCAAAAAATTGACTGAATTTTTCAAGGCAACAGCAATATCGAGCAATATTGATTTAGAGACAGCAGCGCGGGAAGGTTGGGCGTAAATGTTGAGAAACTCGCCAGGAAATTGCAAATTTGGCTTTGATGACCAAATTTCAGTCAGCTCGTACTAAATGTGAGGCAATTGTTAAAAATGTCTTTGGTCCGTACATCAAAAATCAATTGGTTGATGCAATGAACAACGCAATATACGTCAGTATAATTACCGATGCATCTAACCATGGAAAGGTAAAGATGTTCCCGGTTGTGGTGAGATATTTCATTCCATTAGAAGGCATGAAGATGAAAATATTGAATTTTACGGCTGAAGATGGGGAACCATCTGATATTATTGTGCAACTCTTAAGGAACACTCTTGAAAAGTACAACATCTCAAGAAAGTTAGTTTCATTCTGCGGCGATAATACTAATACTAGTTTTGGTGGTAAAAACCAAGGTGGGCAAAACACTGTTTACTACAAGCTAAAATCACAGGTGAATCCACAACACTTTGCAATGTGGCTGCAATATGTTACC
Organism: Diabrotica balteata; assembly: GCA_918026665.1. NCBI lineage: Eukaryota > Metazoa > Arthropoda > Insecta > Coleoptera > Chrysomelidae > Diabrotica > Diabrotica balteata. The sequence continues at coordinate 126,225,478 of OU898280.1, read as the reverse complement.
ACTTGACGTGGAATTAATTATGTTAATAATTATATCCTTTCACTGTTCGTGTCACACATTTGAAAGAGTTTTTTGAAACCGCAAACGTTGAATACCAGAAAATTCTTGGTTATGGGAGAACTCGCATTTTGGAAATTTTCACATGCCTGCAATCAATCGTACGAGTTTATGATGGATTAAAGGCGTATTTTTTGGAAACTTTAAATAGCCCAAAATTACTGAAGGATTTTTTTAAGGAATCATATTCGAAAGTTTGATTGTTGTTTATTCTTGATCAGGTAAAAGCAGCTTTACATCTAGCCAATGCAACTCCCATGCTATGCAGGTCTGTCTTGCATGGCATATCTCTTTCCTAGAATATTTACATCAAAGCTATTTTTGTGCAATTTTTAATACCACTTTTATTGTTGCCAACAAAAGAAATATACCAAAACATTAACTTTTGATATTTCACCTGGAAATTTCAGTCCATCATTAAATAAATTAAAATATAAATCACAAATTATTACATCCAATAAATAATATTATAAACTTACACAATAATATGTGATAATGTTTAGTTTTATTTGAAACTATACATTTTATTATACTGGCAACATGAATTTTGTGGCAAACTTGCAGCAAAATAGTATGAAAAATTGAACACGTTTTAATTTTTCCTATAGCACAGGAATTGCATGAAAATAACGCGTAGGCATGTGCTGTTGCATAATTTGTCTTGCTTGGCTCTTGCCTAGCATGAAAATTGCATAATGTAAAACCATTTCAAGAAACGTGTTCAAAAATTACTTTTAATCACTTTATGAGTTGAATATTTGAATCTAACCTGAATTGCAATTTTTTTTCTATAGGTTAAGATTTTTAGTCGATCAGAGCTGTTCAAGAAGAACACATGTGCACTTGGTTTTTTTCTGTCTGCATTGTTTACGCTGAGAAAATTTGAATGGATACAGAAAACAGTTTTTGGGTAAGTTGCATATATCTAAGCATTAATGAATCAATGGTTCTTTATCATGGCCATAATTTAGCTAAGATGTTTATAAAAAATAAACCAAATAGATTCGTATTCAAACTATGGATGCTCTCTAGAAATGATGGATATCCATATAACTTTGATATTTACTGCGGAAAATCGGGAAATGCTCAAACTCCCTTAGGAACTCGAGGTGTAAATAATATGTTAGAAATTCTGCAAAATACGAACAGCCATGTTGTATATTTGGATCATTTTTTCACCAGCTACTCCCTTCTGAAATCTTTATCAGAAAACGGTATACGAGCTTGTGGTACAGTTCGAGAAAATAGGATTAACAAATTCTTTTAGTTTCAACTTTCAACCATCAAAAAACAAGATCGAGGGACCTACGATTACAAATCAGATGGCGATGTTATTTTTGTCAAATGGAATGACAATGCTCCTGTAATAGTCGCCAGTAATCATTTTGTAGTAACCCTTGTTCAAAATACAACCAGAAGAGTGAAGTCTGAATATAAAAAAGAAGTAACTCAACCAAATTTGATAAGACAATATTATAACATTGGAATGGGTGGTGTTGACCTTTTTGATCGTTTAGCTGCTTCTTATCGTCCCCGACTTAGATTCCAAAAAATGATGGTGGAACTTGTTTGCTCATGCATTGAATTTGGCGGATGCGGCAGCTTTTCGCTTTTTTCGATATGTGAATGCAAGAACAAATATAACATACCTTGAGTTTCGTAAAAACGTTGCCCTATCACTTGAAAAAGCAGAATCAGGTCAAAGAATAAGAAAAGGCGGTCGATCTGCCCCTGTTCTAAGCGACATAAAATTTGACGGAATAAATCACATGCTCGAAGGCCCTAACCAGGGCGTTGTGTTTTGTGCTATAAAAATACCAGACTTCAGTGCAGAAGTGTGAAAAGCGACTTCATAAAAATGAATGTTTCGCTCAATTTCATCTTATATTTACTTATATTAAACATTTGTGCTAATAATAAACATTTTTGAAACACTTGAGTATTTTATTTTTAGAAAATAAATAATACCTTACATGCCAACGTTTCCAAAATGGGAACAACATGGTGAAGACAAAATACACCACTAATATCTTTGTACTTCAAAATCTATTAAAATAGGTCAAAATCAAAAGACGTTTTACATATTATCTATTTATTCCAAACATTTCGTTAAGTCGCTATTAAAAGGTTAAAACAGACCTACTACTTCATTACGAAACGGAAGTAGCTTCCAATTTATGTTTATTTTTAAGACATCACCACACATATCTACTTACAAACAACATACATACACATACAAAAAAGTTGGTGTACTATGTTTTGTGAACCAATAAGTTCTTAAATCCAATATTGCTATGTCCGTAGAAGTAAGGGAAATTTACAAAAGGGTAAACTAATATTGATATTTATTGAATCGTTAAAAATATACTCTGACCAGGCATATTTAACAAATTAATAATTTAGTAATTATTAAGTCATGGATCCGCTTCAAAGTTCTTTCTTATTATATGCAACGCATCTCTATGTGCGAGTAAATCGTTCAAGCTTACATGTGACGTAAAATTTACACGGAACTGTTATATTATTGATGTTTGTGAAAAGGTTGTTTAATAATAAAGTGTAACTTGAAACAATTGTTATGGTTTTATTGTTAATTAGTCACGTTCGATGGTGATCATGTGTAGATACGATTACTCAATACGAAAATATTTATCGGTGCTATTTTCTAACTGGTGTACATGACATAACAAGTTATGACAAAGAAAAACAAATAAATTTATTTGATAAATAAAGCAATGTTATCGAAATGAGAAGATATGATCTTAGTTTTATACGTTTCTGCTCTTTTCGCCCAGCACATAATCAAAGAAATTAGACCTTAAAGAAACTCATCGCACGAATGGAACTCAAAAATATTGATAACAGTATTTTAAAATCCCGAACTTTACAATTTGTAATAAAGGATATTTTAACTTAAGATAATTTAAACGTTATTTTATAATTCTATCTAATACAGTAGACTCGCGATTATCCCAGTCTAGGTTATCCGAGCCCCTTGGTTAACCGAGACAAAAGTCGTAACTGGTGAGTCACCATATTGCGAATAGATATGCGCCGTTAGGTCGAGCCGAAACTTTCAGAAACCTTATTTCCAGAAATGTTTATATCGCGTTCTGTCTACAAATATTGTTCCTATGTTATTCAGAGTGAAATGGACAAGGATGCATCAATAAAGAAGGTTGCTTCAGATTTAGGTGTTGGAGAAGTAACTGTTGTAGATTGGAAGCGTAAACGGAATGAAATCGAACAGTATGTTAACCGAAGTGTGAGTGTTGGGAGTGGATTGGAAGACCACAAAGAAAGCAGAACATAAACAAACTTCTGAGGCGTTGTTCTTGTGGTTATCACAAATAAGAGGATTGGGCAGCTCGATAAGTATAGTCCATTTCCATCATATTGATAGCACATTATGTATGCAAATACCTAAACTGTTGATACGGGTGACTCAATCAAAAATAGATATTTGTCAATAAGTTTACAGAAGTATATAGGAAAACAATTTGAAATTGAGTATGACCACTAGGTATAAAGGTTGAAGCAGAATAGAATACAATAGTTTTGAGGGTTACTAATTCCTAAATAAAGTTGCCAGTGTCGGAGTGATGGAGATTAACAGGTACTAATGAATTTGCAAGAAATGTAAGATGTTTATTTTATTGGTTATATATAAAATAATTTGTGGCCGTAACAAGGGCCGATTTGTAAAAAAAATGAATATTATTTTAATCAAATTCCATTTCAGATTCACTGCTTTCTTCAGAATCTAAGGAATCTTCAACTCCAATGTTAATTATTACCGGTTCCAGCATTGCATCAGTCATATTATCCAAATTCCACATTTTATTTTCTTGCTTGTGAGCATGACTAACAGCATTTTTCCAATTTTCTGGAGTTACTTTTGATAAGGAATGTTCTAATAATTGTTGTAAGTCTTCTAATTTAAAAGTTTTGTTGTTGCGTCCGACTTCACCCTTTACTTGAGACCATATATTTTCTATCGGATTCAGATCACAGTGGTATGGGAGTAAACGTAAAATAATTACATCATGGTTTAATGCCATTTCATCAATTATATATTTTTATAAGCTGCTTTATGTTGCCTTACAATAGGTAATAATTCCTTTTTTGTCGAATTCTCCTTGTACTCAATTGCGTGTTTATCCAACCATTCGATTATCTCTCCTTTTTTCCATGCCGTTGTTGGCAATTTTTCTGCTTAGTCTTGAATGGTAACTAGCATTATCCATGACTATGACAGAATTTTTTGGAATTAAATCCAACATTTGCTCAAAATATTCTTCAAAAACGTCAGCAGTCATTTCCTCGTGGTAATCTTTGGTTGATTTTGAGGCAAAACTTAATAATCCACCATTGACAAAACCGTATTCGTTTCCAATATGGGTTATTATGAGTCTGCGTCCTTTTCCAACGGGAATATTGTTTATTCCAGTAGATACACCTTCGATGAATGCCTGACGGGAACTTTTCACATTTGTATCAACCCATAGATATGGTACAGTATGACCTTCATTTAGCCAAGTCTCGTCCAAATAAAAAATTGTTTTCCCTTCTTCTCGGTACTTTTTAATAGTTCTTAGATAATCTCGTCTCCAACATACAATGTAATCTTTTTCAATTAAAACGGATTTTCTTCTATTCTTTTGCCAACGAAATCCCATCTCTCTCAATAGTCCCCATAATTTCTTGTTGCTTATGATTGGTAACTCTTCGTTTTCTCTAATTAATGTTTGGATTTTGTCCAATGTTGGAAATTCTTTGTTAAAAAAAAATGAGTGGACGCTGCGTCTTATCATGTTTTTATGTATTTCTTCAATTTCCAAGGGTTTACTGCCTCCACTTTCTTGGGAGATGAAACAGTTCCTCCTTTTCTTTCTTTTAGGAATCTATAAATTGTTGCTTCTCCAACCCCTGTGATATTTGAACACATGTTAACGATTTCACGAACATTACTTAAAGGGCGTTGATGTACAAGTGCATCGTGTACATTTAATATTATATTTTCTCTTAGACTGAAGGTACCTTTAAAACTACACTTAACCGGGATAAAACCTGTTGTCGACGTCATTTTTAAATACAAATAACAAAATATCGACACCAAAAACGTAGGTAGGTAAGACATGAACAATATACATCTAAAAACTAAATGGAAGATGCAAACAATTTCTAATTTATATTATTGGCATAAGCTGTAATGTGGCATAAAAACTACTTAAACTATCTTTAGTAAAGCCTTATCGTTCAAATAAGGTATTCTTTTTGTGTCAGGCGATAACTTGTATAGAAAACAATAATCACCTTTAAATTACTATTTACATTAATTTATTTCGTGAAACATTGAATTCTCTCGTTAATCACCCGTGTATAATTAACAATAATCGTGTGGCATATATACCGACGTTTTTTACGCACAAAAAAGGTATAGTGAGATTAGTGGACACTTATTTTACAGAAGATTTTTTAAAAGATAATGAATTGTTGACGGCATCTTAAAATATTAATTTTTTTTATTTATTTCAAAACAAGTATAGGGTGACGCCTATGGTTTTTTGCCCTGTTGAGGATTTGCATACATAATGTGCTATCAATATGATGGAAAAGAACTATAGTACTGTACATTTTAAAAATGTAAAGATATTTGTATATTTATATTTGATTATAATTTTACACTATAATTTTATTACTATATTTTGATTATAACTGAGGTCCGCAAAAAGAAGCACACGGTCTGGATGCGGACCACGGTCCGCCATTTGGTGACCCTGCTTTAGGATATAATATCATAATATTTTAACACTTAGAACCACCCATTTTCTATACAAAAGAATACCTTCTTTGAACGATTACCTGGAATTACTGATAAGGCTTCATTAATGATAGTTTAAGTAGTTTTTATGCCACATTACAGCTTATGCCAATAATATAAATTAAAAATTGTTTGCATCTTTCATTTAGTTTGTAGATGTACATTGTTCACGTCTTACCTACCTACGTTTTTGGTGTAGATATTTTGTTATTTGCATTTAAAAATGACATAGACAACAGGTTTTATCCCGGTTAAGTGTAGTTTTAAAGGTGCCTTCAGTCTAAGAGAGAAAAATATAATATTATTAAATCTACACGATGCACTTGTACATCAACGCCCTTTAAGTAATGTTCGTGAAATCGTTAACATGTGTTCAAATATGGCAGGGGTTGGAGAAGCAACAATTTATAGATTCCTAAAAGAAAAAAAAGGAAGAACTGTTTGATCTGCCAAGAAGAGTGGAGGGAGTAAACCCTTGGAAATTGAAGAAATACATAAAAACATGATAAGAGGCAGCGTCCACTCATTTTTTTTTAACAAAGAATTTTCAACATTGGACAAAATTCAAACATTAATTAGAGAAAACGAAGAGTTACCAATCATAAGCAACAAGAAATTATGGGGACTATTGAGAGAGAGGGGATTTCGTTGGCAAAAGAATAGAAGAAAATCCGTTTTAATTGAAAAAGATTACATTGTATGTTGGAGACGAGATTATCTAAGAACTATTAGAAAGTACTGAGAAGAAGGGAAAACAATTTTTTATTTGAACGAGACTTGGCTAAATCAAGGTCATACTGTACCATATAGGGTTAATACAAATGTGAAAAGTTTCCGTCAGGCATTCATCAAAGGTGTATCCACTGGAATAAAAAATATTCCCGTTGGAAAAGGACGCAGACTCATAATAACCCATATTGGAAACGAATACGGTTTTGTCAATGGTGGATTATTAAGTTTTGCCTCAAAATCAACCAAAGATTACCACGAGGAAATGACGGCTAACCTTTTTGAAGAATATTTTGAGCAAATGTTGGATTTGATTCCAAAAAATTCTGTCATAGTCATGGATATTGCTAGTTACCATTCAAGACTAGCAAAAAAATTGCCAACAACGGAATGGAAAAAAGGAGAGATAATCGAATGGTTGGATAAACACACAATTGAGTACAAGGAGAATTCGACAAAAAAGGAATTATTACCTATTATAAGGCAACATAAAGCAGATTATAAAAAATATGAACTGGCATTAAACCGTGATGTAATTATTTTACGTTTACCCCCATACCACTGTGATCTGAATCCGATAGAAAATATACGGTCTCAAGGAAAGGGTGAATCGGACGCAACAACAAAACTTTTAAATTAGAAGACTTACAACAATTATTAGAACATTCCTTATCAAAAGTAACTCCAGAAAATTGGAAAAATGCTGTTAGTCATGCTCACAGGGAAGAAAATAAAATGTGGAATTTGGATAATATGACTGATGCAATGCTGGAACCGGTAATAATTAACATTGGAGTCTTAGATTCTGAAGAGAGCAGTTAATCTGAAATGGAATTTGATTAAAATAATATTCATTTTTTTACAAATCGGCCCTGTTAAGGCCACAAATTATTTTATATATAACCAATAAAATAAACATCTTACATTTCTTGAAAATTCATTAGTACCTGTTAATCTCCATCACTCTGACACTGGCAACTTTATTTAGGGATTAGTAACCCTCAAAACTATTGTATTCTATTCTGCTTCAACCTTTATACCTGGTGGTCATACTCAATTTAAAAATTGTTTTCCTATATACTTCTGTAAACTTGTTGACAAATATCTATTTTTCATTGAGTCACCCGTATCAACAGTTTAGGGATTTGCATACATAATGTGCTATCAATATGATGAAAATGGACTATAATACTATATAGAAATACTCGTATTCTAAATAATATGTTTTAGCTAAACGGTTTTCCAAAATTTCAGGAAGTGCCTACCTAAATATAATCTTTTAGCAAACTAGTTTATAATAAAAATAAATTGTTTTTTCCAAAATTTCAGGTAATAGAATGATAATAAAATGAATTTCTTTTGTATTTTAAATTTTGAAATTCTTTTGTATTTCATAATAACATTATTTCAATTTGCATATTTCTGACATAATGTGAAATTTTATAATAATTCTATTTTATTTAATAAGACTAAACATTACTGTGGTTAATGTTGGATATTTTCATATATCATATAGCATCGATGTTATCTAATAACACCTTCCCCTCCCCCGGATACGCCTCTGCCTGGTTTACTGCTGAGGGTCCGGACCGCGGAAGAGTAGTAGGTTTTCGAAACGGACCTTCAGGGAATATAATTGGTGACCCCTCTCCTAAAGCATAAAACAATTATTAATTAACTAATAAAAACCCAATGTTGACCATATTAAAGTTTAAAATGTTATTTTATAATTTTTTATAATCAAGGGTAGTTTTCACACTTGAAAAACCGCACACCAGCTCAATATAGAAAATGAACTAGAGGGTGAAATGAGCCTAATCTCAAATTTTTGTACAATCGGTGCTGGACGAAAAAATTGCACGGTTTTACCATTTTCAGCTTCATTTCCTGACCTAATAAGACAATTTTTCTTAAGTTGATAGACATCAAAAATTTAAAATCCAAAAATTGATACGCAACGGAATTACGATTACAAAATTTGTTTCACAATTGTTTATAAAAGACTATTAAAAATTCGATGGTTTAAAAAAATCAACAAAAATTGTCAAATCACCGTTTCGACTACTATATTTGACAACAATAGTTTTACGTAAAAAAGAAATAGTTCCATTATTAACGAGTTACCCTGTATAAGAGGTCAGTCAGTGTAAGGAACATTTGGCCGAAGGCGATTCTCATAGTTTACAAATTGGGTAATATTAAAAGCTCGATTAAGAGTTACAGCTCGTCAGTTCTAGATATAGCTACACATTGTCGACAACGAGGAATATAACTAATTAAACTCCTTAATAGGTCTTAACGTTTTAAATAATTCTTGATTAGTTTTAGTATTTTAACAAGATAACGATGATTGAGACATTAGAGTACACTCGAAATTGAATAGTGCTGCTAGGTACGAGTGTGGAAAATACTTTCATCTGGGATTATTAATAGCTCTATGGAACTATTGATTATTTCGTGGTATTAATATACAAATACAACTACAACTGCTATTAAATGCTCCGAGTATTAGGTTGATAAAAGAAATGTTTGTAGTTACAGCGTATTTTAACCTTGGTAAAGAGTGAACTTTTAAATTTTTGTATTTTTTTTAAACTAATCCCTCTTTACCCCTATAAAAAATATAGTTCAAAATGTATAGGTAAATATTCAAAATATTGAGTCAAAAATATTAGATAATATTTTTGTGAACATATCGCACATCGGCAGCAACACTGTCACAAGTCGAAATTCAGTATATTTTTTATGTTTGGTGCATTAAATGGGTATTTTGTTAAACTTTCATCATAATAGAACTCTATTCAGCAACAGTGTAACAACTCACTTAATACAGTGTTGCAATAATATTTAGATATAATTTTTTTCACATTAAGTACGCTATACTACTATTATTTAATAGTGGTAGGTCTTGTTATAAACGTCCTATTTTTTGTGAATTTATCGTTAAAAATGACTGATCGTTCAAAATATATCTTAAAACTTGCTGCTACAAAAGCTGTTTGTTTTAAAAGTGGACAGAGAGAAATATTTGAACAACAAATTCAACAGGTAAAAATTATAACCTAAAAATTATTTAAAAATAACATTAATTTACTATTACCTACGTATTTTAGACGGAATTATCAGATAGAAGTCTTGACAGTGATGATAAAAGTTTGCTTACCACAGCTCTGAACCAGGACTGTTTATTCGAAGATGAAGTAGAATTGCTTTAAGAAAATATTGTAAGTAATAACTATTTTAGTTAAAAAGAAATCTAATATACCGTCGCTAATTTTTGTTACAAATATTGGAACACGAGGGACAAGGAGGAATATCTGATCAACAAATTCAACAGGTAAAAATCCTAACCTAAAATATTGGTTAAAAATAATAGTAATTTACTGTTATGTATTTTAGACGTAACTATCAGCAAAGAATATAGACGCTTAAGCGTCTATATTCTTTGCTATCAGGTAGAGGTCTGGACAATGATGATAAAAGTTCGCTTACCACAGCTCTGATTCAGCACTGTTTATTCGGAGATGAAGTAGAATTGCTTCAAGAAAATATTGTAAGTAATAGATATTTTATTTAAAAAACTAATATCACGTCGATATTTTTGTTACAGATATTACAATCCGCTTGTAATTTGGAATCTTGTGGCACTCTTGAAATAAATAATGATTGCCAGGAACTAAAGGAAATTAACGTTAGAGAAAGTATCAGTGTTACTGAAGCTGAACCGGAAATCAATGAGGAAATAATTTATACCCATTGCAACTCTCAAGAAAACGACAATTCTTCGGGGGGCCAATCAGAAAATCATGAAGAAGTACATGACCCTACTTGAAACTTTGAAGAAGAAAGTCAAAGTACTTCAGATGTTACTTCAAGATCTGAAAAAAATATCAATGAAGACCAGATCAACATTTCTGAAGACTTCAAAAATAAAAAAAAGGAAAAGTTTAACAGTGGTGTTGAGCACATTAACTCGAGGCACAAAACAAGAGAAGAGCGCAAAATATTAGGATCTTGCGAACAAAACTGTAAATTTCAATGTGGAAATAAAATCAGTGAGGAAAATAGAAACAATATCTTTAAACGATATTGGGAAATAGGTGATCTACATAAGCAGAGAAGTTACATATTAAAACAAATGTCTTCTATACCACACATTAGGACGATACAGAATAATCAGTTAAGAAAAAATAACAATGCATTATATTTTGACGTTAATAACGAGAAAATTAGAGTTTGCAAGAAATATTTTGTGAAAACCTTAGGAATATTAGATCGTATGGTACGTACAGTAGTAGGCAAGACAAAAGATGGAATTTTAGAAAACGATAAAAGGGGAAAGTATGGGCGTCAGATAAAAGTCGCCGATGACATAAAGGAAGGAATTAGAAAGCATATTAATTCATTACCACGTATCGAATCTCATTACCTTCGTGCTCAAACAAGTAGGGAGTTTATAGAGGGAGGAAAAACATTAGCTGACTTCTATAGAGATTATAAAACAAGTTGTATGGAAGAAAATAAAACTTTTGGGAATGTCACCATGTTTTCACGAATTTTTAGGAATGAATTTAATATCTCATTTTTCCATCCCAAAAAAGATCAGTGCGGTATGTGTGAAGAGTATAAATATGCGAAGAGTAAGGTAAGTACAGAAAAATTATGATCGTCATTTAAAGGAAAAAGATCTGTCACGTATTGAAAAAGATGAAGATAAGCAGAGAAGCAAAGCAGGTGTGTATTACTGTCTATTTTGATTTACAGGCAGTTCTCCAGACACCTTGTGGGGACATTAACTCCTTTTACTATAAATCAAAGTTAAGTACGTATAACTTTACTATATTTGATTTAGGATCATTAAATGGTTTTTGTTACGTTTGGCACGAAGGAGAAGGTAACCGTGGATCTAACGAGATAGGATCATGTTTATACTCATTTCTTAAAAATGAATGCTCTAAAGGCCTTCCTGTTGTGTTATACTGCGACAATTACTATGGTCAAAACAAAAACAAATTTATAACATCGTTACTTCTTTATACAGTAAGTAAACTCGATATTCCTTCTATCACTTTGAAGTTTTTGGTTGTCGGCCATACGCAAAATGAAGGGGACAACATGCACTCCCTGATTGAAAAACAGAAGAAACGTATGCTAAGATCTGGTCCCATTTACACTCCTTCACAGTGGATTCCTGTAATTTCTAATGCAAAAAAAACTGGTACTCCATACAAAATTACAGAAATGAACTTTACAGATTTTTTTGATATAAAACATTTGCAGGAGAAAATGGGAACGAATTTTATTTTAAATTCCGATGGAGAAAAAGTTTTCTGGTCCGATATTGTAACAATAAAAGTATTTAAAGATGAACTGTTTACCGTTTATTACAAAACTTCTTAAAGTCATAGCAGCTTCAAAAAAATTTCAATTCGGTAAACAAACAGCAGAAATTCTATTTGCTTAACTCATGATAATATTGAATTAAAACAGTTATATAACGCACCACTGAATCTCACCCAAAATAAATTAGATGCGTTGAGCTTTTTATGCAACAAAAATCATATAATTTTAAAATACCATGACTTTTATCGATCTTTAGGATGCAAAATAGACCTTCCTCTCAGTTTGTGCAAGAACAACATGCAACAGTCTTCAAAGAAAGGCGTCAAAAACCAGTAGTTACTTTAAAATTAATGTTAAAAATCTAAATAGGTAGATGTTTCTAACGATTATTTTGTAACAGGTAATAAGCAAATTTATTTTAAGTTGTTCTCATGTAATTACGTTAGTGTGGTACTTTTTAAATAAAAAGTATATTAAAATGTCTTAACAATTATTGTAACCTATCACAATTTTCACGTTGAACCGAAATTTCTGTGCAATTTCTAACTACTATGATCAGCAACAGTGACACAATGTTATAATCCATCTTTGGGCTTTCAGTAACACAGACACATTTGTTAATAATTAATATGTTAGTTTCAAATTTCTACAATACAGAATACTAATTGTTAAAACAACCTAAATTAATCTCATTGAAGTAAAAATACCAACATTATCATTCATTTTATAGAAATAATCGAATGTTAGATCGTAAGGGTAATCTTCATAACCCATTTTCTCAAAATGGTTATTTTTGACTTATGATAGTATTGTTGCCGAGGTGCGATATATAGTTTTTTATTTTACTTTATTGTATTCAAAAAGGAATCCAATTCCCAAAGCATGAGCGAAAATTATAAGTCTAAATTAACTTATATACAATAACAAAAACTACAGTTAAACAATAACAATGCTTAATTCTAATGTCTGATTAGTGATAAAAGTAAGTAAGAGTGAACACTATATTTTAGATTTTAAAAGTTAGCTGCATAATAATTGCAAATTGACTTAATGAAGTCTAATTTAGTAATGTTTTGATTAACGTAAAATTCATTTAGCTTAGTTTCAATAAAATCAACTTTTTTGCCGTTTTATCAAGTTTGTTTTTCGAATATATGTGCAGTTCTAATTTTCATATATACAAGGTGGTCCAGAATTATGTACATTAATTTCTAGAGCTCATAGTACGTCTAAAAATAAGGGATACTTCTTTATGTACACTTTTTTATAAAACTGAATAATAAGGTAGATACAACCCTTTAAAGGGGTGAATTGAAATTCTTATTTTTCAAATATCTTCCAAACGGTTTTGAATACGGAGTTCATATTTTGGGAGTGATTATAAGACATTAGGATAATTAATTTCATGTCACCACCTACCACATCCCATATTAATAAAGGGTAGTTTTGGAGAGTAAGGGGGGTTATTGCGTCACATGTTTTTTAATTTTTACATATTTTAAAAAATATTTTTTTTTTTTTTTTTTATTTAATTTAACGTGCTTGTGACAGCTTCGGCCATTAGCACGAGGCACTGTTTACAATTATATACAAGGTACAATTACATATTATAATATACTATATTTATATATTATTTAGTAAGTTTTCTAGCTTTAGGAACTGGATAGCCGTGATGACTTGGTTCTGGTTCGATAATATATCTGTGATGTCGTCCTTCATGCCCAGTTCTTGGCGTCGTTTATTGTAATGAGGGCAGTCCACAAGGATGTGTAGAACGCTTAGTGGAGATTGGCAATAGTGACAGATTGGCTCAGGTGTAGAATTCATTAGGTGACCATGTGTAAATCTGGTGTGACCGATACGCAATCTTCTGGCAACTACCATCTCATTTCTAGATATACCGGGGATAACGAACCGCTCAATCGTCTGATCTATTTGGTGTAAAAATGTAGTGGATTGGTTCCAATGATTCTGCCAGTAATTTCGAACGAGTTTCTTTATACTAGTTTTTAGGTCACTGGCGATTTGTATATTACGTACTATACAATTGGATACAGCAGCTTCTTTGGCAAAGCGATCGGCGTTGTCGTTACCCGTAATCCCGATGTGGGAGGGAATCCATATGATAGTGATATAGATGTCGTGGATGATAAGATTTTGGTAAGTGTCATGGATTTTTTCTACAAGGGGGTGATTAGTAAATAGATTATTGATGGACTGAATAGAGGCAAGGGAGTCTGTACAGATGGCAATATGTTGATTTCGTGTTGTGCAGAGTTTGAAGGCTTGGTAAATAGCATACAGTTCACCAGTGTGAACGCTGCATGTCACAGGTATTTGACATGAACTAACGACTGTTTCCGTAGTAGCAACCGCACAACCAACCCCCGTTTCGCTCTTTGATGCGTCAGTGTAGAGGACCCGATCGAATTTCTTAAAATTAAGAATTTCTAGTAAGGATTTCCTAATCAAATCCTGGTTGGTTTCTGCTTTACTAAACTTTGTAAGAGACACATTAAATTTCGGTAAAGCTTTGGTCCAAGGAGAATTCTGCGGAATCGGGAGAGGGTTGGTTAGGGATAAATTAATATGTGGTATTAAAGTTGGAAGTAGGAGGGCGATAGTGTGTATGCGGGGAGCAGGAGGGTGAGTACTAGTATAGTTCGGTAATGTCAGCAGTGTGTGTACAGGATTAGAAAGGTTAGCTGAAGTAGAGGCAGCATAAGAAAGGAGGAGATATTGGCGCCTAAGCCAAAGAGGAGGTTCGTTGGCTTCACGGTAGAGGCTCTCAGCTGGACTGCTACGAAAAGCTCCTAAACAGAGGCGGATGGCAGTATTGTGTACTGAATTAAGGGTTTGTAAGGATGTTTTGGATGCTGACATATATATAAAGCTGCCGTAATCGAGTTTAGAGCGAATAAGAGACCTATATACTTTTAATAGTGTACATTCGCTAGCGCCCCATTGGTAGTGGGAAAGTGTTTTGATAATATTTAAACGTTTCAGGCACTCTGCTCTAGTTTCCTGAATATGTTGTTTCCAAGAAAGCCGGGAGTCGAATATTAATCCTAGAATTTTGCGGTGATCGACGACTGGGAGAGGGTGGTTATTCACTAAGATTTTAGGGGCAGTGGATTGTGTTTTTCTGGTGAATTTAATAAGTTGTGATTTAGTGGATGAGAGGGACAGGCCGATGGCAGTCAATCTATTTTGTAGTAAGTCCACTGATGTTTGGAGAAGTTTGCAAGTAGTAGTGGTCGCAACACCATGGCAATAAATTACAAGGTCATCAGCATATGTAGTAAATTTGACTGGGGAGGGAAGACTGTGGCATATATGGTTAATCGATAAAATAAACAATGTGGGGCTTAATACAGAGCCCTGAGGGACTCCGTCTTGTTGGATGTGGGGTGATGATAGGCAACCATTTACAGAGACTCTAAAAGATCTAGAGCTAAGAAAGTGCTGGATGAATTTAAAAATATTTCCGTTGAGGCCGTATAATAATAGTTTATCGAGAATAATCTGTCTAGGTATTTTATCGAAAGCAGCTTCAATATCAAAAATGCAGGCAATCACTTCTTGACTGTTGTTAATAGCTTCGGCGATGTGGGTATGAAGGAGGACGAGGTTATCGCTTGTGGAACGATGTCGGCGAAAACCAGATTGTTCTTTAGGTAAAATTTGGTGTTTTTCAATAAACCATAAAAGACGCCTATTTATCATCTCCATTAATTTGCACATGGTGCAAGTGAGAGAAATCGGTCTATAGGACTGAGGAAAACTTGGTGTTTGGCCATGTTTTAGGACAGGTATAATTACGGATGTGTTCCATTGAGTAGGAAATATTTGAGAAGACCAGATAGAATTATACATGTCTAACAGAAAAGTGAGGCAACGGTTGGGTAGGTTTTTAAGAAAAATATAAGGGATATCATCAGGGCCGGCGGAAGTATTTTTGCATGAAGATAAAGCAGATGTAAGTTCAGAAAGTGAGAAAGGAGAATTAATATTGTCGATATCTTGTAAGTGCTGTGAAGTGAGGTTGTAGGAGAGCGGTTCTTGTGTAGAGGATGAAATAACGGGTTTGAGTTTGTTGTGAAATTGTTCCTCAAATGTATTAGCAAGGGTATTGCAAATAATTTGGCTGTTGCTAGAAGAAATGCTGTTAGAGATTAAATGGTTAATTTTTGTGTTAGTTTTTTGTCCCTGAACTTGTCGAATTTTTTTCCACATTTGGGAGGGATTTGTGTTATCATTCAAAGACGATACATAGTTATGCCAGGATGTTTTCTTGCTCTGCTTGACAACATATTTAGCTTTGGCTTTCAGCTTTTTATACTTAATTAGATTTTCAGGACTTTTATGTTTGCGGTATTGATTGAGAGCAGTCTTTGATTGTCGAATTGCGAGTTCACATTGAGAGTTCCACCAAGGTACAACTTTATGTCGTAAACTAATTGTGGTTTTGCCAATATGAGTTAATGCTGCTTTAATTATGGCATCTGAGAATAGTTTTATGGAATCATCAATATTATTAGAGTAAGGTAATTCGCATATAAGGGATTCAGATTTTTTGGAGAATTCTGGCCAATTAGCCTTGTTGAAGCGCCAATAACTTCTCACTGAAACTTGGTCATAGGTGTTGTCACGTATAATTATAGGGAAGTGGTTGCTGTCGTGAAGGTCGTCTGCTGTTTGCAAGGATAAGTTGGGGGCCGATTTGGGATCACATATGCTTAGATCGATGGCAGAAAAAGTACCTGAAGCAATGTTAAAGTGGGTGTATGATCCCGTATTGAGGACACATGAGCTAGTGCAATCAAGAATATTTTCAACAACTTTACCACGTCCAAATGTACGCGAGGATCCCCACATAGTGTTGTGGGCGTTGAAGTCTCCTACAATTATATAGGGTTGGGGGAGTTGGTATACCAAATCAAGGAGTTTTTCTTCCTTTAGAATGTAGTCAGGAGGGATGTATATAGAACATATGGTAAGTTTGTTAGGGCAGTAAGTAGTGATGGCGACAGCTTCGAGATTGGTAGTCAGAGGAAGAAGAGTGGAGTAATGGTCTTTAGAAGCAAATATAGATGCACCTCCACTAGCTCTGGAGCAGACAGATCTGATGTAATGATACCCTTCAAAATCTTTGAGTGTATGGAGATTAGTTGACGTGAAGTTAGTTTCCTGTAAGCAAATGTAGGTGGGGTGGTGGAGAGATATCAGTAGCTGCAGACGTTCTAAGCGCGGATAATATCCGTCGCAATTCCATTGAATTATAGTGAATATGAAAGATAAATTAAGGCAGGTCGGTTTTGTCTAAGGAGGGGTCACTGTCGTTAGAGCTAACAGATGCAAGACTAACAGTATCAATAACATCATTTAGATTCATCGTAGCCTTAATTTTTTTTTGTATGCGAGTTATACGATTTTTAAGTGATCTATCTGAGATATTATGGTAGATTTGTTTGAGGTCATCAAGAAGGGCGTTAATGTTCGTAGTAAATTGGTATGCTTCAGCTAAGGGGTCATGGCAGCCGAAAGAATTTTCCAAGAAAGCAATTAGTTGTAACGAGTTAATTGAAAAGGATGATGGGTTTGCTCCTACAAGATTTTCTATGATTGAGCGAGCAGACGGGCTGATGGTGGCTGATGGTTCTGTATCTTTGGTTTTCGATTTTTTTTTAGGGGCTGATTTGGGGGTACGAAAGGAGTTGTCATGGATGGAATGTGGATCGATTGGAGTGTGAGTAGTGGGATCTGAACTGACAATTACAGGGGGAGAATCGAGGCTTGAGTCAGTTGAATGGGCTCTTTTAAGCAGGGCGATAGTAGGAGGTGTAGGTTGAGGTTGATTTAAAGGTAGGGGTGTGATGTTAGATAAATTGTCAGAGGGAGAATTTGGGTCAGAAGTGTGAGAGGTGCCAGAAGGTGCGGTGGGGTTATTGTTGGTGGATGCATTAGTTACGTGGGCGAAACGGGGGTCGGTAGTGGTATCCGGTGGGTTTTGGCAGGTTTCAGCCGTATGTCCGGCTTTTTGGCAAAGAAAACATTCTAGTTTGTCTGATGTAACGAAGATTCGGAAGGAAGTGTTTTCAAATTGTATTAATACGGAGGTTTGTATTTCGAAATTCTCTTTATCTGGTATTACGTAGATAGACCGTCGAAAACTTAATATATGGGAATAATCTTCTTCGGGTGAGCCAGTACGAATCTGAGATACAGGTGAAGCTAGTTGCAGACCAAGTTCGTTTTTTAATGCTTGCTCGATGAGTTGATTTGGAATCGATGGTCATACATTAGATATTAACAATCTTTTAGTTGGGGATATGAGTCTGCGGATGTGGACGATTTCATTTTTAACGGAAACGGAGGGATTGTTTTTGAGAAGAATTTCGACGTCAGAAATAGAAGCAAGAAAGATGCAAATGCATTGGTTGGATATGCGGGAAGCGTGGGTAATACGTTTTGGTGTTACGATTTCACCTATCGCCTTAATGTAATCGAAGAGAGCTGTATCCGGAAGAGCATTTAAAACTATCGCTTGCTTTCTGCTAGGATATGATGTAGCCGGTGTAGGTTTTGTTGTATTTGATGTGGTAACAGCTGCGTAGCTAGGAGCGGTGGGTTGAAGAAGCATTTTTAAATATTCTGGATGCCAAAATATTTAATGAAAATTAGGCGCAATGCCTGGCCTATTAGTGTGTTTGTATCAAATATAATGTTCTCTACAAAAGTACATACCAAGTTGTTTCACAAAAAACTATTCACTTTCATTAATTACTTGATAACAAATCACATTAACTGACAAGTTTTTTATAACAAATACTATTAGAATAAGCCGAGGTGTTGACTCGTTGGCTTTTCGAATAGGAATGAAAAAAAAAAAAATATTTTAAAAATTGTTTCCTTAGACTTTTCTACGGCAAAAAGGTGCTCTTGTAATATTTCGATAGATATCACCGTTTTCGATTTATTTAAACAGGTATACAGGTATACATACAAGGTATACATGTATTTTATTGTAATCGTTACATTTCTTAATATTCATCAAGTATGCTTTGAAATTGACACTTGTGTTAGCAATAATATTACAAATTAATGAAAAACTTAATTATTACTTAGCATTTAATTAATGGCGAAAATAATATTTCATAACAACTGTTCAAAATGTCCTCCATTTTGTTGAATACATAATCTAATTGTTTTATTTAGCGAACGCATTAATCCATTTAATGTTACTGGATCGTTTTGTAAATCGGTAAATACTTGTTCAATTTTGTCTTTTAACTCATTTACTGTATTAATTGGACTGTTATACACTTTTCATTTCAAATAACTCCATACTGTAAAGTCCATAGGATTAAGATCACAACTACGAACTTCATCAGAAAAAGTCACAATCATCATTTGGATCTAAATAAGGAATGCCAAAAATCAATTTTAAATATTTTCCAATAACAGTTTCATTTTTATATTCCGAGGACAAACCTAAATTTTGAATTTTTCGGTATCGATTTTGTGTTAAATGAAATTTGCAACAACAAATAATAATGTCGGACCACACTAACTTGGCTGCATTTTGAATTGCTATTTCAAAATCAGAAATTATTCGCTTCGGTTTGAAATTTAAATTCAAATCTGTACATATTGTTACTATTGTATCAAAAGCACTTTTGTACGATTGCTGTCATTTATTTGTTAACAAACAAAATACTAGAGGAACATAAAAACCATTTTTGTGGCCATGTATAATAAACATATGACAAAAATATTTAGAACAGTATTGAAAAGTTCCATTTACATACAAAGAATGTACATTACACAAAAAGTAAAGATTTGTGAAACAACTAAAAATTGCGGAATTATTTTTGGTAGATAATAAAAACTTTTCACCTGTATTGTTTTTAAATTTAAATTAACTAACACTTGTAGAACTTCCTTCTTTGAATTTCGAAATGATGGTATCAATCTTCGTCTTGCAGTATAGATATTTATTCGAACGCAAGGCTTTATTTGTCAGCACAAGCCTTCTATTTATTTCCGGTTCTTCTTCATTGCTTGTGACCAGATCCATTCCTAGGTATGTGAATCTATTCACATGTTCTAGATCGTCAACAAAGTGTTGTTGCGCCGGTCTATTTGATCTGGTTTGTATGAGTAGTTTTGTTTTATTTGTATTTATTGCTAGCCCTACTGCTTCTGCACTCTGTTTCAACTCAACGTAGGTTTCTTCCGCTGCATTTACTGTTCTGCTTATTATGTTTATATCATCTGCATATGCTGCTAATTGGGTAGATTTGTTTGTAAGTATGTTATTTTCGCTCACCGTCAACGGTCTAATTACATATTCAAGAACAAGATTAAAGAGCGTTGGAGCCAGTCCGTCGCCTTGTTTAAGTCCTTGCGTTATCTATCGTAAGCGCATCAGTGATCTGTCCTTGAATACATAGCTGTGCTTCTGTTTCTGTTATTGTCATTTGCACTAGTCGTATTAATTTTAATGGTATACCAAATTCTTCCAATATATTAAGTAGAATTGTTCTATCTATTAAATCATAGGCTTGTTTAAAATCTACAAAAAGATTGTAAACATCAATGTCATGCTTTGGCATACTTTGGCCCATTCTTTGGCTAGTATTTGTTTAACTGTAAATAGTTGGTCAATGGTAGATCTATTTTGCCTAAACCCTGCTTGATATTTCCCGATGATTTTTTTCGTGAGAGGTTGAAGTCTTCGATTAATGATGTTTGTGAGTATTTTGTATCCCGAACAAAGTAAAAAGATGCCTCTATAATTCTGACACAACAGTTTGTCTCCTTTTTATGAATAGGGCAGATTATACTTTTCTTCCATTGTTGGGGAATTTCTTCTTCTATCCACATCTCTCGTATTAGCGGGTACATCTGTTGTGTCAAATTCCTTTCTTGCTTGAGTAGGTAATTCATTTTCTTCTTCACCTTTCCCCAGTTCTTGTTGTTGTACCTCCTGCCGTGCCTGCTGCTGCCTCTGTTGTTGTAATGGTGGTTGTGTCCCTTTGTTTAGTAATTCCTTAAAATATGTCATCCACGTTCCCTTAATTTCGTCCATATCGCTAATGATTTCACCCTTCTTATTTTTGCAGAAGCTTGTCTTCGGTTTGTTTCGTTTTCCTTAAACTCCCTCTCTATGTTTAGTATATGTTTTCTGCCTGCACAGTTTATCTGCTCTTCGTATTTTGTTCTCAAATTATGTTTTTCTTTCTTTAGTACGTTTGAGTATGTAATTCTTATGGGCTTCATTTCTTTCCTGTATAGCTTGTTTGCATTCTTCATCGAACCATGTTTCTTCTCTCCGTTGTGTCTTTGTTCCTAGGACTTCTTTCGCTGTATTAAGTATGATACTGCTTATGGTGTTCCATTGGTTTTCTCTTGTGGAGTCTGCTCTGTTTTCTTTTAGTAATTTTTCATCCACTTTTCTCCCAACTCTTTCTTATACCTTAGAGACTTTTCGGTTATCTAAGTTTAGTTTCTCTTGTTTTGGATATTTTTCCTTTACCTGTCGACTGATTTTGCATCTAAACAGTGTTACATTCCACGTTTCAAGTTTAAATTGACGGGCTGCTTTTTTCTTTTTCTGATAGATATTTCGCTGGTTAGCGACCTGAAAAGCCCTGACTCCTTTTCTACCGGATCTTGGTCTCCAGTACCCATGATCAGTACACGTCTGCTTACTCTGTCTTCTCATTTTATGATTATTCGACTAGAAATATCTTACGATCTTTAATACAGTGGTTTCCCGTTGCCTTCTGTATTCTTATGCAGTTGGCTAATGTATTAGCTCATCCGCCTTTAGGGCCAGTTTCCTAACCCAAGGACAATGGAGTGCCCTGCCACTTACCAGCTCATCTGCCCGAAGCCATTATCCAGTAAGTGGGGGATTGCTTATACCGGCAATCTCTAGTACGTCAAAGCTTCGATTGTTATCTGGCACGATGCACCGAATAGTAGCACCAAGACCATTACACGGGCAGGTAAGGTTGACATATGGATCGGAGAGGCTATACGTTGCGCATCGCTCTTACATCTGCACTCTTCACCTTTAAAGTACATTTTAGTTTTTGCCAATGGGACACTCTGGTCAACAAATATCGAATTTTTACCGTCGAGCTGATACAAAATTAATTGCGCGTAACTGACCTCCAAAAAAGCCGGCCGCTTCAAGAGTTGTTTCTGAGAGAACGCTTTATTCTACACAAAAAGTGATTGGTTCAAAATTATCTTAGCTATATTTCTTATTTAAAACATTTATTTCTATGACATACAGATTTTTGGTAAATCAACGTTTTCCGTTTTTTTCCTTCCTATGAGGTGGTTTTTATTATCTCTGAGGACTAGACTATGTAGGATATATTCGCATATTAAATATCAATTTATATCTCTCCAGTTACATATCTCCAATGTATATTTATAGGTATACTTGCTCAAAACATCATGTGGTTGCTATCCAAGTCTCACAATTTCATTTCTGTTTTATTTTTTTCTGTGATGATGGTTTTTGCAGTGTGTATGATTAGTAATGGTTTTCTTTTTTTTTTGTTGTGAGGATTTTGTCTCTATTATAATATAAAATATCGACTAATCAAAGAAGAATGAACAGGTATCAGAAAGGTAAATTCATATCAGCATTGTATGTGTCACGTATTCGAACAAAAAGTGAAATGAGTAAAAAAAAGACTGTCTGGTTCTGCAGTCTTTCCCATTGCTCTTTTTGCTGTATTTTTTTATTGAACGTTTGGTTCCCCACATTACCGATGGATACTGGACTTCAACCATAAAATAGAAGTTAATATTTTATTTAAATTTATTATCATCTTTGATTTGAGAATTATAAATTTCTTTGCCTTGGTCATAAGCCATAAAATTGTTTTTTTTATTTTTTAAATATTCATGAATTCAAGTTTTTTATTTGTCATCCATTGCTTTTTACTAAGTTTTTTTATATTATAATTTTTGAATTACCACCACAATTTTCGGAAGCCTTAATTTTCTTCAAAACGCCGCCTAGTGACGACAAATATGTTATGAAAGGCCCATTTCTTTTTCTCGATGTGCCTATCCGTTACGAATGTTGGCGATCATCATGGCAATCTTTATTTTATCTGCAACAGCGCGGAAAAACTGCACAGATGTTGTATTGAACCAGACTGTGAGGTTCTTTAACCAAGATGTTCTTCTTTTTCTTGGACCTCGTTTTCCAAATATTTTTCCTTGCAGGATGGCTTAAAGGAGAGCATATCTGGATTCATTTCGCATAATATGTCCGAAGAATTAGACCTATTAAATGCCCTATTTGGTATAAAACTAATATACCTACCCTATAAAACCAATGTTTCGAGCAATAAAAATTAGTCATCTCAATTCAATCATCTCGAAAATAGCATTTATATGGGTTCCTTCGCATATAGAAATAGATGGAAATTGTAGAGTGAACAATCTGAAAAACAAAAGTCTAATTAACTTATAATATACAACAAAATTTTGAAAATATTCCATATATCGACTTTAAAAACCTAATTAAAGCTTACTATATGAATATATGACAAAATTACTCGAAAGATGCAAGAACCAAACTAAATGGAATCTCTCCTCAAGGGAAGACCATCTCGCATAATCCATTAAATAGAAGAGACCAAGTTATAATTAACCGATTAAGAAATGAACATACTGCACTGTCCCATAAATTCTTAATCAAAAAAGAATCTGCAGAATCTGTTCTCGTCCTTTGACGTTGAAGCATATTCTGATTGATTGCCACTACTACCAAAAAAAAAGAGAATGTGGAATCTCAGATGACATCAAAACCGTCTTAACTGCAAACACCGAACATGTACTAGATTATTTAAAAGATTTATATTTATAGACATATATATTTGTACAGAGTGACCCAAAAGTCTGGAAACGGTCAATTATCTCGTAAATTGTTAGCAATAATTGTACAAAATTTGAGGTACACCTATTTTGGAATACGGAGATTCCATATTTGATATTTGCAATATTGCCAGATTTGCCATTTCTCTTATATTATTAGTAATTTTGGTTTTTCAAATCCACCACCCTGTATATTCAGTCATTATTGGAACCTCCTATTCAATACAAGTTCAACCATATGTAACACTTATGATTTTATGTAGTCTGGAAGGACTTAAATACATAAAACAGAAGTCTGGCAACGCCTAATTGTCTGAATAAATTTTTTAATACTAACTATTTTCAACTACATTAAAACGTAACAATTGATAGATTATAATTTTTTAACGTAATGGTTACTTCTACAAGTGTTAAAAATGTGTTCCATTTGTGAGTTGACAGTACCCTAATCGATGGTAGAATGCTTTCTTAATGATTGTCTAGAAATTATTCTAGATTCATCGATAATTAGATTTTCCCCTGAAGTATCCCCAATAAAAATAATCTTTAGGATTTCAATCATGTAAACGTGGAGGCCATTCAATTCTACTTCGTCTACCAATCCATCGTTCGGGAAATATCTCATTTAAATAACGCCGAACATTTACACCAAAATAAGCTGAAGCTTTATCTTGCTGAAACCATATCTGGTTAAAATTGGCCCCAAACAAGTGGTTCAGTGTAGGTACAATTTCATTTCCTAAATAATATTTTGTAACCATCTGACGTTAAATTTCTTCCGATAAAAAACACTATACCTGACCATACATTATTTAATTTTTGTGGTCTTTGAATATGGTTTTCACGCTTCCAGTGTGGATTTACATTACTCCAGTACCTTAAATTGTGTTGATTTACACTTCCACACAGTGTAAAGGTTGCTTCATCGGAAAAACATTATATTCTTCATTACCTCAGTAAACTCTAATCTACGAACGAAGTCATCTTCACTTATTTCTTGTAATAAATTAATTTTGTATGCTTTAAATTTATTCTTACGTAATACACGTAAGACTGAAGAGCTACCTACATCATGTACTTTTGCAACCTTGCGTGAGGATGTATGTGGATCTTCAACAAAACTTTGCATTATATCTAAAGTTTTGTTGTTAATCATAACAACTCTTTTCGGTCTACCTAATTGGTATCTCTCTTTTACTTCTCCAGTTCCTCAAATCGCTTTACAGTTTTTTGTACCGTCCCCTTATGAATAGGAGAACGGTTTGAAAAAGTATCATTGAACAAGTTGGCTACTTCACAATAAGATTTTTTTCTGTCACCGTCCCCTCTCATCATTAGAATAGTAATTCGTTCTTTTTCGTTAAGAACTATTTTAGAGAAGTAATTTATCTTGCAGAACTTTTCGAAACACAATAATTACTGTCAGTTTTAGTTTATAATGCAAACGGTGAACAAATGCCAAAATCACAGCATTCTAAAATTAACGCATAATGCATTAACGCATAACGCAAAATTAACGCATAATTTTAAAAACCCTGGTAAATTGAATAATTTTAATGTTTCGATTTTTGTGCTAATATATTATCGTTACCCCCGGTATATTGTAAAATTTATCGAAAGAACGGTAAAAAACGCTGATGATTTTATCATTTTTTTGCAAAAAATTAAAAACATGCTAATTGTGCTCCATTTTATTTCGAAGTTAGTTTGGTTGGATTTCGTTGTGCTGAACGTTTAAAGGGGTGATTTTTCTTTGAAATGAACCACCCGCAGCAAGAAAATCGAAATTTGTCAGAAAGTGACTGTTTTAGAATCGTTACTCTTCGCGAAGAAGGATACACTCAATTAGAACTCGCTGAACGTTTTAACGTCACCCAGTCAACAATTTCAAGAGTCTTAACACGTTTTTATGTTACTGGAAGTAACTCGAGAAGACCCGGTCAAGGCCGTAAAAGGGTTACAACTCCTAATCAAGACCGGTTTTTGACACTTCGTACACTGAGACAAAGGTTTGTTTCCAGTACTTCTCTACAAAATGAATTTTTGGATCGTTATAACTTTAGAATCAGCCAAAATACAATTAGAAGAAGACTTGCCGAAAACGACCTACACCCTGGAAGGGCACCAATTGGCCCATTATTGACCAGAGACCATAGAAGGCAAAGATTGAATTTTGCTCGTGAACATGTTGATTGGAATAATGACGATTGAGGAAGAATATTGTTCACCGATGAATCCAGGTACTGTCTTTTTTCTGATGACAGGAGAAACCGAGTGTATAGAAGGCCTGGGGAACGCTACGCACAGTGTAACACCGTAGGGACTGTAAGTGTACAGTATGGCGGCGGCTCGGTAATGGTATGGGGTGGGATTAATTTAGAGGCTCGTAAAGAATTATTAGTTAAAATAAATCACGGTCGGCTTACATCGCAGAGGTATATAACAGACATTTTAGAAGAGCATGTCGTGCCATTTGTACCATTTATTGGGGATAATTTCATGCTTATGCAAGATAATGCCAGGCCACACACGGCAAGAATTGTGCAGCAGTATCGTCAGGAGGTTGGAATTCCTGCCATGGACATCATAGGCAGACGACTACGATAACTACCTAATGCATAAAACACATTAGATGAACTGTTTTTGCGGTTGGTTGAAATTTGGGATCAAATTGATCAAGAAGAAATCAGAACGATTATTCTCAGTATGAGAGATCGTTGTCAAGCAGTAATAAATGCCAGAGGAGGCAATACTCGATACTAGTACAGGGTAGTAGTATTTTCTGCAACTTTAAAAACTTTTTCTTCATTAATTTATGATGTTAGTTTGTTTAGATCAGTTCGTTTAGATGTTATGATTTATGTTAGGATGTTATATTGTTAATTTCAATACATTTTTTGTAAAAAAAGAATAGTTTTATTTAAGATGTTCTAAAACAACCATAAAGCAGAAAAGAACAAACAAAATTTTTTTCATTACAACTCAAAATAAGAATTTTAAAATTATGCGTTAATTTTGGAGCGCAGTGTATTTCTAAATAAAAAAAAATAATTTTTTTTTTAACGAACGATACAATTTTTTATATTTTCTTGCATTCTTTCCTCCGGCATATCGTTGATTTCTAGGTCGTTTTAAAATCTTCAGAAAATAAATATTTATTTTTACAATTAAAAGAAAACACAACAATAGACATTATTTTACTTTGTAAAGCAAAACTATATGTAAAATTAACTTTAATTATAATTTTCAATGTCACTTCGTGGTTTCAACCATAATAACAAACTAAATTCTATATAACTAGAAGTTTAGTGTAATGTTATATATTTTTTGTTTATTTCACTTTCAAACAAAATATTAAAAAAAAATTGCTATAGTCCAAGGATAGTACTTTAACA
Organism: Diabrotica balteata; assembly: GCA_918026665.1. Taxonomy (NCBI): domain Eukaryota; kingdom Metazoa; phylum Arthropoda; class Insecta; order Coleoptera; family Chrysomelidae; genus Diabrotica; species Diabrotica balteata. The sequence goes on along the minus strand of OU898280.1, from coordinate 126,198,217 downwards.
GCACAAAACTAAAGGACAATCCACTCATTTTCAAAATTTATCTAGTAATATTGCTTTTTTCTTTCGGGGCTCTTTATCGATAAAAATTATCATATCTTCAAGATATTTATAACATACATAATAATAATAATAATAATAACCATGGTATTGCGAGTGAAAAATACCAAAAATATTGGGTTAAAGCAAATTAAATTTTAAATATCAAAATCGGTATATATAAAAAAATGTATTTTCTCGCCTTCCAATGAAGCAATTTTCTTCATTTTTTTTATCCAATGTAAATGGAATAAAGCCATCTAAAATACGTATTACCAAATGCTGTCGGCAGTTTAGTTTTGTTATAAATAAATAAATTTATTTATATTCCAGTCGTCAGAGACGAAAATGCCACTGAACCCCTAAAAATCATACGAGCAAGCTGAACGATTGCACGACACCGAAAATACTTCCACGATAAAGGGTGAAATGTGAAGTAGTGTAGTTTAGAAAAACGTACTTACGTTTAGAAAAACGTTTAGAAAACGTGTAACCGAAAAACAGCAGCTTTATATAATTATGTTTTAGATCGTCTGTAAGGTGAAAGTTTAAATTCAGCGTTTTTTAGACATATGTCAAATGCCTCACATTTTTTGCCAAAATCAAAACGAAAATTCATACTCTATATTTTGAAGATTGAGCTTTAAAAATGAGAATTCCATATTTACCGGAATTTAATGGAAAAGTGATAAATTTTAATGATCTAGTGAAAATCGTAAAAAATATTTTTTTCCGCAAATCGCCAGGAAATTTTGACATTCCTGTCAAAATTTCTTGAAGAAAAAGTCAGGACTTCCTTACTGTAAGGAAATGTCATTTCCTTACTGTAAGGAAATGATATTTCCGTACAGTTGTTAGTGTTCTACATAAATGATAAAAAACACATTGCTTATAAGGAATTAATTTATATTTTAAAAACATCTAGTCATTGCTGAATACATGTTTAAGATCAATTTGTTATATTTACAGTAATTTGACAGTTAGTACAATTATTGAACATTGGAGGAACACTCTTAGAACTATGAGAAACATTTTGGACAACATGCAGGGTGGAAATGTCATTTTGTTGAATATTTTGTACTGTGAAAATTTTATTTGCCACCTCAACCTTATTGTTAAACGATTCTTCGATATATCCTTCAGCAACGTTTGATGGCTTCCATCCGCCATGCCTCTTTAAACTAGTTATGTCGGCACCAGAGTCAACCAATATTGTTGCAGAAGACCGACGAAAGCAGTGACCAGTATATTCTGTCGGATTTACCAAGTTCAAATAAGTAGCAATTATTTTGGGCATTTTTCTAAATTGATGAATTCCTACCACTTGTCTACAACCCTTTCCGCTTTGATATTTAAAGAAAAATCGGTCACTGTTCATATTTTCTGGTCTTAACGAAACATACTTTCGATAAACATTCAAGTAGATCTGATTAATTACAAATGATCTTGGTTTGTTGATTTTCGAATCAGGTATGCTGATTAAAAGCTTAGATTCTAAGTCTTCTATATCGTGTACAGTCATTCGGACTAACTCATCCATTCTACAGGCCCCAGAAATACCAAATATTACAGCGACCTAAAAATTCCTAAAAAATAAATAAAGCTATAATCTAAATAGAAATTAAACCTTGTAAATTACCTTAATCATTAAATTTTCTTTATCTGGAGCTTCCTGGATAAATTTTTCAATTTCTTCCTTCGTTAAAATCTTAGATTTCTTTACCCTATAACCTTGAGCTTGCCGTTTCAATAAAGAACGAAGTTTTGAGTATGTAGATATATCTACATTGTGTTTAAGTGCAAGGGTTGACTTCAGCATTGAATAATTGGCCCATAATGTTGAAGATTTCATCTTTAAACAAAGGTCTAGGAAGTATGCCATTACCACATTTTCTGAGAAAGAACTCGTATTTTTACTCATGCGATAATCCATAAAACGTCTGTATGCATTTTCGTACTTTTCTCTTGATTTCTTTGGCAATAATTCTAATGAAGCAGTATTCACTGCCTCAACCAGCTCTGGAGGAGTCCCAGGAATGGAAATTTCATCATCACTTATCATTTTACTTTCGAGAACACCAGCAATTAAATTTATAAGCGTCAAGTTTGACAATTCAACCTCAATACGTTTCCATAGTAACCCAAGTAATTTTATTAGGAATTTCAAAGCACCATTTATTTGGGAATAAAATTATCGCGTTTTTTTTAAATCAATCAATATCTGTCGAATTTGAAACGATTTGCGGAAAAATAGTATGTTTACCTCGTAGGAAAAGCCACATTCCTGGACTCTGTGTTGCTAAGTCTCGGCTTGCGTCTCGACTTAGCAATCTTCACAGTCGTCCAGAAATGTTAAGCTTTTCCTACCGGTAAACAATGTACTATTATTTATGTAACACTTTTATAGAAATGTTTAATTACTTAGCGGTTGCTTCTTTTGATTGTCACTTTGATAAATATGAAAAATTACAGATTTTTGCGCTACTTGTTAAGTGTTAAGTGTAAATGTGTGAACATTTATTGTGCTCATTATCGCCCAAAAGTACGAGTATTATGTTGGTGTATTCCTCCAGATATTTTGTGTACTGCAAAGACTGTAACCAAAGAATTGTTGTAACAATAAAACACCGAAAACTTTGTTTTCAAACCTTCCACAACATTTATTATAAAATATTATCACTACAGCTGTTTCGGCTGATTGCCTTTCTCAAGTGACCTATTTTTGGCTTGGGTTTACAAATTTATAGTCCCTAATGAAATAGGTTGAGGAGGGGAGAACTGTTTGTCTCAAGTTGGTCATTCAGAATTATATCTGTAAAAAAACACAGAAGTTAAAACACTTCACACGTGTATTGTGGTATAAAAAATAAATAGTTAAAACTTATAAAAAGTGTCGTCAAAATTTAAATTTTAGCATAACGTTTTCGATCTGAACAGATCATCCTCAGTGCCTTGTGTACTTGTAGCTGACAATAAAGGTATCTGTGAGACCTCCATGTATGGATTTACAGCATTCCAAATGTTACATTTTGATCATGTTGTGACTCTAGGTCGATGACAATGGATAGATTTTTAATTACTTTAGTGACTACATGTCTCCCTGCTCGATTTTTTACACGTGGTACTTGTCAGTTAAAACGACACAGACCAACTGACCAATTTTGATTTTAAATTATATCTGTGTTTTTTAATTTGTTAATTTCCATAGATTCTAAAAAAGATAGCTTAAGGCCTTTATTTTGAATGTGAAGAATTTGAAATTCGTCAGGCACTAGAAGGTAAAGTGCGTATGTAGAATCTGTTTTTCTATTATTGAAAGCCCTTTTATGTTTTGATATTCGTTTATTGAAATTTCTATCAGTTTAACCGATGTAAATTTTTGGGCAGTCGCCACATTTAAATTTGTATACACCCCTGTTATTCCTTTCTTTTTATGTGTTGGCTATTTTTGTTGATATTTTGCCTGTATATATAATCGAGCAGAAGGTACTGGGTTTTTCTCTGGTAGTGGAAATACTAATTTAAATAACAAAATATTAGAATTTTTAAATATTCAAAATATTGAAACGTTACACAAAGATCCGATAGAAAAGTATCAAAAACAACTTAAGCACTAACTAGCATTAGAAAATTCAATATCAATAGTAAATCCAACAGAACAGAAATACCTCAATATCATGAACCCACATCCTCCTTAATTGTACTCTTTTATTAAACTACACAAACCGGATCACCCAATAAGACCTATAGTTTCTTTTGATACAGCTCCGTCATATAAACTTTTGAAAAAAACTATTATAGATTATTTTAGAACACACTAAATTCACCATAAAAAAAATAATAGAACTAGTTAATAAAATACAATATTTTCAATTACCTAACAACTCCAGATTAATTTTATTTGACGTTAATTTTTTTTTCTAGTATTCCTCCTACAGAAACTTTTATTTTAGTAAAAACCTTTTAGACCAAAATAGTACAAATCCAAACATTACATCTGAAATTTTACATCTTCTTGAAATCTGCATAAACCAGGACTACTTTAAATTTAATAATCAAGATATACAAATAACAGTGCAGGATTTATAATGGGCAATCCTCTAAACCCATTGCTATATGATATTTTTATGGATCATCTAGAGACAAAGATTTCAAAACACCCCATATTCAAACAGTTTTTATATTGGTCGAGATACCTAGACGACGTACTAGTATGTTTCACATGAACTAACAGGCAACTCGACCAAATTTTATCGTATATTAATTCACTTCATAGTCAGATTGAATTTACAATAGAAACAGAACAAAATCAATCCATATTTTTTTAGATTTAAAAATTATCAGACATAAAAACAAACATGACTTCTCCATATTTCATGAGCCTGCCCATACTGATACGACTATACACAATTCATCATCTCATCCCACACAACATAAACTTTCAGCCTATCATAGTATGTTACATTGATTAACACAAATTCCGATGTCAAAATACAACTTTAAGACAGAATTAAATATCATTAAGCAAATAGCAGTAAACAATGAATACAACGAACAAACAATTAATAAAATTTTAAATCAAAAACTACACAAGGAAGCTCTGAATTAGTATTTCTATTAGGTAGAAATTTTAATAAACGAATAGAACATAAAAGGGCTTTCAATAATAGAAAAAACAGATTCTACATACGCACTTCACCTTCTAGATCATAACCATTCTTTTAATGAATTTCAAATTCTTCACATGCAAAATAAAGGCCTTAAGCTATATTTGTTAGAATCTATGGAAATTAACAAATTAAAAAACACAGATATAATTCTGAATGACCAACTTGAAACAAACCGTTCTCCCCTCCTCAACCTATTTCATTAAAGACTATAAAGTTTAAACACATGGCAAAAATAGATCACTTGCGAAAGGCAATCAGCCAAAATAGCTGTAGTGTAATATTTTATAATAAATGTTGTGAAAGGTTTAAAAACAAAGTTTTCAGTGTTTTATTATTAAATAAAATAAATTTCCATCAAGTAACGGTCGAATACATCAATTATTTCAAAGAATTCTTGCCTACCAAGTCCATTACTCTTTACGAAGCTTTTGAGCCTTTACACTTTTGTGCCTAGGCGTAAAATTGCTTCACTTTTATGTCTAGGCGTAAAATTAACATTATTATATTGTCATTCACGTCACAAAAATTAATACTTTATTGAAGTTTGAAAAACAAAATAAATTTTTGGAATGGAAGTACATATTTTATTTTGATGTTTCGTTTATTTTTTTTTTATTTTACATTACAACCGGCGACGTACGGTATGAAGGCTAAATAATAGAGAGTTTTTAAGCCCCTTATTTCAGTAAACTTTAAACATTATACGTTATTCTGCTCATGCGCATTAACAGAAAATAACTGATTACTTTATTAGCAGATAAGGCATTCCCTTATTTAGGTAAAGATAAGGTTAACGTTATTAAGGGATTACGTGTTTGTAATGTTGTCAAATGCCAGATATCTAAATCATAAAAAACAAAAAAAAGTCATATAAGCAGCTCTCTTTCCTTGTCTATGAGCAGAACCAAAGATAACTAGAATAAAAAATATAGAAAATTTAGTTCAGCATCTTTCTCTTCAATTGTTTCCAACACAAAATGTAGTCTTGGTGCAACAGATATTACAGGATGAAAAATATTGTGAAGAATTAAGCCTCTTATCAAATTGTGATCTATTACTTCTCCGTGTCTTCGTCGTCTTAATATATTTTCAATATTTTCTTCCATTATAGCAAATAACTCAAATAAAATAGATTATAGAGTATAACGTGGTATAACTGCCGTTTTATAGGTTACGTTCGTCAAATGTCAATTAACGTTAATCTGTCATAGGTTAATTTCTGAAAGAATTCAAAAACTATTTAAAGCAAAAACGTTATCTCTTATTTATTATTCAAGGCGCATGACAAGTATAACGTTTTACGTTTAACGTCCATCAAAAAATAAAGGGCCTAAAAACTCTCTAATGTCAAACCAAACTACTTCCAATCTGTAAATTGAGTTTTATCTGCACAAGAAAATTAAAACAAACATTCCTGCTACCAAATAAACTATTTTTTTAAAAATAACAGAATACCAAAACAACATCTACAACTATAACTATATAAGATCATTATACAACGGAATGTAACAATTTTCTAATTCCCTACAATTTACTTCGGTTTATTTCCATTAAACTCAGTTTTATCGTGAAGTGGAACCACGAGTTAGCTAATCATCTAGGGAGTCACCTTGTATACGCTGGTCGTTCAGGTTCACCTAGTATGAAACTGAAATAACAAATCATGATGCTATTCAATTTCCTCTTTCGTTACATCAAAATAATATGTAATGGTATTGTAGTTCTCACAAACATTTCAAGGTCAAAAATAATAAAAATAATTTGATAGATATACCCACTCTCTAAAATTTTTGATTGTGTTGCTTTACTCTGCGTTGGAATCTGTGGATATTAATGTTTAATGTTCATAGACTTAATTGGTTTGGGTAAAAACCGAAAACTTATGGGATCAAGCGATAAAATTATAAAATTCTACAATTTTCTGTACTATCAACTATGGCTGTATACCATTTTTAGGACAGTTTGAGTTTTTTAATGTTTAAAAGACAATTAGTCATTGAATGTAATATTTGAGTGGCTTCATATCAAAGACGGATAATATGTGACATGCAAGAAAAATTGAAATAAATTGGTTTTTTGTACACAGCTGCTATTATTATTTTTATAAAAATCTCACTTTCTATAATTTTAGTGAAGGCTTCAAAAGTAATCTTGTGGACATTCTGATATCAAAAATATATGAAATTATTATAAAATGATTATTTGAAAATATAGGTGTCCGCTTTTGGAAAAAAAATGGGTAAATGTCCATGTTTGATCCAAATGTGATGGTAGGTGTCCGTTTTTGATGCAAAAAAAATTGTATTTGAAAGAGTGAACCCTCGGTTTGGACCTAACTTAAAACTTAATGCTTATAACATTCATATAGGGAATCAGGTATTTTAAATGAAAATTAAAATTTTAAAATCTTTTATTCAAGTTGCATTAGTACATACCAAGCAATTTAACTAAAAATATATAAAGTAAAATATTCGAACGTATAAAATATTTAAACTTTAGTAACATTCAAATTGAGATTAACACAAGATCACCATTAAAATCAGGATTAATATTGTCACACTGACATGTACTCCCTCCAATTTACTCCTAAATGTTTTTCAAGCAATTTTGATACGTTCTTAAACTTTTTCTGCTTTTAGGGTCACACCAATATGAATTTCTTTTGGGTTGATCTATCCAATAATGCAGTTAGTCTTACAAATTTTCCTCTCTGCACCAGTGTCAAGGTTGTAAGCAATCTCTACTTTCACAACGATGTTTACCAATTTAGTTTTCCGAAGAACTATTCGTCTGCAGGAGAAAATTTTAAAATGAAGTTGAGCCACTGTTTTCATAAAACTTTTCGCTTTTTGTTTCCAGTTCAAGGGTGCCCAATCCCTTTCAATCAACTTCTTCTTCTTTAAGTTCCATCTTCTATGGAAGGTTGGAAATCATCATGCTATGCGGACTCTGTTGACTGCCGCTCTAAAAAAGTTCTGCACTACTGCATTCAAACCATTCCCTTAAGTTCTTAAGCCAGGATATTCTTCGTCTTCCCACATTTCGCTTTCCTCGGATTTTGCCCTGCATAATAAGTTGTAATAATGCGTATTTTTGCCCTCTCATCACATGTCCCAAGTACTCAAGTTTTCGTCTTTTAATAGTTAATATTATTTCCGCCTTCAATCAACTTAGTCGCACCATATTTCTTTAAAAAATTATGTTATTCTTCTTTTGTCACAATTGTGTTGAATTTTTTTATTATTTTTTCTATCATCCCAAGTATTCTGTCGGCAGGAAGGAATGAGTGCCCTGTTACAGGAACGATTGCTTCTATTTTTCGTATGCTCGTTGGAGCACAGCTATCCAGAACTTGCAGCACATAGTTACAACATTTATATTCTTATTTTGTCCAGCGCAAACGAATGGAGTCATATCCTAGAGATCAGCTGGTATTCTTTAGTCTTCCGTCTTCCGTCCAGGTATAAATTGAGACAGTACTGGGATTCAAGGATTCATTTGACAATCCTTACTAAAGGTTATAACAATAAAACTGTCGTGAATAGTACGCACTTTGATCAGTTACTTTTGGCAAAACAAGGTTCTTCTAACAATCAAAACTCAAAATAAAACATCCTTGTAGGTTTTTTTCGCAGGTGTTGGAAGAAGGTACATACTTCAGTGAGATCATTTGAAAATGCTTTTTTGTATTACTTCTTGCCCATCCATCGCTAGATTTTTGAATAGGTGGGATATTCTGTTAGGTCTTTTGATTTTGTTTGTGGCTTTCCACAAGCAATAATCAGTGTTTTCTGTAGCTGTAGTTCACGTAAGTATTTATATAAATTGATTGTCTATGTCAACTAGCTGTTTCTTTAGTTATTTGCAAGCTTTGTTGAATTTTTTTTTTTTTCATCCTGGTTGTTTTCTCTTAATTGTAGCGGAATTTCTAAGTCAATCCTTTTACTTAATTATTTTTTAAGTACTCCCAGTCCGTATTTTTTTGTGCAGTCTAGCTATCCGTAGTATTTGCAGTATATCAGAAAACATAGTTATAATAATAGAAGTCATTTCATATTAAAGACCAACAAATAACATAATTAAAACAAATGCTAGAATGGAGTGGCTTATTATTGTACGAAACAGAAGGTATATTGTTTAAAGATCTATTAAAGATAACCGATTCCATTTAAATGATAATGGCTTTTTAATGGGCTGTAGATGAACAATACAATAAAACAAAGTGGTACTGTACTCAGTATATTGCCAAAAAATCAAATTACAGTAGTTTCTCTTTATAACGATTCCCTATATAACGATAATTCCTCTATAACGATGAAAATATTAGCAGAAACCCTCCAGAAAACCCGATATTATGCATAGGTGACAATCGTATAAATCGCGTGAAAACTTTTAAATACCTTGGCACCACAATCAATGACCAATCGGATCCACAACACGAGATAAAAACCCGAATACAAATGGCAAGACAAGCTTTTGTGAAATTCAGACCGCTCCTATGTAATCAACACCTAAACTTCGAAATACGCTACAGAATGATCAAGTGCTACATATGGTCCATCTTGCTTTATGGCATGGAAACGTGGACTTTGAAAAAAACATCTATCAACAAACTTGAAGCATTTGAAATGTGGTCATTGAGAAAAATGATGCGCATACCTTGGGTGGATAGAGTTCGAAACGATGACGTCCTTAATAGAGCCGGCGTGGAAAGAGAACTCTTTGAATTAATTAAAAAACGCAAGATTGGTTACCTTGGGCACATATTGAGAGGAGCAAAATATGAAATACCACAGTTAATCCTACAAGGGAAGATCGAAGGTAGGAGAGGAGCCGGCCGCAAACAATTGTCCTGGTTAAGGAATATTAAAGAATGGACAGGAATACACAATACAGGTGAGCTGTGTCACGCCACCAAGAACAGAATTCTAGTAATGAGATAGTCGCCTACGCACTTTGGTGTATGGCATGTTAAGAAGAAGAAGATGAAAATATTAAACGTTGATTGGTTCGTCATAAGGACAATGTATTAATTCTTTCTCTATACCGATATCGTTCTCTCTTTATAGCGATGACTTTTCAGCGTTCAATAGTCGATAACAAAGGAATGCGGTCACCCATTCTACTCATTCTTATCAAAGGGTTAAGTGACTCGCTTTTATTGTTCGGGTGGCGTTATTAACTGTTATCGGATTACACAACCACAGTTGGTGTAATCTATTGACGACTTTTCATTTTCAGTTTGAGTTATGTCTAAGCAAATCATTTTCGAAAAAGCGTAAAGTGCTCTGGGTGAAGGAAAAGTTATCGATAACTCCAGCAATAGAAAAAGGTGAAAAGCAATCGGATCTCAACACCTCAACACGAAGATTTAAATCGCGTTATGCTTCAGAGTTTTTTGCAACTGAGCTTGGAATTAAGAAATTCAAGGCATCTGAGGGTTGACTGAGCAAGTGGAAGCTGCGGCACCAGATCAACTACGAGAAAATGAGCGGAGAGGTTCGCGATATTGACAAAAACGTATCTGACGTTTGGCTAGAATTCGTTTGGCCTGGACTAAAGGCACGATATGCGTCAGATGACATATCGTGTCACGTTGCTTTAAAAACATAAAAAATCTACCCGTAACCTATAAAGCAAACAAGAATGCCTGAATGACTTCAGAAATTTTTGAAGAAGCGATAAGAAAGTGGGATATCGAGTTTAAAGGAAAAAAAATCTTTTGCTTGTAGACAATTGTCCTGCTTATGTGTTTACTGTGTTTACGTTTAAAACATTGAACTTTGTTTTCTGCCACCAAACACAACGAGTGTACTTTAGCCCATGGACCAAAGTGTCATCAAGAGTTAAATAGCCATTACAGGAGAAGACTTTCGATGGAATTGGTTGAGAACAATGGCGATCTGAAACTAAACATTCTTGTCGCCTTCCTAATGATTAGTATATCCTGGGACGAGTGTGACGAGGAATACAATAAAACATTCCTTCAAACATGCAAGATGGCTGGAATATCAAGGATTGATGGATGATGAAGATGACCTGTCATTAGATGTTTTGGGCCAGACAGTTTGAACTTACTATCACCTACGGACCGAAAAAGCTAACAGATTTTAAAAGAAGTTGATGAAAATGTAGCTACAACATCTGGAGTTTCTGACGAGAAAATCCTACAAGCAGTTCCTGTAGAAGAAGAAGAAAACAGTTACCCGGAACTGGAAGTAGAGCCAGAACCAGCTCCGAACCCTCAGCAGGCATTGGATGCGGCAAAAGTACTGCATCGACTCTTTATCCACCAGGAAGACGATATGAATCCTGTAGAAGATTCTATGCGTCTTCAGGATAAGGTCAGGTCAGTTCTGTGGAAAGGGAAAAGGAAAAAGACCAAGGTGACAGACTTTTTTGGTAATGTAGGCTAAATATATTTTATAGTAAAATATTATTTCGTTATTGTACAGTACACATGTTTTAATTGTACAGTAATTTTTTTATACTGTAATGTTTAGTTATTATTTAATAAATCTATGTGGTGTACAATACAGTGTAAATTCATTTATATTCGTTTTGATAAATTTTTTAAATTAAAATAGGTTATTTAGTACAGTATTATTAATATTAAAGTACGAATTTTTTCTCTCTCTGTATAACGATCTCTCCTTATAAGGATGAAAATTCCCGGTCCCTTGCATATCGTTATAGAGGGAGAATACTGTACTTAGCAACCAGACGTTCTGTCAGTTGTGTCATGTCGATTTAGAAGTCTACACTAGGATCTTTTTGAAATATTATCCTATAGTTTATTTTTATGAACGAGAGAGTAATTAGCATAATTTTAACTGGTACCTTCGACCACTCCATGGGCGTGCTCAAGATTAATTGAAAAATTACTTTGAATAATTGTAAAAAATAAATGAATTATTTCAGTGTTATAAAGTGTTATGTGTATGTAAACAAAAGTGACCTCTTTTATCACACACTATATTAGAACTGACTGGCCTACATTAAAAAGGGTTTTAAAAAATTCACATTTTTTTTTAATTTTTAAAAATTACAAAAGAGAAAAAGAGTTTTTAAAACCGTCTAAGGTATGTTAAATAGATGAATAAAAATATTAATATAAAACTTACAGCTACTTGTTACAAATCCAAATCAGATTCAGAAGATGAACTTTCAGAACCAAGATTTATAATATTTGGCTCGATCATTTTATCAGTAATATTGTCCAGCTTCCACATTTTTTCCTCTTCTTTAATAGTGTGATTTACTGCCTTTTCCCGGTTTTCAGGTTTTACATTATTTACGGCCTCCAAAAACAACTGTTTAACATCATGAATTTTAAAAGTGGTATTTTTTCTTGAAACTTCACTCTTTATCTGTGCCCATACCAGTTCAATCGGGTTTAATTCACAATGATATGGTGGGGATCTAAGTACTGTCATTCCACGATTTTTGGCAATTTCATCAATTTCGTATTTTTAAAATTTTTCTTTATGAAGGGCACACAACGAATAAAGTTCCTTTCTTATAGATCCGGGATGGTACGTAATATTTTTTGAACTCAGCCAATTCTGCAAGTCTTTTTTTAACCACTTGGTTGTGGGCAGTCCTTTATAAGTCTGGAGTGATAACTTGCATTAACCATTACTATTACACAGTTCTTGGGAAGAAGATCTATCATTTGTTCGAACCATTCTTGAAAGACATCAGCGTTCATGTCTTCATGGTAGTCACCGGTACGAGTTGATTCAAAAGTTAATAAACCACCTCAACAAAACAGTCTGAACTGCCAATGTGTACTATTATCAGCCTGCGTCCCTTTCTTGATGGTAGGTTTAAGCCAGTAGATAAGTTATTTACAAAAGCGTGCCTTTGACTTGTAACAGTTTCATCCTGCCAAAATTTATTTAGTGTATGACCCTCGTTGATCCATGTTTCATCAAGATAAAATATTTTTTTATTTGGTTTCTCATTTCCTTTATGGTTCTTAGAAAATGTCTTCTCCATATGACAATATCGCTTCTTTCTAATAAAATAGACTTTCTGGGATTCTTTTTCCAGCGGAAGCCTATTTCTTTTAAAAGTTTCCATAACGTACTTCGACTCATTTCTGGGTAATCCTTATCATCTCGAACTGAGACAAGAACTTTATCCAATGTTGGAAATTCTTGTCTAAAGAAGAATTCATGCATTTTCCGTCGAAGTCCTTCTTTAAAATGATATTCTATTTGAAATAAATTTTGGTTTCCCTGGAGCATTACGTGGCATTTGAAAACTACCACATTTCTCTTCTTTAATAACTCTGTAAATCGTAGATTTCATAACACCAAGTGTACTGCTAACTAACTCAACGGTCTCATCAACATCACATAAACGTTTGTCTGTAAATGATTTAAAACAATTAAATATTAATGTTTTTTCATTAACTGTTAAAGGACCAATTTTTCGGCGTTTACACGGCACTTCCAAATTTTCCATAACACTAGTATACACAATAAACTGCACCTTGCAACTGAAGTACCTACTTTTAGTGAACTGTTAAGAATTTTGAATACGCCACTTGGACCTTCCTACAAAATGGAAAAACCCACTATCACATTTTCTGTGGAATAAGTTTAGAAGGTAATTATTAGTCAATTACTGTCGTAGATTCCTGGAATTACAGAATTAAATGTTTGATTGTTGAAATCCTTACTTCGTGGAATGCACTCATTTCAGATAAAATAAAACGTTTTATTTTATCTAAGAATTAAACTTTATTTTGCAAATAGGTAGGTACTTATTAAACTTTTATTGGTTATATATAACCAATAAAATAAACATCTTACATTTCTTGCAAATTCATTAGTACCTGTTAACCTCCATCACTCCGACACTGGCAACCTTATTTAGGGATTAGTAACCCTCACAACTATTGTATTCTATTCTGCTCCAACCTTTATACCTGGTGGTCATACTCAATTTAAAATTGTTTTCCTATATACTTCTGTAAACTTGTTGACAAATATCTGTTTTTCATTGAGTCACCCGTATCAACAGTTTAGGGATTTGCATACATAATTTATTGTTTTATTACTCTCTCATACATAAAAATACACTATAATATAAATTATTTGAAATTACGATAGTGCTGTGAGAAAAACAGCGAATAGAAGTTTTGAGGATCTTAGGTTACGGCGATCACTAAAAGAAGTATGCGATATCTTGATTGAGTACAAATAAGTAAAGCGACAGTAAGCAAAATGTTTCCCAATTTTAATGATATTGATAATGTTAGAAATAAGTTCAAGAGTGGCAGATTCACTGTTTCCGACGACAATCAATTAAATGTATTACTCGTACTTGAAATTGAAGAAAATCCACATTCTTCAATTACAATTTTATCAACTAACAATGAGATCTGTCTTGTTGCTGTTCATAAAAAAAAGGGCCAAATTACATCCATATAAAATTAAACTTATACATGAAATCAATGAAGATGACTTTGATAGACGCATAGAGTTTTGCGAAAATATGCAAAAATTGCGTAATGAAATAATGGATTTGAATATAGTATCTTGTTTTCCGACGGGGCCACTTTTTGTTTAAATGGTACCGTTCTTCTTCTTCTTCTTTTTATGTAGACATGACTCTATCTGTTTTTTAATGTGCTTCCAGTAAGTTGTCATTCCATCGTTTTCGTCGTCTTCTTACTGATCGTCTTGCTATTTTAGAACCGTCTCTTGCCGTCTTTACTTATTTCCATCTTTCGACTTATTGGATCAATCCGTTCTACTCTTCTATTCTTACCCAGTTCGTAATCTCCTTTACCTTGCATCTACGTCGTATATCTGTACTTCTGGTTCTGTCTCATAGTGTTTTGCCATCAATTTTTTCAAGTGTTTTCATTTCTGCTGTTTCTAACATCCTTTTTGTACTCTCTGTTTCAGGTCGTGTTTCTGTCGCTTATGTCATTATTGGTCTGATGACTGGTTTGTAAATTCTGCCTTTCATTTCTTTCCCTTCTTCTTTAAGTTCTATCTTCTATCGAAGGTTGGAAATCATCTATGCGGACTCTGTTGACTGCCGCTCTAAAAAGTTCTGCACTACTGCATTCAAACCATTCCCTTAAGTTCTTAAGCCAGGATATTCTTCGTCTTCCCACATTTCGCTTTCCTCGGATTTTGCCCTGCATAATAAGTTGTAATAATGCGAATTTTTGCCCTCTCATCACATGTCCCAAGTACTCAAGTTTTCGCCTTTTAATAGTTAATATTATTTCCGCCTCATTTTCTATCCTTCTAGTTACTTCCATGTTTGACATTCTTTGAATCCATGATATTCGTAGGATTCTTCTGTAACACCAAAATTCAAAGGCAGCCAACTTATTCGGATGAACTTGTTTTAGTGTCCAAGCTTCCAAACCATAAAGAAAAGTAGAGAACACGTAACATCGAAGCATTCTCAGGCGTAGTTATATCCTTATATCCCGACAACAAAGAAACTTTTTAAGTTTAATAAATGATGTACGTGCTATTTCAATACGTGTCTTAATTTCTTTGGTTTGGTCTACATCTGATGTTATCCATGTTCCTAAGTATTTATAGTTATTAACACTCTCAATTGCAGTATCTTCAATAGTCAATTGGATATTTGCATGTGCAGATTTAGTCATGATCATGTATTTAGTTTTCTTTAAATTTATCTTCAGTCCGTACTCATGACAGCGTTCATTAAGGTGTTGCATTACGTTCTGTAAATCATTGTTGTTTTCCGTAATTATTACTGTATCGTCTGCAAAACGTAAGTTATTCAAAACTTCTCCATTGATAGATATACCTTCTATTGAGTCTGAGAGCGCTTCTTGAAATACCGCTTCACTGTAGACATTGAAAAGTAGTGGGGACAGCACGCAACCCTGGAGGACTCCTCTCTGTATTTTGATATTTTCGGTGTACTGGCTGTCATCTCTTATCTTGGCAGTTTGATTCCAATATAAATTAGATATAATTTTCAGATCACGACTGTCGATATTTTTGCTTTTTAATATATCTGAAAGCTTTTTATGTTGAACTTTATCAAATGCCTTTTTAAAGTCTACAAAACATAAGTACATATCTTGAGTCATGTCCATTCATCTCTGAGCCAGCACACTCAAGCCGAACAAAACATCTTTTGTACTCATACCATTTCTAAAGCCAAATTGTGTGTCACTAATCTCATATTCAAGAGTTTTAACAATTCTGCTGTGAATTATTTTCAAAAATGTTTTAAGTGTGTGACTCATTAAAGCTATTGTTCTGTGGTCTGAGCAAGTTGTTGAACTTGGTTTTTTGGGAATTGCTACAAAGGTTGATTGCAGCCATTGTCTGGGGATTGTGGTAGTCTGATATATTAGATTAAAGAGTTCAACCACTTCTTTCCCGATATTTTTTATTTCCCCATATTGTTTCATTCAGGCAGTCTGCGGCTCTGTTTACTTTATTCACTTGATCTTGAGAAAGTAGTATTGCGTCGTCTGCATAGCAGATTATTTTAAGTTGTTTTTCTCCCATTTGGTATCCTTTTTTAGTTTTTACCTTTGGTATCGTTAATAGGTAAAATTGTCGTTATTGAGCAACAAAAAATCTTAATTAGACAATGGAAGTATATACACAATATCCTCAAAAAGTAAATGTATGAGCTGGGATTGTTAGGAAGACCATTGTAGGACCGGATTTTTTAACGGTACTGTGACGGGTGCAAGGTATTTAGAGATGTCGCAAACATACAAATTTCCATTTTTAACCGCAACATTCCCAGATATCAATAATCCTGGTGAAATAGATCCGACCGTTTGAATCCCATGGACTTTTCTATTTGGTGTTATTTGAAAAGTAAGGAATAAATATGTAAACCGACCTACCAATTTGGTAGACCTCAAACAGATAATTCGTACTGGAATGCAACAAATTGCACCAGCGATGTTGTCAAACATAACCCAAGAGTGAGTAAGTCTTATTTATTATTTCTTTACCTATTTGAAATGGACTCACACAAGCAACACATTCATGATCATGACATGATCATAACCCAAGAATTTATAGGACGTGATGGATACTATTAATTACACCAAGGAACTTAATTCGAGCATTTGTTGCAATTATAATGTTTGTTTGTCTTTAATATGAAATGACTTCTTTAATAATTTTCTTTGTAAAATAAATTTGAATTTAATTTTGAATTTAATTTGAAGAAATACGAGCATTGCTTTCCTTTACACTGTATACTGAAGTTTGAATGTGATGAGTTTGGTACGGTTGTACTCATAAAAATTTAGGCTTTTAATTTTTAGCTTTTTATTAAAAAAAAATTATCGATGGCGTCACATCTGCTAGGGTAGTGGGGTAAAAGTTATTTTTGTTTTTTTTTTCAAAAAGGTTTAAAAAACAAAAAATAAAATCAATCTATCAGAGTTTTAACTTTGAAAATAATTAAGTCATGAGATAATAGACCGTTTCCACACTTTATGAATGCATTGTATAATATTTATTTATCTTGCAACTTTGTAGGATTGTTCAATAGGGAAAATTATATGATCAACATTCAAAAAAAAAGTATGTATGTAAAGTATATATGTAAAAAAAAGGTATGTAAAAAAAAAAGCTAAATTCGAGTTGGACAGATTACGAAACCCTGAGATAGTTAAAAAATTTGAACACAAACTTAAAGAAAAAATAGAAGACCAAACGAGTAGTACTATTGACAACTTAATAATAAAGATAATTGCTGGAATGAGTGCGAAAATATCCTAAAATAAGTAGACACAACAGTTGTAGGAAAGAAGAAACAAGAAAGGAAGGGGACAGAATGGTATGATGCGGAATGCGCACAGGTAACTCAAAAAAACTCATCAGGCATATGGAAAACTCCAAAACAGAAGGACAAGACAAAATCAAGAGGAGTGCAAACAAATGAGACAAGCAGAGAAAAAGATACTAAAACAAAAGATAAAACGACATTTAGAAAACCAGCTACAGGAACTAGAAAGGTTCAATTCACAAAGCGAAGCGCGAAAATTTTATAAAAATGTGAACCACAATAGAAAAGAGTTTAAACCTAGAATAACCATAATAAAAAATATTAAGGAAGCCGAAATTATCAATAAGCCGAATCAAATAGTGAAGAGATGGGCGGAGAATTTTGCTGAGACATTAAATATAGGCAACCAAGAAGTGACTGACATAAATGACCACAGTGGAGACGTACACGATGAGAGGGAGAAAAATAATATACCAATAGAAGAAGAAGTTGCCAAGACAATAAAAAGTTTAAAAAATAAACAAATCCCCTGGAGAAGATGGTATACCCCCTGAGCTGTTCAAGTATGGAGCAAACGCCCTAAAAAATACATAATAAAACTTGTTGCATCGATTTGTAGAGAAGGAAAACTCTCAGACAGTTGGAATGTAGGTATTATAATACCTATTCACAAGAAAGGGCATTACCCTCCTAAATACGGCTTACAAAGTACTGGCTTATATACTTTATGGTCGTTTACCAGTATATACTGAAGAAAAAATAGGCAAATACCATCACCTTTTCGTAAATTTTAAAAGTGCTTATGACAGTATAGACAAAAGCGCACTTTATAATACCATGGCAAAAATTAGATATTTCGTCGCATCTAATAATATTGGTAAAGGCAACTCTTTCGAAAGTTGAGTGCAAAGTCAAGGTACAAAACAGAGTGTCAAGGTCTTTTCAAACACATACTGGATTACGCCAGGGAGACAGTCTATCGTGCCTATTGTTTAACATCGCGCTAGAAAGAGCCATAGAGAAATCGGGCATAACAACCAGAGGTACGATCATCAATAGAAGTGAACAGATATTGGCCTACGCAGATGACATTGACATAGTAACACGGACAAAACGAGACCTGATACAGGCTTTTGAAATATTAGAAAAAGCCGAGAAGACAATGGGACTGCAGGTTAACGTATCCAAAGCAAAATACATGAAGGTCACGAACAGCACACAAATAGCGGCACCACAAGATCTGGTGACAGAAGCACACACATTCGAAGAGGTCTCGGAGTTTATATATCTTGGAACACAACTAAATAACAGCAACCTAGTAAGCGTAGAAATTAAGAGAAGAATATACCTGGCGAACAGAGCTTACTTTGGACTAAAGCAGTTCTTAACATCACACATAATTAGCAGAAAAACCAAAATACTAATATATGAAACTCCTATTAAACCTGTCCTGACATACGCGTTGCATGAGCATCACATGGAACTATGGTAAAAAGCGACGAAGAACTTTTAGGCCACTTTGAAAGACGAATGTTGAGACATATATACGGAGGAGTACAAGAAAGCGGGATATGGCGCAGGCACTACAATTTTGAGTTGTATCAATGCTATAAAAAATGCAACATCGTCTGGTCTATTAATGAAAGAATGGACACTGGAGGCCCCCAAAGACAGATATTATATCAAGAGCCAGTAGGAACCAGGAAGAGAAGCAGGCTAAGATCTAGATTCAAAACTCAAGTCGAAGATGACTTGAGGAATCTAAGGGTCAGAAATTGGAAGGCCAGGGCGAAAGATAGGGGGGAATGAAGACTAATTCTTGAACAGGCCAAGACCCACCCAGGGTTGTAAAGCCAAAGATGATGATGATGATGTTACAATATTAAAAATCAAAATATCTAGAAATATCCGAAATATCGCGGGTAAAATATAAAATTTAAATCATACATGTTAATTTACATGAAATGTGCAAATTTTAATTATGAACATTTTGGTGCTACATTTGCTCGGTTGCCAACGAGTTATGGGTCATGGTCATCTTTTTGGGGGTTTGCCACTCACCTTAAAGAGTTCACTATATTTTACAGTATTTAATTAAAACAATGTTAGTAAGCTAGTATCCGTTTAAATCAAATTTAATGATACTCAAAACATGTTTAAATTCAAGTTAAAAATATTACATAATAAGAATAATAAGTTTCACTAATGGTTCTATAATTTGGATAATATTCTGGACATTTCATGTACAATTTTAAGTGGTTACGATATTACTTCTTTTTTCCGTCTAATTCCAATTAGTCCAGTCTAAAATTTGTTACAATTTTTTTATTTTTTATTCAACGTTCGTATTATTTCAACGTGTAAAAAATAATTTTATGTCTAAAAACGTGAAATATACCAGCATTGTTTCCTTGGTTATCAGTTTATTTCATTAATTTTTTTTAAACCATTAAAGATTTTGTTTATACAATTTATTTATATATTTTATGACATTTTTAGTGCTTTAACACTTTCACTGCGCATGACGCGGTTACCGGTGAGTTTTACCGATTCATCGTCGAGTGCTCACGACGCTGATTCGCGGTATAATAAATTAACACTTCAGTATAAGATAAAGTAGGTGAGCACTTAAATGATCTCTTTATAATTTGGGGAGCATATATTTGGGAGAATGTCTTGTTAGTTCAAAATTTACAATTTTTTTTTTCAAGTTACCGATACTCAACAGCATTTTTATTTATTACAAAATATGATAACTCTTTCGTTCGCATAAAAAATGATTGGCAAATTTACACAAAACAAAATCCATTAAAAATCTAATGAACATTGAAGAGTTAATATCTTTTCAATTAGTTAATGTCTATCTTGTAACATTTTAGCGATGTATTTAAATTAGTTTTGAAGGTCTTCAAATTCTGCTTGATCGTATCCACGAGGTAGGAGAGGAAATGGGCATTAAAATAAACTCAAACAAAACCAAATTTTTAGTGTTTAGTCGTGACCCACATCCCGATGCAAAGCTTCAATTAAACGGTGTCCAAGTTGAGAGAGTTCACAAAATGACATATTTGGGAACTGTGATAACGGACCAACTAGATCCAGACATAGAAATAAAACGTAGAATATCAATGACTAAAATTACTTTTATGAAAATGAAGTCATTTCTTTGCCATAACCATCTCAGTTATCTCTCAATAGACCTAAGGCAAAGAATGGTTAAGTGCTATGTTTGGTCCGTACCTTTATATAGTGCAGAAGTGTGGACGCTAAAAGTATCGATCATGAACAAAATTGAAGCATTGGAAATGTGGGTTCATAGACGAATGCTGAAGATATCTTGGACAGCAAGAAAAACTAATGAAGAAGTTTGATGGTACACAAGGTAAATATCGAACACAGTAGTTAATCAAATCTTGCCCAAGTACTTTCGATCACAAGATCATCCTCAGGAGCATTTCGTCAGTTGTGGCCTATCCAGCAGTAATAGAATGTTATAAATGTAAATTGGGACATAACAAATACACTAAACAAAGACAAACACTTTAAAATTTAGGAAATGGAGAAGCTACATTTTATATAGAAGCCGGAGACAGAATACATTCTGTACGGAGACAGAATTCAGAATGTTTTTGTGTTGGAATTCAGTGACAGAATTTTTTGGCTCCTTTTTTAAATAGTAGAATTAGTTCGCTTGTTCTCCATTCTTCCGGTATTTTATTATGTTTTATGATTTTATTAATTAATGTTGTTAATTGTTCTGTCATTGTTGCTCCACAATATTTCAGTAACTCGTTTGTATTTTCCAAACTTCATGTACATTTATATTAAGTTCTTCATTGTGGTAATTTCTGGTGTTTCGGTTCTAGCGTCTTTTGTTTTGTTCTTTTGTTCTTCCTCTGCATATAACTTTTTTAGGTAGTTAATCACGTCTTCTTTTGTATGTGTTTTGGTTGTATTAGTTCCTTTATCTCCGTTCTTTGACCTCTTATAAAGTGCCGTATTTCCTTTTGCAGACCGTAAAAATCATGTTCCATTTCTTTCTAAAAGCGTTCCTAGTGATCATTTTTCTTTTTTTCACAAGTGTATGTGTTTCGTTTCTAATTATCATGTAATTATCAATCAATCAATCAATATTCTTTATTTCATCTGACTTTTACAAGTATTGAAATTCGTCAAAATACAATCTAAAAAACTATAGGTACATATGTAGTAAAAAAAGTTAAAACTATAAGCACATAAAACATAAAATATACACAAAAACATACAAATTGTTAAAAAGATGCATGCAAGTATTCCTCTGACGAATAGAAAGTGTTTGCCAGAAGTAAGTCCTTAACTGTTCTCTTAAATACATAAATATTTAACTCTTTAACATTATTAGGTAATTTATTATACAAACTAACGCATGTTGGGTAAGGACCCTTGCCCACAACAGTCAAGTGACGAGCAGGGGTCACCAAATCATTTCTGTAACGAAAATTGTAGCCACTCATTAAGGAAACATCATTTCTGCAAATAAAATTACATATATGTGACTTTACATAAACACAACAACTGAAAAATATACAGAGAAATCACAGTTAAAATATTTAACTGTTTAAAAACTTGTCTACAGGAATCCAAGCGCCTTCTAAACGTCATGGTACGATTTTTTTTTTTTTAAGAACAAGCACCTCATTAATTCGCGAGCAATTTTCCCAACAAACTAAGCAATATTGCAAAATTGATTGTACCGTTCCCGTCATAAAAAACTGGTACAATTATACTGGTACTTATAATCAAAAATCGTGTTTTTTTAAGTTGTGTAAGTTGATCTTGTCAGATGTGTCATCAAATACTATAGACTATAATACATACAACTCTTGACATTTCCCATTAGTTTTGTGGCAGCAAACAAAATAGCGCCATCTCATGGTATGAGTTGATAACTACAAACTTATGCATTTAACAGCCTGTTATTTAATAAGTGTAATTTATTAGTTTATTTATAGATTAAATCAAAATACAAATTTAATTATGAGTTATTTTCTTTAATTTGATATTTTTACATTTTAATTTATATAATTTTTCCTTATTACTGTCGTTAATTTTATTTACATAAGCTTTTATTAACACACATTAAAATATTTATCTATAAAAGTCTTGTAACAATTTGTACATACATTTTGGAGAGTTTCTTGAAAGTCACATTTTAATTTCAATTTATATTTAACATTTTCAACGCTTCCTTTTATATAATTTTGAAAATACCTTTTAAATATTTCATTAATTTTATCTGAAGCTCCCTTGGCTTCATCATTTTAAATTTAAAATTAGATGATTTCTCATATTTTTTTAACTCTATTAAGGTATTTTGTAAAGAATAATTATTAAAAGAGTTACATACTGCATTTCTACATTGTTCGTGAGGCAATTGACTGCAAACCCATCCTAACACATAAGTCTCAGAATTTTTTTCGATCATATCGTAATTGTCATTACTTATGTTGTTTTCGGTGCAATGCTCGATAGGATTATTAAGCAATACTTTAATTGGGTTTTTGAGCATTTCATCTTTTTGAATTAAAAATGAACAAGCATCAATGTCGCTGTTGCTGTCCGCTGATGGTTGTAGTAACTGATTTGCCATGACAGATCGCAAGTTGCACCTAAATTTCACGCTGTCAGGTGTATTATTATTAAAACCCTTAGCCCTAATAATAGAAAATAAATTTTCTATACAGTCTTGGGTTAGCCTTTTTGTAAAAAGAAATTGAAACCCATAATTGCTCTTTAAATCATTCCAAAGCAACTTTAGAGAATTAATATTTGACATCCATCCATTGATACATGTTGGATTAACTCTTCTTCTGTTCAATTCTCTGATATTACTTAGAAATTCTTTTAAATCGTCCAATTTATCAATATGATAATGATTTTTTATTGAAATTGGCTTTCTGAATTTCTTGTCATTATATTTTGAAGAATTGAAAATGTCAAATAAAGTGTCCACTTTCTCAATAAAGTTAGCTATGTATGCTGCACTCGCTGGTAATTTATTTAATGTAACATGACATAGCATCCCTATTTTAGCGAGATTAGCTAATAATACAAAAATTAGAAAAAAAAAATTTGTATGTTTATGTAGACAAAACGTAGTTATCAACTCAAGCCGCCGTGGCGCTAGAAGCAACGTGCTGCCAGTTTTTGTGTCGGAGTTGGATGTATTTTGGTGTCATTCTAATTTCTAGGGCACCATTGCCAGTTCAACGAAAATATTATATAAAACCAGCTAAAAGCAGGACTGTGTGACAGACCGCCAGTTGTGACAATACTAAAAACTAAAACATTATCGAGCATTCTCGATCAGTCAGTCACATTAAATTTTTTTAAACATGCATCCTAAAAAATTCTCATATTAATTTTGTAATTTTCCATCATCTCAATTAATTACCAATACATTGATTTGTATTTTATAACAATTTATGAAAATATTTCAATTCAAAAATAATGACAGATAATCAACCTAGACAAACTTCAAATTATTATATTAAAATATTACAGTGAGATATTGGATTGAAACTGTCACGTTTTGAAAAGCGTTTTTTCGCCACGGATATTTTATAGTTTATAATACGTAGGATAAAGTAAAATGTTATTTTGTTTACATTTATTGTTCCTGTAATAAATAATAATTTAATCTTGGTAGTTTGTTACTAAACTTATTGACACAAAATACAGTTCGTGTTCGGTAGGTAATTGAAGTATAAAATTACAGTATATGCATTCCAATGTTCCCTGTGCCCTGTGCCAATACCACAGGTTTAAAGATCCTGCAAACATTTTGGACAATAACTCAACCCTGTCTTTGCTTATTTAATTTCTTAGATACGGTTTTTTGATGTTAATGATAAAAATAATACCTATCTAAAAATTTTATACATTTTTTAACGTTATTTTTTTATTTAGATTTAGTGCAATTCCGTTATCTGTATTGGCAACAACGAATTGATTTCTGAACACAGGTTTACATTGGGAAAAAAAAGTGTACCAGTTTTATATGACGGGAAGTGTACATGAGCAAAATAGTAAAGTTTCAAGATATCTTGGGAGACAAAATTCCTAAGTTGCCTTAGAACATAACAGTGTACAGACAATCTTCCCACTACAGAATCAACGTGAGAACTCCAAGACAAATTTGAATCCAGGTAAAACACCTAACAACTTTGTGGACTGGCTATTTGCCACAGACCCATTGACAAGCTTTACTAATGGACTTATCTGCATAGTAGAAGGTGAAAAGGTTACCATATTGGTCTTTGATCCATTTAAGATTAGGGCATTATTTAAACAGTAATGAGTCATACTTTTACAAGACAGTTTGCTTTTTGTACTACATGAAAAAAAGTATTAGAATTTTA
Organism: Diabrotica balteata; assembly: GCA_918026665.1. NCBI lineage: Eukaryota > Metazoa > Arthropoda > Insecta > Coleoptera > Chrysomelidae > Diabrotica > Diabrotica balteata. The sequence continues at coordinate 126,173,337 of OU898280.1, read as the reverse complement.
GTGCAACTGTGGTATCGTCAGCAAATTGAGTGACGTAACAGCCTGATTGCTGTTCCAACTTTTCCAACTCTGGAGAGGACACTTTCTGCTGAAGAAAATATTATATTCCCATTCACATTGACGTTAATTTTTTGAAACCTTTTCCATAAACAGGTTTGGGTCCACTTTAACGCAGTTCCTCTAACACCACTATGATAAAGTTTTTCCAGCAGTATTGGATGATTTACAGTTTCAAAAGCTCGTGCTAAGTCAAAAAACAAACAGATAACTTTATTTTCCTTATCAAAGTTCGATAAAATATGATTGCACAGCGCTAGTAGTACATCTTGCACACTTCTTCACGGAAACCAAATTGAGACTTTTCTATATTGTTGTGCTTTTTAATATACGAGAGGAGACGTGTATGAAATGCCTTTTCATATATTTTTGAAAAGACAGATAAAAGTGATAGGCCTCGATAGTTATCAAATTTTGATTTGTCACCTTTTTTATGTATAGGCACAACTAGAGCAGTGTTTAGAATTTGAGGAAAAATCCCTTCCTGAAATGAAAGGTTTACTAGAAATGTTAATTGTTTATATAGGTTATGAGATACATGTAATAACATAGATTACGGGATCTCATCCAGTCCAGCAGAGGATTTTTTGAGATATCTTTAATTATACTCTTTATTTCTTCATTACTAACAGGATAAAGGGAGTGTATAGGCGAAGAAAGATTCTTAGGATTATAGTCAGGTGAAGTTTGACTAATTAAATTTTTTACAGAATTCGAAAAATGTTGACTAAAAGATTCAACTATATCACGAGGGTCATCCACAGAAATTCCCTAATTATTTTTAAATTTACTTGGGTATTTAGACGAGTTTCGATTTTTACCACGACAGTGTTTTGATTTATGATGCGCCAAGCCTCAGCCGTACTATTCTGCACATTTATCATTTTATTATTAAAATAAGTTTGCTTGGCTAACTTAACTTTGTATTCATGATTTTTTTTTTTTTAGAATGTTATACCGTATTCTGAGCTCATTACTTTCTGAATATTTTATAGATCTGAAAATTTCTCTAATAAAATCTCCCTCATTTATTAAATTAGAAGTCAACCATCCCTTGTTTTTAGACTGTTTCGAAAATCGTCTAGTATTCACCGTTTGCAAAAGAAATGCTTTATCGAATAGTTCCATAATTTTTTCATAAAATATGCAAAACTTGTTATCCGAAAGTAGATCTGAGTTTAGAAAGCACCAAGATTCCCTAGAGAGTAATTGATTAAAATAATTAATATTAATATTGCTATTAAAATCACGTTTATAAACAATATTATCCACCAAAAAAGAAGCATTCAACTTGTATTCAACTTTCTGTAAAAAGTGATCACTTACATCGGTATAAACAACAGAACAAGATAAAAAATATTTACATTGCAGAAAATATTATCAATCACAGTTTTAGAGTCATGATGTATTCTCTTACTATGGTATGCCTATATATTATATATATTATGGTATGCCTCTTGTGTTTTGGTTGAGATGTATTTCAGGTAAGCTTCTTTCTTTTCTTTACATTTTTCCTTCACTTCTGTACAAAACCAAGTTTCTTCGCCTTGGGAACGATTTATTTTTATTTATATTTCTTTCACCAAGAACTTCCTTGGCCGAGGCTAAGATATTAGACTTAATTTTTGCCCAGTTTTATTCGACTCCATCACTTTCTGTGATATATGAACAAGTACTGGTGCTGATAATATTCGATCGCGTAATGATTGCAGTGTTGCAGTCCTTTTTTCTGAGGGTAGAACTTTCTAAAAACGTACCAGGATAACCAATCCCTAGGAATGGCTAGCGTGTGTTCGATTCATGGTAGAGGAGTACATCCGAACCCATTTCCCCTTGGAAGTCCTGCAAACAGATGTTTTCTTGTTATCCTACCTACCAACTAAAACCACCCTCTCCTATTTGTGTGAAGTTGACTGTCGTTGAAAGTGAGGTGGCCGCTGTAAGGCTGACAACACTTTCGAAGCATTCCCTTCTTTTATCTATATCTTATCTCTGTCGTTGGTCCGGCTGATGTTTCTCTTCTTCTTCTTCTTTTTAATTAATACCAACCTTGATGTCCTCCAAGCTTCGGGAAATGACTTTGCAAATAGTGAGAAAACATACTTATGGTTGGCTTCCATGAATGTACCTATTTTGTTTTTTGTTTTCCTGTTTTGCGATACATGCCATTACATTTAACTGTTATTATTCACTCGCACATTAACCTTATTTGATTTATAATATAAATTAATATTTCTCTCCGCCACTGTTGACAATTTGATCTCAACTTCTCAAACATGACAAAAGTAATTTTTAATGCTCTCCAAAGACATCAAAAGTAAATTATTCTTATACATTCTTCCCGTAACGGTAACCAGTATTTACATCAAGAAAGTTGTGTTGGTATTCTAGTTATTTTATATTTCACAAAATCTTCACGATGACTATCAAGGCAACAATCACGATTTACATGAATTGTAACTGGAATTCTTTTAACAAGTGCTACAGTTCCGTTAAATAAGCAACACTCTATAAGAAGTGTATTGTTTCTTCTTTTAAAATAAGAAGTTGAATGAAAATATAAATCCCCATTGTTATTTAGGTAATAATTTACTTCACAAAGTTTCATAGAAACAAATCGTTTACGGATTTATCTACAGCATTACCTCTTCTTTTAAAAACAAATATATTATATGCATGTATTTTATTGATTGAAAAAAGTCTGTGTCGTACGGTTGGTTCATTATCCATAGTATCTTGAATTCCTGCAGGGCGCTTACGCTCCAACGCTCGAGAAAAGGAACGAAACTTTTTTGATTCCATCTTCTTATTATTTGAGAATTTCATATAGTTCGGATTGTCACTAACTGGAGACAGACACAGGCTTTGCTGTTAACGGGGTGCTACTGGCAATATAGAGTACTTTGGCAGTTCGAAATTTCTTACATATAATATATATCTTACATAAACAAAAGTTAAGGAGTACTCAATACTCAGAAGGCACCTCGTTTGTTAAACTGAGATGTAAGTTACTCCAGTCTCGATGTGCAATCGATACTATCTTCCTCAATGCATAGAAATATTGGCAAAGTGTTAGACTTCGACTTTTTCGCGATTTGCGAAATAATTCACCGATTCATGCGATTAATTTCAAAATCTGTTAAGACTTTCGACGATGAATATCGAACAATAATGATTGAACAGCAAAGTGGTCACTTCGGCTTGTTTACCCTTAGTAAAATAATTTAAAGTCCTTTCAGATTTTATCTATTTCGGACAAATGATTTGACAGCATAGTGTTACTTCAGACCTTTATTTATTTCTAGCCATTGGTGATATATTGGCATATTTGCGAAATAATTCTAAACCTTTCATTTTATTTATTTCAAACACATGATAACTTATCAACAAAGTACTCCCTTCGAGCTCTTTCTTAGTTGCGAAATAATTTTAAGTTCCTTTCAGAATTTTCTTTCTGTCCAACAAATTTATAAGCAGCAAGAATTTCGTTGACGAAGTCCAGCAGTACGATAATTGAAATAGGTGAGAAAATAACTTACAGAGTTTCTTTTAAATGGGCCACCCAGCCAAAATAGGTATTGCTAGAGATTAAAAACTAGTCCACAAGGAATCTACGTTCCTGTAGTTGGCTGTATACCATGTATTAAAAAATTTAATTAAAAATCCTTTGTAATAGGTATATTTTAGGCCCAAACGGGCTAAGTTAAAAAGACAAAAACGTTTTCGGAAACCATGTTTCCATCATCAGTGTCTAGGAGTATATGAATGAAGCCACCAAGATTAAATATGTGGGTAAAAACCCGATTACATATGTTTAATTACATTTAGTTTTAAAATAATGTTGTGATGATATAGGATTACAGAGTTACCGATGGATTTGGTAACATGGCGACATATGACTCCACGTTGAAGTTGCTAGTCCTGAGACGGTATGTCTTCGAGGACTGGAGCAGTAGCATCAGTTGCACTCATACAGTCCTCGAAGACATACCGTCTCAGGACTAGCAACTTCAACGTGGAGTCATATGTCGCCATGTTACCAAATCCATCGGTAACTCTGTAATCCTATATCATCACAACATTATTTTAAAACTAAATGTAATTAAACATATGTAATCGGGTTTTTACCCACATATTTAATCTTGGTGGCTTCATTCATGTACTCCTAGACACTGATGATGGAACATGGTTTCCGAAAACGTTTTGTCTTTTTAACTTAGCCCGTTTGGGCCTAAAATATACCTATTACAAAGGATTTTTAATTAAAAAAAATTAAAAACTAGCTTGTCCTTCGACCAAAAATACACTGCTTTTAAGCATTTAGTATTTGCATGTCCGAAGGCAGGTTTGGCCAGGCCAGAGTAACAATCATTGTTCGCTCTGGCGACATCTATGATCGCCCTAAATAACACATACCTACACTGAAACCAAATACATTAATTCGGTAAAGTGGACTACAATAACTGAAAATTTTCCTAACAAAAGACTCGCTCCCTGTTGACTATAATACTACAGAAAACAAGCAAAATTTAATGTCCATATTAAGGACTTCGCAATAGATAGATATTGACAGTGTTTTCCTGAATAGGTATATACCTACCTATAGTAAGAAAACCTATAAGTTTTCTGCAGAAATTTCGGCATTGTGTTTTGATTATTAACAATTTAGTTCGAAAAAATACGATTTGTTCGAATTTTCGCTGGAAATTAAAAAGGTGTGTATTTACCATATATTTAAATATAAACATTTTATTTCTTAAAAAATAGAAAAACATACAAAATGACATATTCTAAAATTTGCAAACAGCAAATTGTTGCTTTAAAAACAGGAAAATGGATAAAATCGTCAATTGAATGGCCGAATATCGTTCAAATCGAAATATTTTCTTATAAGATGTTTGTCGAATAATGTTGTAAGCAGTAATTCTATACGGTATTTATTCTATTTTTATTTCATTTGCAATTGATAGCACCAAAACCACTTGACTAAATTTAAGAAATCGGGCAGTTCTGCTGGAATAAGGTTGTGTCAAAATGTCGAGCGGTTCGAACGTAAAACTCTGTCCCATAGTTTCAAAAGGATAAATAGTGGAAGAAAACTAAAAGTAAGTATTACTAATTGGAGTGATAAGAAGAGGAAAATATCCAAGCATAGTGGAAATCCATAGAAATCAAAGAAGAAAAACCTATGACTGGAAAATTACCACCAACAGAGGTGAGTAGAATAACGTTGTAACCGCCAAATGTTGGAATTAAATTGTAGCATGATGGCTATAGCGATATAGTTAGAAATTTTTTATACTATTATTATCATTTTTAAATGTTTGTCATCTTACACGTCATCTCACGTGTATTTCATCATTATTGAATTATTAAATCAGTCATAATTAAGGATGCAGAGGTAAGCCAACGTTACGGTTTTCAAGAAAAATGTAAACCTGCGGCTCATGGATATTAAGAGGGAGACTTCTATATTACTCATTCAATCGCATTACACTTAAGACTTAATCACAGTGTATTACCAGATTCAGATTATTAGCAGTTCATTTCACTCACACATTCCAAAAAGTTTTCAGAGTTATAAAATCCATTACACATTTATATGGTATATCAATTTTCAATTTAAACAGTTTATTTTTGAAGTAAATTATTCAAAGTTTTTTGACAGTTTGTCACATTGTGGCAAACACAATAGTTTTATTAATCTAGACCATCGAGTTAGAATCTAATCTAGAGCCATCGAGCAAAAAGATAAAAGAGGGAATCTAATCGTTATGAAAAGGAGACCAAAAAAGTGGTCTCTGATGGCGGACATATCCGGAAATTCAAAGGCGCTAAATATAAATTTCCCGGCACTTATTAACAATAGCTATAAAAATATTTTTCAGACGAAAAAGTTTTAACTAAATATTAACGATAATAGTCTAAAATGTGACACAATTGGTAAAAAACTTTTATGTGACAGTTGGGACAAACAATAACATAACCAAACTAAATTTGATTTCTTAAACAAGGAAAGAGACTGTCTTTCCTTGTTTAAAGTGGCCTCTCAAGATGTTACTTCCTGTCTAACAATATTTTGTCCCCACTATCTTTACATTCCCTCTTTTGTCTTTTTGCTCGATGTCTAGAGCAGAGTATGTTTATGTCAATTCGAATGTTATGAAATCAACAACAAAGAATAATTTCAGTAGTTCCAGAAGTTCTATAAGTGAGACTTCAACAAACAAACGTTATTCTGGTGAACTTTTGCAGCAAATTGGTTGATATTTCTCGCAGACGGGTAAGTGAGGAGATTTCTAGAAAACACTATAGTTTTTCCAAATTATCTTCCAAGAAAAAAGTGCATATTCGCATTTGCTAGAAAACCTTATGCAATATATATGTACGTATAAGATTATAACACGTCGTATTTAGATTATTTGAGATAAAATTAAATTTAAGAGACTTTCGGAAGACTTGCGTGGGTTGCATGAAATGAAGTATTAGATGAGAACATAGAGCTGGTCAAACAGCCTTTTTTATCATTTCCAAAGCAGAAAGATCATTATTCCAGACAGAAAAGCCAAAAACGATGCTTAAATTTAGACTTAAATATAAAAAAATGTGGAAACTTTTTTGCATGAAGCAATGTTACAATAGCATCCCAGTGTGCTATAATGTTCTTTCTCTAAGTCTATAAAGGTCAAATGTGTTTTAATATTTTTTGTTTGTTCTTTTTTATCACCTGTCTCATGATGAATATATTATCTAGACACGATCTGGCTTTTCGGAATCCGACTTGTTCTTCGCCATAATGTTCCATGTGTTGTTCTATTTTTTCGTTTATTACTGTGAAAAAGATTCTTGTTATTGAAGGCATTACACTGATCCCTTTATAGTTATTTGGTGACCTTTTGGAACCTTTTTTAAAAATAGAAGACATATGTGACAGATTCCACTCCTCTGGAATTTCCTCTCCTGCTTCGATTTTATTGAACAGCTCTCGTATGAATGACAATATCCATGCGCCTTCATATTTCAGCAGTTCCATTTTTGTGTTCACTGGTCCTAGTGCTTTGTTGTTTTTGGCTTTCTTTAGTGTTTTAGTTATATCTTCCTCTGTGATTTCAGCTTCCTCTGTTATTGTTGTCACACAGTATTGTGAGATATACTCCGGTCTATTTTCCTGCAATAATTTTGTGTAGTGCGTTGTCCACTCCTTTCATGCAATTATCTGTATAATATATTTACTTAAATACTTAAAATATTAATTCTGATGTTTTTTTATTTTTTTTCCATGCCTTCATTGATCTGTTATACCCGATAGTATTGTTTATGTCTCTGCACATTCTCTCCCATTACTCGTTCTTCTTCAGTCTTATTCTTTGCATCACTTGTTATCTGAGGATAATACATTCTTCTCGTGTTCCTGAGGTTCTGTCTTTTAGCCATTTATGAAACGTACTTTTTTCTTTTAATCATCTCTTCTAAGTCGTCACTGTATTTCTTCAAATATTTCTTGTTGTGTTGTTTAATACCTAGCACTTCGTTTGCTGCTTTGTTTATTTTTTCCTTTAGGTGTTGGTACATTTCTGTTGGGGTATATTCTTCGTTCATCTGTAGCAAATTCTGTAGACTATTGTGATATAGTGTTCCGATACTTAATTTTAGTGGAAGTTCTACTTTATGCCTTGTATTTGTGATTTTTTGAATCTCCTCATTTCTCTGAATCTTGTCTTTTAGTCATCTTCCCATGTACATGAATTTTCCTAGCACTAATTGGTGCTTGCTTGCACATTCTGCTTGTCTGTATACTTAATCTTGTACCATTATTGCAAGTTTGTTCCCTTGCTTTTGTAACTATTATTAAATCAGTAATTGATCTTTGGTTTTTACTAAGTTCCTCCTAAATGTATCTTATTTTTTTTTATGCTGAAATCTTGTGTTGATTATTTTTTTTTAAGCTTTTCTCTATTGGAATTGCCGAATATAGGCCTTTCCTAATTCTCACCATTCATCTCTGTTGTTTGTAAGATGTTTCCACATTGGCCGTGCAGTTCTTTTAAATATCGTCACTCCATCGCATTTGCGGTCTTCCTCGTGGTCTTTTGGCTTCATATGGCCGCCAATGCCCGAATTCTTTATTCCATCGGCCATCCGTAAAGACGTTCGTTATGTCCAGCCCATTTCCATTTTAGTTTAGTTGCCTGTTCGGCAGCATCTTTTACTTTTGTTCTATTAGGAATGTCTTCATTGGGTTTTACCCAGCATCTATCGTTCTATAGCTCTTTGAGTTTTTCTAATCTTCTCCATGTTTATTTTAGTGAATGTCCAGGTTTGAGCTCCATATGTAAGCACAGTTAGGATACAGGGTATTAAACACTTTGGTTCGCAGTCCTTTGAGGTATATTTTTATTTAAATTACGTATGAGAGTCTTCCGAATGCTGCCCAATCCCATTTTTACACGTCTGCTTACTTCGGTAGTCTGATTTTCTTTGCTTACCTTGACATTTTGACCCAGATATGTATATTCATCTACGTGTTCTATCTCAGTCCCTTTAATGTTTATCATATGTTGTCATCTTTGTTTGACATTAGTTTAGTTTTGCTGAAATTCATTTTCAGTCCCTTTTTTAGGGATTCTGTGTGTAGCTCCTCAATCATCGTATTCAGTGCATTCTACGTGTCGGCTATTAGTATCTTCCGTTAATAGGTATTTCTTATTTTTCCAGTCTATTGACTTAAAGATATCTTCTAAAGCAGCTGTAAATAATTTTGGAGATATTGTGTCTCCTTGTCTTACTCCTTGGTTGCTTTTTACTGGTCTTGTTTCGATTCCATTATCCAATGTCACTATCATTTCAGCTTGTTCGTAAATATTATGTATTAGTATTCTGTACCTGGAGTCTTTTTTCTTATAGAATGTGTTCATTACATAGTATTTGTGGGCTTGTAGAAAGTTAACCAAGATTGTTCCTCTCTCGTTTCTAACTCCAGAGCGAATTGTCCTATATAGTTTTCGGTTTTTTTAAGTCGTCCAATCTTAGCGTTGAAGTTTCCTATTATCATCGTATACGTGATGTGATAATTCGTGCTAGTTTCTGCAATTTTCTCATAAAATTCGTCATCTCTTCATTGGGATGTGCTGCGGTTGGAGCATATACTTGAATAATTATCAGGGAGATGTTCTCGTTTACATTTAACCTAATCATTGCAATTATTTCAGATATTCCTACGAATTGCTCTACTTTATGTGCATATTTTTTGAAAATTAGAAATCCTACGCCATCTAGTCTTTGTTTTTCTCGCCCTTTGTAATATAAGACGTTACCGGACTCTAGTGTTATGCACTCTTCCCCTTTTCTTTTTGCATCTGCTAGACCAATTATGTCCCATTTTAAGCCCTTGATGTCTTCTTCGAGTTCGTAGACTTTTTATCTTTGCTTAAGGACCTCATGGCTGAAGAACCTGAGAGAATGGTTTGGATGCAGCTCAAAACAACTATTTAGAGCTACTGCCTCAAAAATTAAGATAGCTATGATGATTGCCAACCTCCGTAGCGGAGATGGCACCTGAAGAAGAAGAAGAAGGATCTTATATTTTAGAGTGACGATGGTTCAATCGTGTGGATTTTGGCGAATTTTTTGCTTCTCGCAGATTCCATGAAGCTGTCCTTTTTTCCAAAGGAGTGGGATTTGCCATTATTATATATAGTCTACCCACCTGGGGACCCATTCCTTTTGTTTTAGATATCGCCATATTCTTATTAGGAGGTTTTTTAGCCTTAAAACACCACGCTGGCTAGACAGGTTGGTAAGTGATTTTATACAATCCCTAAAATCAAGGGATTGCCGCCATTCACACCGTACCGAAGGTATTCTTCTCTGCCGTGGCTGCCGTTGAGGACTTCATCCGTGATTCTAGACAAGGGACCCTAAGCAGGTACTAGTTTCCTGGATCAGGAAACACCTGTAATATGCGGAGGACAGGGATTGATTCATTTTCCCTGATAGGACTATCCAAAGGAGTTTCTACCGCTATCGTGTTGGTTATGGCCAACTCGTATTCTCGACATATTTTAAATATCCGACTTTTATTGTCGTTTCTTAATTTCTTCTTTTTCGAATTTTACCACTATATCCTCATCCTCCTTTCCTATGTGGCTATTAAAATCTACAATCTAGAATATCCTCTTTTTTCTTTGCCTTATCTAATACATCTTTTAGTGTGTTAAAAAGTGCTTCCTTTTCTCTTATGGTCGCATTGTCATTCATTGAATATACTCCAAATATTATTGTTGGTTGTAAAAATATGTTTATATTCGTTCATTTATTTACTCATAATTTTTTTGTGTTTTTTCCATTTATTTTTTAATAATATAGATACTCCGTTTGCTGCTCTTTCATGTTTGCAGACTCTGCTCCATATGTGTGTATATTTCCCTATAATTTCCTCTCCTTGGCCTTTTTTTTTGTTTCAGTCATATTATATCTTTGTGTAGCCTTTCGATTTCTGGGAGTATTTCATTTTGTTTCGTTGCGATTCCTTGTATATTCCATGTTCCCATTCTCGTAGTCCTTTTTCTTCGTCTAAGTCATATATATCCTTGTTTCCGTCGAAATTCCTACGCTGTGTTGGATTGTTTTTTGCATAATGATTTTTTTTTTCAATCAATTTTACAATGCATGTAAATCAAGGGTCACGTATGGTAGGGGCACATCCCTGACATATCTGTCACCTATCGAGATCATAGGTGAGTATCTACCCGCTACCCGCAATTATAATTTTAAAATTTATAAATATTGTTTTATATAAAAATTTTGTAACAATTATAAGAACTATAAAAATACGTATATAAATACCAAAAATATAATTTAATTTTATTTATTTTATATTTAAAAATATTCCCTTTAAAACTGGTCAATTAAAGACGACTGCTAATAGTTGAAATTATCATTTAAAAAAGTAAAAGGTATCCGTCAATCTTTTTTAAATATGCTTTCACTTTAACTGGCAAATACTACTCATTAGGTGCGAAACATGTCACCTGGTTACTGATATATGTTATATATTTAAACAATACAGAACATGCAAATTGTCTATATCGCTCCTTGCATTACTTTTTGGAATGTTCGCTTGCTATATTTGGTTACACTACAGGTTCTATTCTGCATAAATTAACATCTCATACATAACTAATCGAGATAATTTTATATATAATAGATTGTATTCAGCGGTAACGTTTTTAAGAAATTAATGTTACTATGTATTTGATTTATGTCCATCAATATAAATTATTTAATCAATCAGTTTTTGCTGGTTTTATTTGTGTCTAAAATATTTGTAGTTTAATGCACATTCAGCTAAATGTCGATAACCATTATGGATTGAAAAATTTTACTTTATCTGTTAAAATTCTTAATTAATAAAATATCTTAATTTTTTTGTCGCTTGTAGTCTACCTTAAATTTTTAACTATTTCGATAAATATCTCGTACTATCTTACTAATAAAACACTCGTATTCTAAGGTGTAATAAACACTCTCACCATAACTAATAAACCAAGTATAAAACTTATACTCAGAATAAATCAGGTATAGGTAAGCAAAATCACTACCAATAAACACGGAATAAATTAGATATAGGTTATACTTGATATAAGAATTTATTCCAGGATTATATCGACCAACACCCTAGTTTAAGTCTGGTATAACGGTATTGGCGACGTGCAAGTACTTGGATGTGATACGAGAAACGATCGTGCGCGAGTAGCGGAGAAATCTTGCATTTTTTACTGCACATTTCATAGATTTCATAAATGCACATTGTCAATTGTCATATTTCATATTCGTTTGTTTATTTACACCTTCTGTCACTGAAGAAAATGGGATTTAGGAAATGCTGTGTTATAAATTGTAAAAATACAACAAAAAATTGTCAATTTAAGTTTTATTCGTTTCTAACTTCGAATCACAAATTACTACAAAGAGAAAAGTGGATTAATATCATAAAAAAGCATAAGTATCATAACCTAAATTATGCAATATTCTTGCGCCCGATTTTAAAGTGAGTTTAAAATAAATAATAAATAAAAGTTCACTTTTAAGTGTAAATTTTAGTTTCATAACACTCAGAGTTCATTTCAACCCAAAAATCAAGTTTAATGTTTAAATTTTATTTTTTTGAAGTTTACAAAAATGCATCAAGTTCAAGTTTTTCTGAAGATGCATTAAGATATATTCGCTGTCCAAAAGTTTACAGGGAAAGAATTAATTGTTCAAACCAATATGATGATATCATGGGCTTAACCTGCTAATTTATGCAATTGCATTATTTATGGTAATTTATTTTTCTTAATTCTTCCATTCTTTTTTGACATTTGCCACTACTAAAGCTTTTTCCTTTGACTCAGTGCTCGGTTGAAAAGTTATTTGGTGATTTACTTTCTCAAATCCAGTTTTTATTATTGCATCCATATTAACAGTAATGCTGTAATTTAATAATATATTTATTTGTATTTACACTAGATATAACGTTTACCTTTTAATAACATACCGACATAACCTCAATCTTACTTTTTCTTCTTATTCTTTTTTGGGGCTACGTCCTTGACAGATATCCGGTAACCTCGATCTAACATGAAAGCGCAGTAAATTTTGCTGATTTACGACACCAGGTGTCGCTGTTCCGAACTTGCACGGTCCCAATAACCTATTTCATGAATGTCAAAGTCATCAGTGGCAAGAATATATTATTTTTTGTATTGTTTTGTGAGTAGTTATATAATAAAAAAATGTGTTTAAGAGGTATTGCGGCTGTCGAGGAAGTTGATAATTTAATTAACATGATGGAAAATACACGAAAAAAAAACTTTTAAAGAAAGAATAAATCCCTTTTCAAAATACACTGATACAGAATTTAGAATAAAATATCGGTTTTCTAAAGATGGTGTAAGGTTTTTTGCAATTTTAAAATACTAAAAACTCATCATATAACATATGATAACAAATAAAGTTATATATGGTGTCAGTCAGTTGTCATTGTCAGTTTCAAAGAAAAATAAAGATTGACATATTTTACTCAATATATCGTTGTTCTATGTAGGTATTTGTACAAAAGATTGCGACATTGCCAAACTATTATTTCGGAATAAAGTGGGAATACTTATAACTTACTTATACCGAGTTTATTTGTAACAAATTATTTTACTATTATATTTACCTTATACTTAGGATAACTATTCTAAGTATAAATACGGAATAACCTTAGAATACGAGTGTTTTATTAGTAAGAGTGTCTTATATCGGGAGACCGATTCAACTTATTATGATGGGTAAAATCGAAGGACACAGAGGAATTGGTAGCAAGCAGGCCTTGGTTGAAGAATATCAGGGAATGGACAGGAATAAGGAAAGCTGAGCAACTCTTTAGAATAGCTCGAGACAGAGACAGTTTCGCCATGTTAATCGCCAACGTCAAGGGGACTTGATAGGGCACGTTAAGAAGAAGAAGTGTTATCGTTGGTTTACTGGGTTGAAATCAATTTGGTTCTTAACTATACGTTGTTCATGGTTTTGCGGAAATTTCGATGTATGTAATCTTCTGGATAACAGATGATAGAGAGTGTTTTAGCGACTACTTTTTCCTGTCCTTCAACATTTATGTCCTCGTGAATTCATTTGTCTCAATTTAAAATATCCTACCACAACATCTACCGCTCCCTTTCCCACTTTGGCATTATTTCAATTTCGCTTGATTTACGTTTGACAATTCTTTACAAAAGTGTTCGCTTCTTGTTTGGTTATTCTGCCTTATAAGCATGTACTTGGATTATATTTATATTTATTGGTTTTCTTTCTATCTCTAATTTTATTATTCTTTTCAATATAGGTATTACATTTGTAATGTACTTCGTTAGGCGGCTTTTTATGAGGATACCTACTCTATACCTATGCTGAGGATCTTGTGTGTCATTTCCTGAGTAGAAGAGACTATATCCATTATATCAGATATGTAAATGTTAATGTTACATTCCCGTTATCATGCCATCTCGTTTCGCTGATACCCGTGATGTATATTTTTATTTCCGTCATTTCTGTGCTTAGGTTTCCGAGTTTTCCCGCAGCAAATAGAGTTCATACATTCCACGTCGCTATTTTATTTATTTTCGCCTTGTTAATCGCCGATACCAAACTATATGGCACCTAGGAATGAAAGAACTGACAATAATATGTCCAACTTTCAAATTAAAATAAATTGTGCATACTTTTCGAAAAAGCAATTATAGGGTTCTAAACAATCCTTCATTATTAATAAACACACTCAGTTCTAAACAGTTTCTCTCTAAAACATAAAAAAATGGCATTAGTAATCATTATTTACTGATGATTTACATCTACATTTAAATATAAAAAATCAGTTCTGGCTCTTACGACTCCATTGACTTGATGAAACCTCGTTACCTTTAAGAACCCCATAATTTACCAAGAACAAAAGCATTTAATGAGTCATTAAAGTGTACAAAGAAGAAATAAAAACTAAGATCTTGTTATCTCTTATTTTAGTGTACTGACATTCACGGCCTTTAAATGATCATTTCTTGTATACCATACCATAAAGCCGATTCGTCTCCTTTAAAGCTATTAAATATAATTTACTAAATCAGTCTTCACAATCTTTGCACCCTGTTAAAGAAAAAATAACATATTAATAAGATTCATAAGTCATAAATGAATAATAGATATTCATATCATAATCGAAATGTAAAATGATAGTTTTGCTTTAAAATTTTGGTGTAGAATTACAGCTACATTTGAAGTAGCTTAATAAATTCTTTTAATATCATTAGTGATTTAATAAATAAATAAACAATCAATAAAATAATATAATTAAACATACAATAATATTTAAAGTATGTTGATGTAATAGGTAACAGTAAAATTCGCATTAATTAGAATAGCATTAAAATCTGGGTGATACGGTGACAATCTAAGCACTTCGTGTCCATGTTCACTTATCAATTCGTCTACAATACATACTTATATTTTCTTGTCCATTTATCTTGGCCACTTGTAGCAATTCGGGTTTTAACTGATGTTCATCAAAATTAACATTGTATTTCTTCAACTAATCTATTGGCGACGTGCAAGTACTTGGATGTGATACGAGAAACGATCGTGCGCGAGTAGCGGAGAAATCTTGCATTTTTTACTGCAAATTTCATAGATTTATATAAATTCATATTGTCAATTGTCATATTTCATATTCGTTTGTTTATTTACACCTTCTGTTGCTGAAGAAAATGGGATTTAGGAAATGCTGTGTTATAAATTGTAAAAAATACAACAAAAAATTGTCAATTTAAGTTTTATCCGTTTCCAACTTCGAAGCACAAATTACTACAAAGAAAAAAGTGGATTTATATCATAAAAAAGCATAAGTAACATAACCTAAATTATGCATTATTCTTGCGCCCGATTTTAAAGTCAGTTTGAAATAAATAATAAATAAAAGTTACTTTTAAGTGTAAATTTTAGTTTCATAACACTCACCTAGAGTTTATTTTAACCCAAAAATCAAGTTTAATGTTTAAATTTTATTTTTTTGAAGTTTACAAAAATGCACAAAGTTCAAGTTTTTCTGAAGATGCATTAAGATATATTCGCTGTCCAAAAGTTTACAGGGAAAGAATTAATTGTTCAAACCAATATGATGATATCATGGGCTTAACCTGCTAATTTATGCATTAGCATTATTTATGGTAATTTATTTTTCTTAATTATTCCATTCTTTTTTGACATTTGCAACTACTAAAGCTTTTCCATTTGACTCAGTGCTTGGTTGAAAAGTTATTTGGTGATTTACTTTCCAAATCCAGTTTTTATTATTGCATCCATATTAACAGTAATGCTGTAATTAATTAATATATTTATTTGTATTTACACTACATACAACGTTTACCTTTTAATAACATACCGACATAACCTCAACCTTACTTTTTCTTCTTATTCTTTTTTGGGGCTACGTCCTTGACAGTTATCCGGTAACATCGATCTAACATGAAAGCGCAGTAAATTTTTGCTGATTTACGACACCAGGTGTCGCTGTTCCGAACTTGCACGGTCCCAATAATGTCTCATTTTAACCATTTAGCGGAAGGTTGTTTTTTCATGATTTCACTATGGTAGAGTGCGTTTTCCATAACAATCAACTTATTTATTTATTTAGACAAGGAACTTATTTATTTAGTAAATATTGTAAAAAATATCAAACCGTCATCTGAAATAAAACCTTCTGCCGAACCTGCATGAACCACAATAAATATTTTTTCATACTAACCACCTGGTTTACGTACACTTCTTTTGCTGTCCAGTTTCGGACGGCTAAACAAATCCACGTTTCGTCTAAAAATACAACTCCTCGTGCATCTGTACTATTTCTTTTTTCCGTGTATTTACGTAAGAAACACGCTCGTTGTGCTGTGATATAAGTTCTTTCAATTAAAGCTCTTCGATGATTATCATTTTCAAATTTAAAGCTGTTTAATCTTTTAATATTCTACTCAAGGATGACTTACTTGTAGAAAAAAAATCTATAGATTGCAGCTCATTGATCAACACTTCACGGGTTTCATGTTTCTATATTTTTTTTTTATTTCAATATACTACTATAATATGTTAAGTCCTACTCTTAATTCTCAACAGAAAGTTGGTTAACCTACTATTCTGGAACTTATTATATATTGTATTTCGAATTGCCATTTTATTGATCTTAGATAAATCAATAGTTTTCGTTTTTAAACGAGATCTATTTTTTCTCGGAGAAGATAAAACAGAATTTTTTTCTTCTTTTTCCTATATTGTATACTGTTTTTCTCAGAACCAAAAAGAAAAAGTTCCTAATTATAAGTATTTTGATATGTAACGAAGTTGGCAAATAATAAATATTAATATAATATATGCTTAGCATCATTAAAGCTTCATAATAGCGCACATTGAAAAATGTACTTTTTGTACCTCTTGAACAGATGACAACGGTTACAACGGTCCCCCATTTCTTTTTTCTAATTCAAAGTACTCGATTAAATGTAAAACGAGTTCTTGTGCTTGTGAGGTAAGAGTTTTTCCAGACATAATCTAAAAAAGTTTAATAAAATATTTTCTTTTTGTCACTTCTTTTACTTTTGCGGAAACTGTGTGAGTGAAACACACTTACCATAAAATTTTAAATTTCAATATAAAATTAGTTGTGCATACAACTGTTTGTGTAATATTAATAACTTCTAAAATCCCAACAAACTGACAGCCAGAAGTAAACAAACTCAAAACGTCACAAATTGTACTTAAAATCTAAAAACCTACCCAAGCTTCATATAAGTACCTATTATATCTTTTCGATATAGTAAGTCTAGAGCATTGTGTTTTATCTGGCCAGGTATTAATGACGAACGGGTAAAGAACCGTGAACTTAACTGTCTTCTTCTTCGCGTGCCATATCAGAATTATCCGACGTTGGCGATCACCATTGCGAAGGCTTCTTGGTCTTCTGCAATATGGAATAATTGTCCTGCATTTGATATCTGAGTCCATTCACGAATTTTTTGTAATCAAGAAGCTTGTTTTCTTCCTACACCTCTCCAGCCCTCTATTTTGGCTTTAAGGATCAGTTGTAATACTTTATATCGACTTCCCCTTACTATATGTCCCAGATAAGACAGTTTTCGATGTTTAACAGTCTTTAGCAGTTCTCTACCTTGGTTGACGCTCCTTAGTAATTCTTCATTAGTTTTCCTTGCTGTCCAAGGTATCTTTCTTCTTCTTTAGGTACCGTCTCCTTTAAGGAGGTTTTATAATCATCACAGCTATTTATACTTTTGAGATTGCAGCTTTGAACAAGTCGATGGAACTGCAATTATACCACTTTCTCAGATTGTTGAGCCAGGAGATGCGTCTTCTTCCAATACATCGTTTTCCCTGTATTTTTCCCTGCATTATGGTTTGTAGCAACACATATTTATCTCCTCTCATACCGTGGCCGAGATACTGTAACTTTCTTATCTTAACCCATTAGGACCGATTTTTTTTCGTAGTAATAAATTATTTATATTTTTGGATTAATTAGTGGTATTAAAAAAATAGTACTTCAAAAACTTTTTTTTACTACAAAGAAAAGATGTTACATATACGTAACGCTAGGATCTTATGTAGACCTTAATAAAGTTTGTATGAAATATTATGATATGTTTCGTCTTAGCGTAGCGAGGTTCGTCTGAAATTATATTTAAAGAAATACTGGACCTTGAAATAGACGGCCTTCCACCTCCTTCAGGATTATTTCGGTACATTTGTAGGTCAGCGTGTGCTATAGTTCTGCGAATCTCTGACTGAGATATGTTGTGGGGCTTTCTGTACAAAATATGAGAGTTGTTTACAGCTGCATCTAAGAGCCATGTATATATGCTCAACCACCATTTTTTAGACCTAATCCCAATCCGATAATATGCAACGTTTAAGCATATTTAGTTGATTCAATTTGTAGTAGATTAATTGTATCATTATTAATAAATTGTCCGAAATAACCACACAAGACATTTCATGATATTTTTCTTAATTTGTAGGTGGAAAAGTTATGGCGTTGATTATTTATAAAATCACCATCTAAGGCTCTTTTTATACTGTCTTTGTTTTGAGTTTTGTTTTATTATCTAGCAGAATAAATGTTAATGTTTGCTCACGCTCATTAGTTACTTGCTCCATGGTTACATTCTCATCAGATATATTGCTAGTTGGTTTATTTAAAGTAGAGTGGAAAAAAATGCTTGTTGAATGTGGAAATTTAATTTTGACTTTTGTGCTCTCAATTGCCGGCGTGATAATGAATTTATCCACAGTTCGTCCAGTATCCTCGCTTGCAGAATCTTCGTCTGTCAAAACATGACTTTTCGATGGTTCTATCAATATCTCCTCTGCATAATCAATGCATGCCATTTCTAACGCTTCCTGAAGGGAATAATTCCTTCTGAAATTAAAACAAAAAATAAGATCAAATTTGTCAATAAAAAACTATAATTTTCTTGTTTATATCTGTTTTAATCATATATAACGAGTAACAAAAATAAAATCATCAATCTATACTGTAAACATTTTTTGGCTTCACAATAATCTAGCGTTACATATTTGTAACAATCAAAACACGGTTTTGCGTGAGCCTATTAACATTCGTTTTGAAAAATACCTAACCTAACATGTAAACAGAACTATTAGCTAATCAAATACATATATAAAGTTACATAAGTGAAAAAGAAATTGGTTTTATAATACTAGCATTTGACAACTAACCTATCACACCATCTACCTACTAATAGCCTAACTAATGTCGCACAAGAGAATTTTGTGCAAGTCTACAAACGTTACATATATGTAACGCCAGGTCATAATGAGTTAATCGTATTCATGATTTCCGTTTCCTTTGTCATCTCTCTAAGGACCTCAATATTTGTTATTCGGTCTACCCAACTTACTTTTAATATTCTTCGGTAGGTCCACATCTCGAATGCTTCAAGTCGATCGCTCACCTCTTTCTTTAGCATTTGTCTATAAACTCAAATTTCCAATGCTTCATCATCATTCTGGCTTTACAACCCTGCGTGGGTCCTAGCCTCCTTCATCAATGTTATCAAGGAACCTTGTTCTGGGTCTTCCTCTTCTTCTTTGACCAATGGGTCTACCAAGGAGCCTTTTTCTAGCTGGTTCATTTTGTTCCATCCACATTACATGCCCTATTCTCCTCAGACTTCCTATCTTAATGTATTTTACGATATCTGGTTCCTGGTAGACTCTATAAAGTTCGAAGTTGTATCGTCTTCTCCACACTACATTGTCATTCACTGCTCCATATTCTAACAGGTTTTCATTACTTTTTATTAGAGTCCAGGTCTACGAATCATATGTTATTAATGGGCGTATTATTATTTTGTAGAGTTCCTTTTTTGTATTTCGTTATAATTGTCGATTTAAGGAGGGATTGAGCCCAAAATAACATCTGTTGCCATCCATATTCTTCGGTTTATCCCTGCGGTAGTATTATTTTTAGTGCTAAAGGGCGCCTAAAAGGTATACAAATTCGTTCACTGCTTTAATATACTTTAATATAATATAATAAATATACTTCGTTTTGTTGGTGTTTATTATTAAACCAATTTTTGTATCTAACTCTTTTAATGCTACATACGCCTCTCGTACAGCATTTTCCGTTCTCCCAACAATATTAATATCATTAGCATAGCAAAGATTTGCACTTATTTATTATATATTAACCAATGGTTGTGATTTATAACATACGTATTACTGTTTCCAGAGCTAGTTTGAACAGCATACTGGAGAGAATGTAGAGAGAGGAGTCTGTTGGTCAGTAAAGTAATAGTAATTTGTATACCCATTTCGATTAATAGGTCAATGTTGGTTGTGAGGAAAACTAGGAATTACTGTTCGGGAACTTGGAGGTGGTTGCATCTGTGATTTACTCGAAACCCAGCAAAGATCGGGGTTGTGGTCTTTGCACCATCTTCTGGAAAATAAGGTGGTTTTATGTTTAAGACTGTAGATAAGGTGGATGCATAGTTTTCTCTTCAGTTCACTCCAACAATTTTCATTGTTTTCATATCCCCATTTGTTATGGTGACTTTTAAGGTCCATAATATAAAGTGTAGGTTGATTGTCCAGAACTTTAATTACATTTATTGGCCATTTAGTTATTGGTGATTTATAGATGTTCTTGATAGTTATACCATTCACTTCTGTAGAGATTATGGACACATTATTTTCACAGCTTCAGTCCGTCATCTTGGTATTTTATATACTATTAGGCACGTATAAAAAAAATAACATTGCTGTAATTAGCTCCAATCATGCTATATCCCGGAATTTTACCCCTCCTAAAAAGCTCGTTTCTAATGGTGCGAAAGTTTCTTGAATGGCTATGACGTCAACGTTATTTTAGATTAGTAATTTTGAAAGCAATGTAGATTTTAATCTACTAATTCCCTCTATGTTTATTTGGCATAGGCGAAGGGTTGGTCCGATACGCCTTGCCAACTGGCATTGATCAAGTAAATGATCGAGTAAAAAAATTATATGTTTATGTTAGGTACTGTTGAAATACAATCTTTTTAAAATAAAAATTTCCCGAAAACATTCCCTCGTCAAAACACACTTTAAAACCCACTACCGAACCCTGAAAATCTTTGACAAATATTATATTAAAAAATGTAAAAGTTAGACATACTGGTGAGTGTATTTTCTGTATCTTCTCGTTTTATAAACTATCCTAAGAAATATGTTTCCGGTACTCACTTCAAGGTGTGCTGGATAATGATTTTAATTGATTCATCAATAACTGTACTTAATCAAATCAACGCACAAAAACATAAATACACTTTTTAGCATCTACAAACAATGATTAATATTCTAATGTTTCGTTACCCATAGTACCGTACATAATAACAAAGAGTTTAATCTTTGATCAAAAAGAGAAACAGAAAGCCCGTTAAATCAAAAGTACGAATGCTTTCTTTACGACATCAGGGCCGAATTGGGACCAGAAGTACAATATAGAGGATCTTTCAATTGGTAAGTTACTACATTTTTCATCGATTTATTCTTACAACCACAAAATTACAACTTTCCGTCCGCTACACCGTTGCTTCTTCCATTTCATTCAATTTAAGATTAGTGTCTAGCTAGATAGCGCGAAAAGTTTTAAGACTTGCATAGATACGATTTTGAAAATACTATTCACGAAGAATTTCTATTTTGTAAATCTCTGTCAACAAGAACAACGGCTGAAAAAATATTTAATCTGATTGATCGCTACAATAACGACAATGGAATTGAATGGACTACATGTGTGGGACTAAGTAACGATGGAGCACGGGCAATGGTAGGCGCTCGTACTGGACTTTTTCCGGGAATCCAAGCCGTAGCACCAGAATGTGTTCAGGTGGTTTGTAGCATCCACAGAGAGACATTAGCTGTCATAAAAATGGTACTGCTTTTAACCCACTGAACATAAGAGTATTCTCTGCTTTGTGCAAAAAAATAGAAAGTGAACATGAACATTTCCTTTTACACTCCGAAGTGCCTTGGCTGTCAAAAGGGAATGTTTTAAAAAGACTTATTGAATTGAAGGAAGAAATTTAAATTTAAACATTCTTAGAACAACACCCACCAACGGCTAGGTATGCAATATTTTCATTTTAAAGACAGCTTTCATGATGTCAATAGGTTAATCAAGAAAGCCTGTCTTTGTGATAGTTTTGACTTCTTAAACAATTTAAATATGGCATTACGCGATAGCAATCTAACTGTATTTAAAGTACAAGAGAAAGTGGCAGCTGTATCAAAAAAACTTAATTTGTGGACACGTCGCGCGCAGGCAGGAAATTACAAAACTTTTACAAAGCTAACAAAACTACAAAAAGAGTATAACTTAAATTTATTGCTGGATGAGATTTCAGCGGCTCTCTCAAGGAACACCTGCTTGGACTGGGGGGAATTCTGAAGGAATATTTTCCCCCCCATATTGTAACGAATATATTTGCATACCACATAGGATATGATTATTGGGGTTGAAAATTGGGCACAGAAACTATTGGGCTAGAGATAGGGCAAGCAAAATAAATGAAACTTATGCGGACGGCACTCAGGGCTTAATTGGAGATCTGGGGTCGTGGATAAGTGAATGGCAAAGGGTCGGATTGGTACAATCATGAAACAAGTACAAAAATGAAACAAAAAAAGGGTACTTACATAAATCTCCTGGATAAATGAGCAAACAAAAACAACAAGAAAAGACCTCTAGCTATTTGAAAAAGGACGCCGATTCGAAGAATTCTAAACTTGCTGTATGAAAGAAAAAAAGACTCTTCCCTCCTAAAAAAGAAACACAAAGGGGTTAGGAGATTTTACTAAAATAAATAAACAAAATTATGGATTAGAGAAATAAATTAAACATTTATTTTTGTCTCAACACAAACCGTTACCCATACAAATAGTACAAAATATACTATCTTAATAATAACAAGATTTATAACAAAATAATAAAAAAACAAACTTACGTATGTCCTATCTGGTTCTATAAGATCAGTTCCCAATTGGGAATAGCTACAAAACTTTTGAAAATTGTTATTAAGTTATTAGTTAACTGAGCTATAAATTGTGGCAGAAATAAATTATTAAAAATTTAAGAACTATCTTTTTAATTAAAAGAAAACATCATAAAGGTAACCTCTTCTAAAAACAAAATAAACAATGTCACAAAAAAAGTAGGGCTAGCTGTCATATGTCAACATTTAATTTGAAGACAGAGAACAATTAAAATGACAGCATAGCCACACCCTAAGATTTAGTATATAATAATTATTACAATTCCTTTAAATTACGCAATTATGAAAGAAATTATTATGTTTTAATGTTTATTTTTAATTCAAAAGTTTAAAACAAAAAAGTTACATTGATTTCACACAAAAATGCACTAAAAACTTCTGAGGTTAGAACTGAAACTACTAAAATTTCTGGTAGAACTAGGGTTAAACTCTCTACCACACGAATAAAAAAAAAACTGCATATCACACTACAAATTATTGAGGTTGGAAGTTGGGGTTATTATTTTCCATAAAAAGGAACACAAAATAAGAAAACATTTCAAATTCGACGAAGAATTTGGAAATAACGCTGAAGCCCACCGCTCTTGACCACGCCTCAGCGAGAATGTCGCAATTATCTTGCCAGCAAAAGCTTCTCAGCCTCTAAATGGATGTTTATTTCAAACGCAGAATAATATCAAAGAATTACGCGTCCGTGGTGTAAACAAACTCTAAAAATGTGTTTACATTAACTCGCGACGCAAAAAAGAATTAAAAACAATTTAGAGTATTTTAATTTGTACGAATAGGAACTGGAATACCAAGGAATTTATATATCAAGGAATTTACACATGCTACAATATACAGCAACAACACATTGATAAGGAATCCATTTACAATGGACGTAGAATCCAAGACAGGACTTCCGGATTTAGATATTAAGTTAGTAATTGAACTATCGTGTGATAGGGTACTCAAAGACATATTTGACAAAATACCACTGATAGATTTTTGGCTGTCTTGCAGCCAGGAGTACCCAATTTTAGCAGAAAAAGCAATAAAGTTTTTAATTCCTTTTGTTATCATCATCCTGCAACTTTAACTAGTTTTGGCCGCTTGTGAGTTAAATTTTTACTTGGTAATACAACCATCTTACTTTAATCAATGGATCAGGGAGTCATTAAAACATTCAAAGCTTATTACGCAAGATCATCATTTGTACACCTATACGAAGTTGTGATAAAAACAACGAGCTCACTGTTAAAGACTTTTGGAAACAATTCAACGTTGTGGATGTAAAGAAAATCATTAAAGAATCTTGGAATCAAATTTCACAAAAAAAAACTTTAAATGACGTTAGGAAAAACCGTTCTTTTTTCCATCACTGACACAGGTGGAATTGACGCCAGAGCCTGATGAAATTAGTAATGCGACTAAAAAAGTTGTTAATAATAAATAAAGCAAATAAATTTAAAAGTGGATAGTGATGACGTTTAAGAACTGTGGGATTCTCACAATCAATATCTGACAATTGATATCTCATAGAAATGCAGAGCTTGATCGTTTGAATCCTGTTAAACTGAGGATCAAATGACGGTTGGAAACTTGACCGAATGTCTTAGTTTATTTGACAATTGATTACAAATTTTAGAAATTATAGACTTCAACAAAGAATGCATTTCTTCTACAAAACAAAGGAAAAAAATTATTATCCTACTATGAGTAAATTTGGTGGTAGAAAAAAATTTTTGAATCGTCAAACTACTTTGTTAGATTTTATGAAGGCGTCTACAACAAAATTACTTCGATGGACAATTTTATATTTGTATGTCCTAAACCATTAATAAATCCTTTTGTGTAAATTGCTATTTTTTAGCTTTTAGTCCCAATTAAAAATAATTT
The DNA here is from genome assembly GCA_918026665.1 of Diabrotica balteata. NCBI lineage: Eukaryota > Metazoa > Arthropoda > Insecta > Coleoptera > Chrysomelidae > Diabrotica > Diabrotica balteata. The sequence continues at coordinate 126,148,255 of OU898280.1, read as the reverse complement.
ATACACATACATATACGAAATTAAACTCCAACTTACACGATTATCGCTCGGTCCCACTTATCGCGTAAGTTGGGGTAGTTTACTTCGCAATAACCAGTTTTATCGGTTGTTTTTTTTTTGTGTGTAATGGCATGTCTCGCAAAACAGAAAACCAAAAAAGTATATCGATGGAAGGCGAGACATGCCATTACATTTTGCTTTTATTATTCACTCGCATTATCCTTTTCTATTTGTTTTCCTTTCCTCAGATAGCTGCAGCTTCCTCGGTGGTTATTGTGAGTTGTTGCCCTGGAAACCATCAGGGTCTTCTAACTCTAATGCCACAAACATTGCTCCTGTAGTGATCCTTTTCCAAGTTAACATACTCCTCCTCTAACTTGGCTGCACCGTACTAAAGATGACCAATACTCATTCCATCAATATACCTTTTTTGGTTTTCTGTTTTGCGAGATATGCTATTACATTTTGCTTTGCTATATATGTATATATATATATATATATAATATATATATATATATATATATATATATATATATATATATATATATATATATATATGTATTTAGATCATTGAGTGCAAGTTTTTAAACGCTGAACGGGTCGTGACTCTTGATTCGAAGGTTCTTTTTATATTTGATTATCGTTAAATTAAAAATTTTAATGGAAATATTAATTTTTATTTAATTTCTGTTATTTTTTCTTAATAGTTGTTTTTCTTAAATATACGTCTAGTTCGGTTCTGTCCGTTTTGTCCACTTTGTCTTCAGGCCAAATTGTGTAATACACAAGCATCAAGTGATGAGAAATATGCAGTCGGGATTACATTCTAATGACTAGTTAATGGGCTAATATTGTAAAACAAAAAAGGCCAAGCATTATCATAACAGAACTTGTGCGTGCATAGTACCTATAATTATGGGCACTGTTGTGGTTTTTGAGTTTTCAAAATGTGGGTACCATTTATTTATAATAAACTTTTTACTATTAGTTTTCTACATGTGAAAATAAATCGATAAATAGAAGAGTTTATATGAATTAAAAATTTACTTTCAATTGTCAGGTAGTTCATATTTTTTTAAACAATGCGTACAAAATTACTACTAAAATGTTTTTCCACTGTTATAGTAGTAAGGAATCATAATTGAACTATCTATCCCGTATCTAATTAAATTTACTTTTAGATGTGTTTCTTTTTTTTTATTTAATTTATTATGCTTGTGCCAGCTTCGGCCATTAGCACGAGTGTAGATATATTTTATTTAGCAAATTTTTTAGCTTCAGGAACTGGATCGCTGTGATGACTATGGGTCTGGGTTGATATAGTGCGTCTAGAAAGTATCCGGAAAAAAGAAAGAAGAATTATAATTTTACGGTATTTAATTCTTTCACATGAAATATAAAATTTCAACAAATAATTCATCTCATTTACTTATATAACCTCTATTTAAATCTAAACACTTAACTAAACGTCCAGGTACACCCGAAACTAGGTCAAGGCCATAATTTTCGGTAACGGTGTTCCAGGCCTGTAAAACTGACTGAATCAAACCTTCTTTATCTCGTGGCGGCTCGTTCCACTTCAATGTTCATCAGTTCCCATATGTTTTCAAGGGGGCTAAGATCTGGAGATGCTGCTGGCCACGGAATTGTTGCCAATTTGTGTTCTTGCATTCAAGCTTGAGTTTAAGCAGAAGTATGGCATCTTGCATTATCTTGCTGAAAACGCCACCCCTCTGGATATAAAACATGAGCTGTTTCAAGAAGAAAACCATTTAGCATGTCACAAAATATTTCGCACAAAGCAACAGTACCATTAACTATACAGAGAGGTGTAGCACCACGCTGGGATATTGCTCCCTAAACCATTATTTTAGTGGGAAATTTGGAAATTTGAACGGTAACATTGTCTCTTGGACTTTTAGATGAATTGCATCAAGCTGGAAGCAACTTTCATCAGATATAAAGACATTATTAAAATTATCTTCTCGAAAACGTTGATAAAAATCAATTCTTCGTTGCCTTTGCAAAGGTGTCATTGTAGAGATTTTTTTGGATTCCTTGATATGTAGCCTTGCTTTTTCAGTGACATGCGGACAGTTTCTGGGTACACTTTTATTCTTCGTTGATTTCCAAATCTGTTCGCTAATTTTCAAAACCCTAGGCGCGAATTTTGTCGTCCTAAAGCCACTAAAGCATTTAAATTGTTTCCGCGAATCTTACGCGGTCTATCCGAAACGGGTCTGCGTCTCATATCTATGCCATTTTTATCCTCTTTATTGACTCATGCACTGCACTTTTTGCGAGTTCAGTCAATTGCACTAATCTTTTAACGTTTAGAATACCCTTCCTATACAAATATTCCACCACTTTTCTTTTTTCTACTTGCGACATTATTTCACAAATCTTAAGTCTGTTACAAACAACAATATTTGACAGATGGTGTTGTCATGCGATTTTGTCCATAACCTACTATCGGCACAACCTACTTGATGCATTACTTTTGTCTTAAAATGTTACAAAAAGGAAATCTGTTAAAATGAGGAGAAATATAAAGTTCCGGATACTTTCTAGACGGACTATATAACCAAAGTGTTTCAAATTCGTTCGGTTCTGCGCATGAGGTCAATAGGTGACTATTAATGGCGCCAATTTAAAACAACCGATAATATGAAGACTAGAATCTTACGGATTATTTGTGTTAATTTTCTTTTTACGAGACGTAGTGGTAAAATATTGGATGTAAACTTTTATGAATTATGGATTTATTAAAGATAAAATCGGCAAATGTGAACTTTAAATAGTGACGTTTTTATTAAAATTATTATGTCACACCAACTATGATATTATTTAATACAATGAGAAAAACCTTATTAACACTAAATTTCAACATTTTTCCTTATTAAAAAGATTTTTCGCATCTACAGTGCCGTCTTTGAAAAAAGGATCTGATTTCTTATTTTCGTTAGAAGTTTGGTCATTACAACTGCAACTTATTCTTCAGAATATTTTGCTTAAAATTATATCAGCTACAATTCTTGTTTAAAACATGTTTCCCATTTCCTCCTGCGTGGGGGTTTTAGGGGAAAGCCGAGAGGTAAAGTGGCAAACTTTTTCGCATCCAGTTCTAAAATTGGCATTTTCAGCAAAATTCAGCTTGTTTGTATGATTTTTAAAGGTTCCGTAGCATTTCGTCTCTAACGAGTGGATTATAAAAACATTACCTATTCTGATCTCATACTGAATTCAATATAAAGTATTAAAAACAGAAGAAAAACAACAAATACTCCAACTACGCCTTAGTACCAAAAAAAGTGGTAGAGGGAAACCGGGTCAGACTTGGCATGATGAAGTGATACTCAATGTTTGGAGAGAGTACCTATCACACCTCTATTTTTCCGAAAATAGAGGTCTTCAAGAAGGAGACTGGGCCGATAAGAAATTATGGCGATTGGGATGCGAGAAGCGACAAAATTAAAGTTGCAAACACTCGCTATATATATACCTATCACACACTTTATGCCTAACTATTTGGGATTGTGTCAATAATTATTTTTTCTGGGCATTTATCGATCTGTTCGTCTCCTTCCTTAATGGTTCGCACTTGATAGATTCGTGAAGTTTGACTAGAAGTCTCGTGTTCTAAAGTGAAAGCAAGTCTTCATCTAATAGTTTTAGTATTGCTAATGGTAAAACTTTTTGTAATTCGCTCTCTTTCAAACCATTAACGAACGTATCACTACTCCAAAATGTTGTCAGAAGCTTCTGGTTATTGGTTAAGTCATTCAAACGGTGGCTAGTTAATCTCATGTGATGTGTGGACTCTTCTTTTATTCATTATTTTTTAATTGAAAATTAAAGTCCTCCCAAAATCTAATAAAAAAATGTATACTATTGGATACCTAATCTAACACTTAAAGCTCTTCCTTTTTACATTTTTATGTATGTAGAAATATTTCTACATACATAAAATATATAATGTTTACAGAAAAGTTTACACCGTAAGGTTTGGGTGAGATATTGTCAAAACCACCAGATTTATAGGTTAAAGTTTTGACAACTCCATAATTTCTTAATAGAAGTAGACATGATTAAAAGAGTAGGGATTTGTAAGTAAATTGCTTTAAAGCTCGACAATAATTTTTGTGCCCTAGCGACAAAATAGTCATTAAAACTTTTAAGTACTTAAATAGTAGCATGTCCTAGTTCGACATTATAAATTCATTAATTACGAAAAATATAATCTTTCATGATAAAAATGGTTTTATAAACTGTTTTTATATGTTTTTGTTTGTGCTTTTTATTAGCGATAACAGAGGCGTAGTTTCTAGAACTTCTGATTTTTAAATACATGGGATAATTTCCTATAAATAAAAATAATATAACCTGAAGCAGAATGCTTGTGAAGTGATTAAATAAATTTATTGTAATGTAGAAATATCCAGAACATACACTTACTTGTATAATGTATGTACATCTACATATACATCTTTTCACAATAAAAACAATACCTATTACTTAAGAATAAGAGAACAAAAACTTCTGAGTTCATACGAAGGATAAAATAATTATATAGTTCACATTTTCTCAGTAAAATTTGTTTAGCGGTACCTACAAGGTGATTATTGATCAGTGTGATAGTGTCTGTGGTCTCAGGAGACTGAGACCTCGGAAGCCCTGAAGAAAACATCAGAGAGGAAGTCGAAAGCCCAGTGCAATAAAAATCAAAGCAACGCGGTGTAATCCGGAAGACTGGTGAGTTTAATATTAATTTTTATAATAGTATTAATCTTAGCTCTAGGTTTAATGTATATATATATATATATATTGAAGAGAAGGTATATATATATATATATATATATATATATATATATAATATATATATATAATATATATATATATATATATTAAGGCAAATGAATACCAACTAAACAAAGGCGTTTGATAGTATCGAGATGTGGGCCATAGAACAAGCTATTAATAACTGCAGAATAGATTCGAGATATAGGCAACTAATACATAATATATATGAAAATGCAACTATGATAATACAACTAGACGAAAAATACAAATCCCATCCCTATTAAGAGGGGAGTGAGACAAGGAGACGTAATATCGCCAAAGCTTTTCAACCTAGCCCTAGAAGACGTCTTCAAAACTACAAATTGGTCAACCTATGGCATTAACGTTAACCCATTAATGCCCAGTGGCAACTTTATTGACCATGGCTTTTTTTCGGTACAGAAGCCCCACATGAAAAAAATAGCAGTGCACCCATGGTTTCTGTTTAGTTTGAAGCCTTGTCGACCAGACACGTCAGCCATTTCGCGCAAGTACGTTAACAGTTAAACGTTGTGTGTGCATTTTAATTTACGTTTTGAGTTTTTGTAAATTATCATGGCAGTTGATGAAAAACTGTAAGTAAATACAATTTATTTGATGTTATTTTTAAGTATGTTTGATACTACCATCTAGTATACATTATAAACAAATAACTAGTGCATATATATGTAAAAGAATAGTTTTCACATCTTTGATATCAGTGTGTGGATGACGTTGGCAACTTTAGTTGCCACTGGGCGTTGGTGGGTACAGTTTTAAATGATTACTTTTTGTTGCAGATATACTCGCGGAAAAGACGGAAAGGGATTATTATTCCACGAATTATTAGATGCTTTAGAAGATGATGATGTAACAGTTCCTGATACTATAGTATTATGTCCCCCAGATGAACCGACAGATGCAGAAACAGATAAAGATTCTGATAAGTCCGATGAAGAAGCTACGGGTGATGTTGATCATCTGCCGGCACGAATTCTAAGATCTAAGGTTTTAGTGAAATACGCAGAAGAGGGAAACGAATTAGATGATAGAATTCATAGTGACGATTCTGATAGTTATAATTTCGAGTATTCAGGCCCCAGTACCTCCCGAGAAACTTTTAGACGTAAACGCAAGGCTCCTGTACTAACTACTATGAAAGGTTCACAAAAAACAGTTCGTAAGGCGAAAAAAAATCCTCTAATCTGGAAAAATAATAAAAGCGTATTTACGTCCAAAATACCAGAATTTATTGAAGAATTTCGGCCTACTACCGAAGATTTTCTAAAAGTATCAATCAAATGTCCGTTGGATGCTTTTAGGGCTTATTTCACTGAAGAAGTGTTACATCATATTGTGACAGAAACAAATCGTTACGCTGGTCAGAAATTAGTGCATAATTTGAACGCTACTCAGGAGGAAATTATGTCATTTGTAGGCATTATGCTTTTATTTGGTTACCACGCACTTCCAAACAGAAGATTGTACTGGAAACAAGACCCCGATGTTCATTTACCATTAGTTTCCGATTCATTGCGACGGACTCGTTTTGACGAGCTGATGAGTTTTATTCACTTGGCAGATAACCAAACCCAAGATGTCACAGACTCTCTGTATAAAGTTCGTCCATTATTTGATCTCCTAAATCCCATTTTCAAACAAATCTCGACAGGTCCCGAAATTAGCATTGACGAAAGTATGATTCCTTATTATGGAAGGCATCACAATAAACAATTTATAAAAGGTAAGCCAATTCGATTCGGATACAAGTTATGGGTTGCTGCAGATCCTTGTGGGTACGTTTATCATGCTGAACCTTACTGTGGTAGTGCAACACGTTTACCTAAAACCGATTTAGGACAAGGAGGGGATGTTGTTCTGGGCCTCACTGATCACATACAAGTAAAGAAAGGAACGAGACTATATTTTGACAACTTATTTACATCCGTTGGATTGATGAACGAACTGACTGTCAGAGGACTTGGTGGTACTGGTACCTTGAGAGAAAATCGATGCAATGATACCATGAAACTTCCAGAAAAAAGTCAATTCAAAAAAAATCCCAGAGGACAACTTGCCACATCATCCACAGATCATTTATTATTGGTTCGATGGAATGATAATAGCGTTGTGACTGTGCTTACCAACTGTGACCCAATACATCCAATGAAGAAATCCAATCGTTATAGCAGAAGCGAAAAGAAAAAAATTTCTGTAGATGTTCCTGGGCCTATATCAAACTATAATAGTAATATGGGAGGTGTAGATTTATCTGACCAATTTTTGGCAACATATCGTTGCAGAATACGATCAAAAAAATGGTGGTGGCCGTACTTTTCATGGGCTATAGATATGTGTTGTGTTCAAAGTTGGCTTCTGTATCGTCGTCTTGGTCATGAAATTCCCCTTCTTCACTTTAAACGACAATGCGTTATTCAAATTTTGAAAACATTCGGCACTGCTCCTCATGCACCGGGTGTCAGATCATCATTGCAGTTTTCACCAGCTCTTGAAGAAATCCGCAAGGATGGTAAACAACATGTGATCGAACAAGGATCTTCAAAGTACCGTCGGTGTAAGATTTGTGGAAGTCGTACTTCCTTCTTATGTTCAAAGTGTCAGATACCTCTCCATCCAGCTAATTGTTTTAAAGTGTTTCATGAGAAATAATTTTTTTTTTCTGTTTTTTTGTACCCTTTAATTCCCAGTGGCAACTAAAGTTGCCAGTCAAAAAATCACTCAATCTGTCAAACAATTTTTTTCTCTTCGATATATTATTTTTAATAATCATTTTCCAACAACGTCCACAAAAAAATACAGTGAAATGTTAACTAGGGAATTATGGGCATTAATGGGTTAATGGCAACAAGTTAAACCACCTCAGATTCGCTGACGACATAGTGATTATAGCGAGCACATTCGAGGAACTGCAAATTATGTTGGGGGAACTAGCAGCCAGCTGCCAATACGTCGGCCTAAAAATGAATATAAAAAAAAAACAAAAATAATGACAAACACAGATGACCACAGACATATAACTATAAACGGCAGTGAGATTGAACAAATCCAGGAATATATCTAACTAGGCCAAATCCTGAGACTTGACAAAGAGAACCAAAGTGCGGAAATTATTAGAAGAGCAAGACTAGCATGGGCAGGATTTGGAAAACTTAGTTGGATACTTAAGAACCGCAAAATACTCCAATACTTGAGGAGCAAAATGTTCAACCAATGCATCCTTCCTATCATGACATATGGATGTCAAACCTGGACCCTAACCAAGGCAAACATGAATAAACTAGCCACAACAGAAAGAGAAATGTTAGGTATACAACTGTCAGATAAAAAGAGGAACGACTGGGTAAGATCCAAAACAAAAATCGAGGACATAACAACAAAAATTGCCAAACTTAAATGGAGCTTCGCGGGTCCACACTGCTAGACAGAAAGACCAACGTTGGAATACTACAATACAACATTGGAGACCTTACGAAAGTAAACGACCAAGAGGAAGACCACAGATGAGATGGGTTGATGACATTAAAAAAATAGCCGGAACAAATTGGAAATATGTTGCTCAGGATAGAGACCGATGGAAGGAGTTGGGAGAGGCCTATGTCCAAACATGGACGACAGAAGGCTAAGAAGAAGAAGAAGTATGTGTTTTATGAGCAATAAGTGTTTTTTAATAACATATATAAGTATAGGGTTTTTATCGCGGTTCTCAAAGAATTAGTTTGTAAGTACTTTTTTAAATTATCTTTATTATAATTATTATGAAACACACATATATATCTAATATAGACAATATAAATTTAGAAACATATCTTAAAATTGAAATTCTTACAATAATTAAATTATATTAACAAAATTTGGTACCTTTCTGTCACTGAATGCCTAAATGAAAATGTTTTCCAAAATAAAAGGTTTAATAACCACTCACCATCTTCGTTATCAGCCTCGGTTATCCTTCTTTTTGTGAAATTGCTTCTCCAAATATACACCACAATGTTTTAATTATCAGCTTCCACCATTTTAAAATATTTTTCTTCTCAATAGCATTTATAAATCGGCAAAATATTCTTCTTTATTTATTGCTTTCTTGTTTATTCTTCTTTCTAATAATCTTATTTTTTCTTCTTCCAATATCCATATACATATATCCTCATATATATATATATATATATATATATATATATATATATATATATATATATATATATATATATATATTTATATATATATATACATATATTTTTATATATATATATATATATATATATATATTATATATATATATATATGAAAGTTACCAAGTTCTTGGGAAGAACAGCGTTGAGAATTTAATACTCGACGTTTCGGCACCAATTTGGAGCCATTATCAAGAGTGATACGGTTATATTCGAGTTCGGGATCTCAATCTGCCTACTCCCCTCACTCGTGACGTACCAGTATCGTATTCTGTAGAAATACAACAACCTTCAAACGGCACAGGTCTCAATCTGCCTACTCCTGCTAGGCAACCGGCCGTTAAGACCACAAGACCAATATAGAAATCACCATACAGCAGAAATAAGAACCACCATATCCCTTATTCTTTTTTTTAACAAATAGTATACATTGTTTCAATATCCATCGAACAAAATAAAAAAAAATTCAAATCCTTTTTTTTATTTATTTTTTTTTGTTTCATTTTTTTATTCTTATTATTTTTTTTAATTAACGAACATTAGTAATCTCAATTGTTCTTGTGTTTTGTTTTCTCATTTAGATTGTTAAGGTTTATTTTTAAGGTTAAGTTATCGTACAGTTTTCATCACATCATAAAAACCTACAAATTGTTTTGTAAGTATGAACCCTGTTCGTTTTTTACTTATATTCTTATATCATTACTTTTAATAGAGAACTGAGGATGATTTTAAAGAATAAAAAAATGCGAAACGTACTCTATTAAACTAATGAAGTTGGCGTCTTCCATTTGCCAATAATTGACCAATGAAACCTGTGAATTTCACCAATATCTTTGAATCTCTACTTTTTTGGTGGTGAATCAAACCTTTCTTTCAACTTCAAGAGACGCTTATGGATCTAGAAGTGGTGCTGAAGCGAAACGGCAACCGACGGGGAGTAGAGGGACATCACCACTTCACGCACTGACAACTGCGGATGTTTCCCGGACGCTAGCGCGCCCATGCAGAACGGCGGAGCATCTTTAGAGGTACCTTACACGGTGGTTCTAACTGGTGCATGATGAAATTTACATTAGATGATGGATTGCTCAAAATTTATGCCTATTTTCTTCGTGTTTTTATTTTTTTAACGGGATCTTCTATCTCAAATATAATTTTCTTAATAAAATGTTATAATTTATTACTAAAATGACGGCCTGAATACTTTAAAAAGACTATTTTTTTCCTAAAAATCATATAAGAAGTAGTCATTAACAAGAATAAAACAACATTAACGGATTAACCCTTTAAACTCCGAACCATTAAAAACTGAAAACAAAAATCACAAATATCCGTAAAAAAACATGTTATTGGGGTATCTTTTATCATTTTATTTTGAGCTAATACTGGTGTATAGTACAAAATATAATACTGGTATTATAATACTATTGGTGGTGTGGAAACTTGTGTTTGAATTCCAATCTTCCCATACCTTTTCCATTTATGTTAGACCGATATAATTTCTTCCTTATCCATGTCAGAAGATTCATAAGCATGAATCTCTACTTCATCGAGTACTTCGTCTGGTACATCAGGAATATCCAACACTTAATCGTCAATAGTATGTTCGTGGCTTTAGGTACCTACATCGGCTAAATCAGGAGGAAGACTATCAATATCCGCTGCTTCTGCAGATGTTGAAGCAATAACGTCGTCGAGTGCAGCTATCACAAATATATGCCTTCGTATCATCATCATCACAGTCATTAACATCTTAGTAGATGTGTTGTGGTTCATAATTGGGCTTCAGCAGCTCGGACAGTTTGATTGATAATATTTCTCCACTGGTCGCGGTCATCAGTTATATGTATTGCCTCAGTATACTGTTTATTGAGAAGCTTTTTAGTAATGTCCGCCCATCGCTGTGGAGATCTTCCGCGTTGACGTTGAGTCTGAGGCCTTCCTTGGACCACCAACCGCTCCATTTTGTGATCACTTCGATGGATATGGCCAAAGAACTTTAAAATTCTAGAGTAAACGGTACTGGAGAGACGTTGATCCGGTTTAATTTCATCCAGAACCGAGATATTTGTACGGCGAGCCGTCCATGGAATTCGAAGCAGGCGTCTCCATGTCCACATTTCAAAGGCGTCTATACGTCGTCGATCTGATTCTTTGACTGTCCATGTCTCGCATGCATAGTAAAATATGGAAAAGACCAGAGTTGAAACGAGTCTCTTTTTGTTTGTCATAGTAATGTGACGATCACGCCAGACCCCGTTTAGTTCACTCATTGCTGCTCTTGCTAGTTGAATGCGTCTTCTAATTTCGGATTCACAACTGGTGTTGTTAACTAGAGCTCCAAGATATATCATAGATGAGACTACGTCGCATCCCGCAATAGTTTGGGTTTCAGGAAACTGTTGTTGGCGATCAATAACCATGATTTTGGTTTTGTTGTAGTTAACCATGAGTCCAAATTTAGCACTTTCTACCTCGAGTTTTTTTAATAATCTAGTAATTTCTTCTGGAGTAGAGGCTAGAAGTGTAGTGTCGTCTGCGAAACGCAAGTTAGATATCTTAACACCACCTAGGTTTACTCCTCCCTCCCAACCATCCAAAACTCTGCGCATTATGAACTCCGAATAGATGTTAAATAATAAGGGAGATAAAACGCATCCTTGGCGTACTCCCTTCTCCAAAGTGCATTTGTCAGACAGATATCCGTCCATTCGAATATATGCCAGGTTATCTTGATACAGTTTGCTAATAAGGTGAGTCAAGTGTTTAGGTACACCCATTGTCGTCAATATGTTCCATAGTTTGTCCCATCTAACATTATCAAAGGCCTTTGTATAATCGACGAAACATATAAATATCGGGATCTGGTATTCTCTGGCTTTTTCTATGATGTTTCGTACATTAAGGATTTGTTCTCTAGTACCTCTGCCCTTTACAAATCCAGCCTGCTCAGGTGCTATTTGCCAACTTATGAAGTTTTCTAGACGCCGTTGCAGTATGTAGAGGATCACCTTACTGGCGTGTGATATTAGAGCTAATAGCCTGTAGTTGTTACAATTATTTGTTGAACCTTTCTTATGAAGAGGTATGATTATGGTCTTTCTCCAATCCTCAGGCCAGACGCCTGTGTGCCATATTTCATTGCACAATCGATGTAATATTTTCACTCCACATTCCGGAAGATGCTTCAAGACGTCTGCAGTAATGAGATCATATCCTGCTGCTTTGTTTAACTTAAGTCTTTTTAAAGCGAATTCCACCTCGGAAAAAAGTATGTCAGGTTCAGACTCAAAACTAGTGTGGTGTGTCTCTGTTGAAGGAGAATGGAAAGTGGAGGTCTGGCAGTCAGGTACAAACGGGGCGTCCGCTGGCATCTGGTCCGTATTGGCGTATAAAGACTTACAATACGCCCTCCAAACATCAATAACCTTGTCCAAATCCGTCTGTACATTACCTTCATCATCTTTGATAGACCAAGATTTCTGCTTGAATTTACATGTGAGTTGTCTGACTTTATCAAAGAGTTCTTTGGTGTTATTTGTGTCGGCGTGTAGTTGAATTTCTCTGCAGATTTTCTCTATATGCTTGTTTTTGTCTCGTCTACAAGCAGCCTGAATAGCTCTAAATAGCTGTCGGTTCTATGCCTTCGTATAGACAATCTAAATATATAAATAGATATCATAAGTACGTATGTTCCTTTTTTTCTGCTTATTTGTATTTATCGTATGGTATATAATAAGAGCACATAATTAGAAATCAATATAAAACGTTACATGAAGTATTACAAACGAACATCCAATGTATTATTAATATAATGTAAAACATTTTCGGTCGAATTCAGGAACTCATCGAAAATTCCAGGGAAGTGTTCCTGATGTAAGAAGTTGGCTCTTAGCAATGGAGGATATCTGGAGCGCAGTCTATTTATTTCGATATCAAGCCTATCATGATGGATGGGTAGTTGATGATTAGTCTCGATTTTTCGATATTCTCAGAGAAGAGAATGACTTCTTCGCAGTTTTGGCGGTGGAATGCGACTCAGAATGGGAAGCCAATAGTTCGGTGTGGGTCTAATTGTACCTGAGGTCATTCGCATTGTCTGGTTTAACTGGGTGTTAACAATCTTCATGTGTTTGCTATTGAGCCATACCGGGGAAGCATATTCAACCACCGAGTATACAAGTCCAAAAGCGGATGATCTGATTACGGAAGATGAGGACCCCCATATAGTGCCACATTGCGTTTCTACTATAATATTTCTCGTTTTTAGTTTTGCTGCCGTTCTTCGTAGGTGTTCTTTTAAAATTGTTTAATGTTCTGTCCAGAGTCACTCCAAGATATTTTGGTGTTGAGTTATGAGTGAGTAATCTGTTTTCAAAGTGAATGGAGAGTTTTTTGTTGGCTTGGGCATTATTCATATGGAAACAGCACACTTCGGTTTTCGTTGCATTGGGCCGTAGCCTCCATTTGCGAAAGTATTTTCCCATAACGGTAATGTCATCCGTTAGTATTGTTTCTGTAATATCCATGTTATTATGTATTGCTGCAATGACCCAATCGTTAGTATAGCCAAATTTCTGCGAAGTTGTCCCAGGTAGGTCCGCGATGTATAAATTAAACAGTAGGGGTGCCAAAACAGATCCTTGGGGCAGTCCATTGCTGAGCTTCATTTGGAAACTTTTAAAATTGCAAATTGTTACTTGAAAAGGTCTGTCGGTGAGTATGCTATCAATGAGTTTAGTTACCTTTTGACACATGATGGCACGAATTAGTTTGCAGATTAGTCCTTGTTTCCAGACAGTATTGTATGTAGCTGTTAGTTCAATGAAAGCAACGGATTTTTTTGCTTTCTTTGAAAACCTGCTTCAATATGTATTGTTTGGTATAGGATCTGATCTGTAAAGATGCAGTTAGATCTGAACCCTGATTGCTAAATACGTATCAATTCAAATATGTTTCTTCTAATTCTGTTGTAGATTAAGTTCCTGGTTTTTAATATGGCTATAATAGAAGCCTTTTTTAGTGAATGTGAAATTTCTTCTATTTTTAACATATCTGTATAAAAAATCAGCCAACTATTACCTATAGAATAGATAGATATATAGACTCTAGAATAGATATAGAAATCGGCCAACTATTACCTAGCATATTTGCCACAGTGGAGTACAAATTCTGGATGGATTTTATTGGAGCCGGGTGCCTTTCCAGACTATCAATTTCTGATATTGCTGAAATAATTTATTCTAGAGTTAACTCGTCAGAGTATTCAGATGTAGGCGGGCATGTAGACTTTGGTATTTTTAGTTCTTGTTTTAGTTGTGGTGTGGTCACGATCTCTAGGTCCTCTTGAGGTTGCTAAAATGTGGGAGGCTACTCTGTGGGAAGCTACTGGTACTTTTTTGGTCTCTAGTTGGGAGTCTGCTACTACCAAGTTTTCTAAATAAAGATTTTTTCTACTGCCGACAACTTACCACAAAAACTTTTTAGATCCAAAGATCCATTTCAGTGAATCCATTTCTCCACTGAAACGTAACCTAAACTCATAATTGCTATAAACACCACAGGTTTTCTCCTAACAAGCTCATGGCAACTAATCCAAGCCGGTATAATTGTGTGAGGGCATTCTGTAGGAAACTTTGAATAACTGTTTCGCTGTTGCCAACGTTCCCATTTTGGGAACAATGAATGCTGGACGTAATATCTTTATAAATTAGTTACCAAAGGTGTTTTTTGAAAATATCTTTTATATGATTCATTTACTGTATTTCTAGTCAAAAATAAACCACAATTCAGTATATATTGACACTCAGCAAGAACTATAGAAAAAAAACAAGTGACATGAGTTTGGACCTTATTTTACGCGGTTTTTAGTTGAATCCCGTAAGTAAAATAAACGTCTCGTCTAACAAAAAGTAAGAATGGGACATACATAAAACACATTTATTACAATATTTGTAAATATTTGGATACTTTCTGAATCAAACGTATGTTTTATCGTGTCCCAAAATGGGAGAGTTGGCGTTTAAATGGTTTTAATAGAAAGTCGGAGACATATCATCTCAATTATACATATTGCATATACAACACACAATACATAAACACATAATACACAAACCAGTCATACAAGAACTAAGAACACCAAAATAGTCATAATTTGATCTCCTGAGGGTACAAACATCATGCTCAGATTTTTTTCAACTCAAAGCATAGCTATTGCCCACAAGATCGAGGCCAGGTAAGTCACCCTTCAGTTTTAAAAAGCATAACCCACTTAACAACTTTTCGGTTATATTTTTCGCATATTTACCGGAACGCCAATAACTGAATTTTCAACAGAAGAAATTATGGAAGCAAGAAACACATTAAAAACTGGAAAAGCAGCAGGTCCAGACAAAATTCTACCGGAAGTCGTCAAAATCGTTATAGAGGAAAAAGCTGAATGGGTTAAACAAATCATGAATGATCTACTAAAAAGATAAATATTCCCTGAAGAATGGAAACTGGCCAACTTGTTACTCACTCTAACACTTGGAAAAGAAATCGACGAGCAAGCGGCTTTTAGACCAATACGTCTATTAAACACATTAGGCAAGATCCTGGAAATACTAATTAAAAATAGACTTGAAAAAGGAGTAACAGCAAAAGGGGGAATATCTGAACGCCAATATTGGTTTAGGAAAGGCACATCTGCAATAGACGCAGCGGAAAGAGCAATGGAAATGCGAGTGTGCCACAGCGCTCGGTTCTCGGACACACGCCGTTACATACGCAGACGACTTGGTAGTACCTACTTGTAGAGCACAATGATAATTAGATAATTAGAAACTGTCAAATACTCATTAGAAAGAGTTAAAGTTTGGTTGGAAGACTGAGATCTAAACGTAGCCTCGTGAAAGACAGGGATACTCCTATTTTAAAGTTTAAAGAAACGAGGATTATATCTCCTTCATGCTGGAAGGAAAAAGAATATTTCCAGTAAAAAAGGCAAAATATTTGGGAGTCATGCCAAATATGTCGCCAAAAAGACTGATCAAAGAACTGCAGGACTAGCAATTATGCATAACATAGGAGGACTAATGCATAAAAAAGACTAATCCTCATGAAAGTTGTGCACTCGACAATTTTATATGCTTCACCAATATGGTATCAAGAACTAAACAAACAAAAGTATAAATTATTATTGGAAAAACACAAAGAAAAGCTTTGTTAAAGGTCGTCTGCGCATATGGGACGGCCTCGACTGTAGCTCTACAGCTCATAGCGGGAGTACCACAATTCACCTGCAGGCAAAATAAAGATGTTTTCGATCTTAAAATCACAAGAATAGTCAGGAAAAGAAAGAAGAAAGAGGGAAACAATTAAAATGTGGCAAGAAGAATGGGAAATTGGTTTAGGAAAGGCACATCTGCAATAGACGCAGCGGAGAGCTACGTAGACGAGAGTGCTAATCCCGGATATAGAGGAGTGTACCGATTGCAATTATAATAGTACGAACTATTTTGTTTCATAATTTCTAACGGGTCATGGATCGGTCAGAAGCCTATCTCGAACGAATAAGCAAAACACCGAATGGTAACTGTGCGGACTGTGGAGGAGCTTGTTCAGATGAGGCGATTTGTGTGAGAGTCCATTCACACGTTCCCGAGAGACTGGAGCTACATATATCCTGTCCAGATGTTTTCGGGTGTTCCCTCACTCGCGCGAAAAACGTATACATTACGCCAGAACATCGACACTAGCGCGAGTAACGCCCGTGTTACGCGTGAGCCAAGATACTAGAAACTAGGTTAGGGCGTCCAATCTTGGCGCGACAATCACAGTGTGAAGGTGTGCTCAGTAAAAATGGAAGCAGATAGTTTTGATACACAATTATTTATTGATGAGATAGAAAAGAGAGAAGCAATATGATATGAAATCGTTGGAGTATACAAAAAGAAATTTGAGACGAGAAGCTTGGGAAGAAATTGATCTTTTGGGACACTTCAGATGCGGATAGAAAAAAAAACATTAGATAAGCCACTAAAATTTGAATTACACTACAATTAAATACACTATTTAACTGGGAATAACCCACAATTAAAGATAAAAATACGTTTATTGACGTTTCAATTTCCACTTCGGAAATCGTTCTCAAAATACAAACAGTAAATTTACTGTTTGTATGATGGTAAGTTGTAGATTTGTACAATTCTCAATATTAAATGTATTCGATGTCATTGTTGGCATATATTCTGTACTTTGGTCTATAACTACAAGTTAATAAATTTTTCTACATAATTTGGAAGGACATGGTATCTTTGTAATAAAATCTAAATTTGATATTGTATTTATATGGGTTCGTTCTTAATACGTGCCCAGTCCATCTTATATAAGCGTTTATATTTACTACTTTTACTGTGGTTTCTTATATTTTTATTTTGCCTCCTGATTATCTTACCACTTTGGGATCTATGTATTACTTGACAGGTAAGTAAATATCTCAAAAGAAAAGAACGTGAAGTAAATAGCTGGGAAGATCTGGCAAATGTTTTGACAGAAATAGCTGAAGATAAACTGGGTAAAAAAGAGAAACATAGAAAAGAATGGATATCAGATGAAACTTGGAATCTTATCGAAGAAAGAAAACAGCAAAAAAAAAGATATTTTGCAAGCAAGAACTGTAGAAGAAAGAGCGAACCGACAACAAGAATATAAAACAATAAATAAAGCAGTTAAAGGAAATGCAAGAAGAGACAAAAAAGATGGGCTGAAGAACTGGCAAAACAAGCCGAAATAGCTGCACAACACAATAGAACTAGAGAGCTATACCAAATTACTAGACGTCTAACAAAAAGTGGGCCCAACTGTTCAAACGTCGTAAGATCCAAGACAGGAGAATTACTTACTACAACAAATGACCAAATAGAGAGATGGAAAGAGCATTTTCAGGAGATGCTAGGCACGCCCAGGGATAACGCAGATGAAATTGTCGAAAATCCACAGAATATAGACTTGCGTATATCTTGCGACGCCCCTTCCAAAACAGAGATAATAACAGCTATCAAATCTCTGAAAAATATCAAGTCTCCGGGAATCGATAACATTGCTGCCGAAATGCTTAAAACTGATCCGCATCTAACTGCTGAACTTTTGCTCCCCATAATCCGAGAGGTGTGGGAAACAAACCGCATTCCAGCGGGCTGGAAAAAAGGCATCATTATTAAGCTTCCAAAAAAGGGCAACCTCACACTATGCAAAAATTGGAGAGGAATAACCTGCTTACCGCCATAAATAAAATCTTCACGACCATCATACTTAAAAGATTAACAAACAAGGTTGAATTTCGAGCTAATCAAGTAGGCTTTAGACCAGAATCCTCCTGCATAGACCACATTAATACTGTGAGGCTAATAATGGAACAATCGGTTGAATGGAACACACCCCTATACATGGTTTTTGTTGATTTCGAGCGTGCTTTTGACAGCTTATCTCATGATGCGATATGGAAAATTTTAGAGCTAAGAAACATCCCGCATAAAATAATTTCCATTATAAAGTTACTGTACACTGAAGCGAAATGCAGCGTGACACACAATGGGATCAACAGTGACGAATTTGACGTACTTACTGGAGTCAGACAGGGATGCGTGCTTTCTCCGTTTATTTTTAACATAGCTCTAGACTATGTTCTCTCCAAACTAGACTCTGACACAAGAGGGATACAATGGACGTTAACCACACGCCTAAGCGATCTAGAATACGCCGACGATATCTGCCTGTTAGGACAAAGGTTCCAAGATGTGGCTGACCAATTGGAAACACTTTCCACTGAAGCCAATAAAATAGGTTTGAAAATCAATATTGGTAAAACCAAATCCATGAGAATAAATGCAAGAAACAACACGCTATTCACCATTAATAACATGCAGATTGAAAATGTGGAAAACTTTACGTATCTTGGAAGTATCATAACAGAAAGCGGAGGTACAGAAGACGATATTCGTATGAGGATACGAAAAGCGCAACAAGCTTTCAGCATGCTCAACCCTGTTTGGAGGTCTGGAGACTACACTACGAGGACAAAGATCCGCATATTCCAATCAAATGTCATGTCTGTACTACTTTACGGATGTGAAACCTGGAAAGCAACAAAAACCCTTACAGACAAACTGCAGGTCTTTGTTAATAAATGTCTACGAAGAATTGTTCGTATTTTCTGGCCTAACATCATCAGAAACGAAGATTTACTACACCTGACCAAACAAAAGAGGGTAGTAAATGAAATAAAGTCCAGAAAGTGGGGTTGGATCGGTCACACACTCCGAAAAAATAACTCCAGTATTGCAAAGACTGCCCTAGAGTGGAATCCCCAAGGAAAACGAAAAAAAGGTCGCCCAGTACAAACTTGGAGAAGATCCATCATGGACGAGATAAGAAAACAAGGAAAGTCTTGGAATGAGGTGAAGGCCTTAGCGCAAAATAGAACCCGATGGCGCGTTTTCACTGAAGCTCATGCTCCACTTAGGAGTTCAAGAACCTTATATATATATATATATATATATATATATATATATATATATATATATAATATATATATATATAATATATAAGTAAATATCTACTAGTAATTACACATTTATCAGAAATCACAAGATATACAATTAAATGGTAAAGTTAACTAAAGGATGTTCATGATATTTTAACTAAGTGCAAATAATTATTTGACGTCCAGTGATTAAGCACATATGATAAGTCAATAACAAAATCTGCACAATAAGAATGATTTAATTGGATTGTCTAAAAACAAAGAAAAATTTGTACAAAAAATAAATTAGTTTTATCATTATCCTAAAATAAAATTCACAAAGTATCTACAAAAGATCTACAATGTATGGCTTTATCTCGCTTGTTTCAATTTGATCGGGATGATGTCGTCTTTTATGTTTCTTAAGCTGAGATGAAGACGTGTAACTCTTTACACACAAATTACATTTAAACTGTTTAATCCCAGTGTGTTGTTGCATGTGATACTTCAAATGTACCGACTGGAGGAATGTTCTACCACAGCACATACAAAGAAACTTTCTACCACCATGTTTCTTCTGATGGTACATATAAGTGTCATATGTTTTAAACTGTTTATTACATTCGGCACATGAATACGCACAGGAATCTGAATGAACAGCTACATGTTTTTTAAGACCCCATTGAGTGGGAAATGATTTGTTGCAACCGTTATGACTACAATGATATCTGAAACAATAAAACCAAAAATTAGAGGTAGCTAGCAAAAGGTATACCTATTTATTATTTGAAGACTGTACACCATCATAATGACGTAATAAACGTAATTCATCTTTCATTTCTAAATATGGCAAACTATCAGATTTTATCATTGAATCTTTTTATTGTATAGAGACACTTAACTCCTATAGTTATAGTGATTCCACAAGTCCATCAGGAGAAGCAGCTAAATAGGGATGTCCAATGAAATAATAAGTTCACAGCTAAACCACACGGTTAGTAGTTGCCTCCTCATAGACACAGATATCTACTTTCTCACATTTTTACTCAAATCTGTTCCGCTGGAGTGAAAAAATTTTGATTCAATAATAAATTCTACAACTGTCTGTTTTGCAAATAACAGTGCCAACCTGAGGTACTGTTGGTGCTGCATTGATTTTCCTTGGAACCAGGCGGCAGAACTACCCTGAGCTCGTGTTGCTTCTTCGATAGAATGAATATCTTTTGTTGGCACTTGAATACGCTCTTGTATCATTTGCTGTATGATCGAAGATAATAAATAATCATGATCATGATAATAAAGAATCGTAATCAAAATCTTCATTAATGTACAAACTTCTCTTCCTGCTTGGTGTTTAATTAATGACCTGATTTCTTACACTATCAATAAAATTAAGCGCTCGGTAAAAATTATATTCATCTGTTTTTGACTTGAAATCCTCATTTGGTGGCCATTTGTGGACTCTTCCAACAGAAGAGTGCACAATGTCATGTCGAAAATTATTATTTCGATCATATGCAGCCGACCTATACTATAAAATAGAAAACTTAATCAGTTTCTGTCCAGTCAAAGCATTGAACTTCTGGAAGCTACACATTATCTCATACATAAATGAAAGGTGATGATTTATAATGAGTTTTGTTTTAAGGCGGCACAAAACTGTATTCAATGTATGGTAGTTAATTAAAATTACCACAGTTTAGTTACATGACTAGTAGTTAAAACCGAAATATAAATACATACACCAATACAAATATTTATATTTTGGTCTGAGCCATAGACATGAAACTTTAAAACGATATAATTTACCCTTTCGATAAGGTGTTTTTTCCAGTAAATCTTGCATGTTTTCTACTCAATTTGTTTTTCAACTCGCAAACAGTCCAAGATCCGTATTTTTCTGCCATAATTGATTAAATCAAAAAAATTACAACAAGAATACCATACAAGCTTAATGAACTATCAAAACGTGTTGACCTCCAACTTCACTAGCGCCGCCAAGCGAGAACAACGGCGTACATAGCTGTCATTAAGTTTCACAGAAGGAAATATTACATTGGTCGTGTTGCCATATTCTTATAATTTATATGTTATATGCTTCAAATGCAAAGAGAGAAAGCTTTTAAAATGTACATTTTTATTATATTATTTTATGGATTCTGCAATTTTATAACTTATATAAAACTTAAATGAATTCATATTTGTTTCTTTTGATATTAATTGGAATTAACTATGAGAAATTTTTTTGGGCAATTGCCCTTTGATAGGCTAGCAGATAGATTTGGCAATAGAGTCAGAAACCTCAAACCACCAGTTGCCAGAGTGCAACAGATGACTTTATTATTTATACTTACATTTTACTATTTACTTTTAAAAACTATGTTAAAATGATTTACTTTTTCTTTTTTTGGTAATACTAAAGTATTAATTTTTAAATATCTTATACCTTTTGATTGCATATCTTTCATTTGTAATGTAAATTTCAACACTGTCAAACACCAATATTTCATTCCATCAAACTCTTTTGAGGCTATCTTCACTGGGACCAAATGTGAAAAATGTCTGCTTACCTTATTTTATAATGTAACTTAATGTGAGCCCCCAAAGTTCCTGCCTTATTGTAACTCTTCCTACAATAAGGACATTGGTATCTGTGAAACTGCATAAAATGATTAAGAAAAGAATCAGAAGTATATAAAGTTTCACTCTCTGTACAAATATTACAAGGGAATTGTCCAGAATGTAAAGACATGTGAGAAACAAATCCAGTTTCAAAATTTACAAAATATGCTTTGGGACATACAGGACAAGCAAACTGGACTTTGATTTTTCTTCTAGTTGCTGTTTGGGGTTGCTTAATATCAGAAGACATAGATGTTTTAATTGTCTTAATAGTGGTGGCATTTTGGATATTTGTAGATGTATCTGGAATTGTTTCTAAACTATCAACTAAAAAATTCATATTTTCCATCTCTACCTCCTGTTGATCATATTCCACTAAATTTTGTTCTGTTAATTCCTGATCTCCAGAAACATCATAGTTAATGGCTTCTAAATGTATCTCCGTTGATTCAAGAAAGGATTTTGAGTCATCATCACTATTAAGTGGTTCACAATATAATTCAATTTCATCTGGGTTACCTTCAGTATCAACCACTTGAGTTTCATAATCATTTTCCTCATAATCATATTCATCTTCATTTACTGATGCTAAGGAAGATTTTTCTTTAAGTAACTGAAGATTATTTTCTCTAAATTGTAGAATAAAATTGTATGCTATCCTTATAGTTCTGAAGCATGGTACACAAACTCCATGAGGTAAATCATCATTTAAATCAATCTAAAAAAAAAGGTTACTAGAGTAGAGTAAAGTAAATTTTTATTTGCATAAATGTTTAAACATAATTGAACAAATAACGTCACATTATTAATTACACATTAAAAAAATATATATTGACATCACACATTTAAAATATATTATCATTACAAATTAAATATGCTGATCAAAGAGAACGATATTTGAGGCACTCTGCTACAATATAAGGCTCAATGTCAACTAGGTGTTGAAAAACCTTTCTTTTAAAAGCTCTATAGTGTGTTTCCTGTTGAATGTCAGATGGTAGACTATTATAAAATTTAACACAGGCATACAAAGGACTTCTCTCTGTTATAGACAATCTGTGAAGTGGCAAATTCAAATTAAGGCTTAGTGTATTATATTCATGATTGAGAAGCAGGTGATAAAACAAAGAAAAATTTTTAAAAAGGAAGATAATACATTCAAATATATAGATGGCTGAGAAAGTGATATTGAGTGATTTGAATCGGCCTCTACAGGATTCTCCCGCCTTTAGTCCTAAGATCACCCAGACTGCCTTTTTTTGGACTATAAAGACAGTTGGGCTATCTACTGCAACACCCCAGAAGATTACTCCATATAGCATAATAGAATAAATTGTTGTATTTTGTATTTGTTCCCCCCAATTCAGATTCTGGTCAATATGAATACCAAGAAATTTAACTGATCTAGCAGGTTCCGTGTTTTGTGATAGAAAATTAATTGTATCTGGAAACTGTTCTTGTGACTGACTGGTTCTAAAGTAGACAAAAACTGTCTTATCGGTATTAAGCAACAACCGATTTCCACTGAACCACTGTTCAGCCTTGCTTAGAATTTGCTCTGCCACTGTGAGGAGTATTTTTAAGGTTTTTTCCAGAAAAGCACATTTGAGTCATCAGCGAAATTTACGAGGTTTGAGGAACTACTAAGCACCGCATTTGGAAAGTCGTTTATGTAGACCAAAAAGAGACAGGACACTCCCCTGTGGTACACCTAATTTTAAATTGATTGGTTCAGAGTAAACCCTACATCACCTTATCTCCAGGCATACCTTTTGTGACCTATCTGTGAGAAATGATTTTATACATTTTAATGCTGGTCCCTGTATTCCATAAAGATGTATTTTTTTGTAATAAAAGAACATGATCTAGGCTATCGAAAGCCTTAGATAGGTTCAAAAAAGCACCTAGTGTTTTCATCTTTGATGAAACTATAATTTTATGAACTATACTCATAAAAGCATCCCACTGACTATCTTACTTCTAATGTCTCAAAAACAGATACTTAGTCTACATTACCTAACATGAATTTAAAAAAAAAAACATTTATTCTCCTTGCTAAATATTGGTTTTTTTATTATATTTGACTCAAATTCATTTAATTCAAATTTTACCTTTTGAGCAGTATAATCAGATGTATGAGGATTGAATACAAGAGAATCAAATATGTCAAAATTTGTAAAAATATTATCTATACAGGATTTTTTGTTACCTTGTATGCGTGTATAGTCTTTGATGGAAGGTTTAATATCAAAGGAGCTCAAAAATTGTTTTAATGTGTCTGGCCACCTCACACCCTCAAGCAGCATATCTAAGTTAAAATCACCAGCCAGAAAAATACTAGAGTCCTTGTCAACTAAATCACAAAGTATTTGATCTAATTTGTTTATTAAAACTTGTGGGTCTTCTGTTCAGTAAATGGATAGGATTACAATATTTCTTATTAATTCGCACCTCTGCAGAGGAACACTCAAACACGGATAAACTAGAAATATCTTCCCGGGCTTTTGCAATAAATGTGTCTTTGATGTATACTGCACTGCCACCATGCCCCTGTGAACTGCTTCTACAATATGGAGAGATCAGTTTAAAATTCCGCACATTCCAGTCCTGCAGTTGTTCTTCTGTTTTCCAGTGCTCAGTTAAACAAAGAGCAAAGCGTTCATCATGATCTTCTAGCATAAAATTAATGGCATCAATGCTTGTTTTAATTGATTGCATATTTAAGTGAATTACTGATAATTTTTTTGGTGTGTGCCGTAGACTGTCTTTTGACACTGGGGTGCCTCTGTACATTCTGAAAATGGTTAAAAATTACACCATTCCGCCATAATTCTTGCTGCATTAAATAAGGTATTTTTAGTTCTGGAACAGTAATTTTAATAGAACTTTCGTATTTATCTGTCCTAGTTTTCATTTTTTTGCAGATAACATTTTCATCCAGTTAATTTAATTATATTTAATTCAATTACTATTTAATATTATTTAATTCAATTAATACACAATATATATGCTAAACTAAACATGCATTGCAATCAATATTTATTTATTTATTTATTTATTATTTATTTATTGACGGGCTAAACCCTTTTTCAGTTTTTGTACAATATGTATAAAATACAGTAAGATACTTAAGCTAGCTACAACAGTTTTTTAACATGTTTTTTAAATGATGCAGTTGAAGTATTAAATAATTCTAAATCTGTTTGGTAATGTTCGCCGTACGTAACATTCTAGAAATTACTTCATTAAATTCATAATTAGTAGAATGGAAATCCACAAAAAACAGGTTAAACAATATAAAAGGAAATATCTGAGCCAGCTGGTTACTGGATCACCAAGATGCTGCCATTGCAGAAATAATGGTGGGCACTCTTCTGTGATGTATATTCACACACAAGGCTTGTTGTTTATAGATTTTTTCAATTGATCAGTATCTGGCATTACTTAGTATAATCGTAAACATTCAAGTTTCTTATAGCGAAGTCAGTGACAACTTAGACTATGTTGTTGATGGTGTACATTTGCAATACAAATGAAGCAAGTTAATACAAAAATGGAACTTATTCGTCAAAGTTTGTATTGGATGATTTTAATTATTTATAAAAGGCATTGCCCAACAACAGTGCATAAAATAACTTCGTGCAACTGTTGGTGATAAAGAACCATCAGAGAAGACTGTTTACAAACTATTTCCAAAATTTCGTCAAGGTCATGTGTCTCTCAGTGACAAGTATTGTGATGATTGACCAAAATCGGTTGTCATTCCAGAAAACATGGCTACTTTGCACAACAAAGGACAATATAGATGTGACTCTTGGCACTACAATACAATGCAATTGATTTTGCAAAAACATTTAATGTGAAAAAGGCCTATAATTTAATGCAAGCACAAAAAAAGCTTTTACTGATTAATGTCAGGAAATTTCAAACAATAATTAACAAATATAACTTGTTCCCAAATTATGTATCTTACCTTAAACTTATAAGATTTTTTAAGAAAGAAATTTGAGGAGAAATTAACTGTGGATTTAGGGGCAAACTTTTAAACTGAAGTAATTCTAAATGGGTTCTATGATTTAACCTAAGCCTTTTGAGTGTGATAAGAGAAATAAGAACGAATTCTACACATATTCCTCACTTGTAAAGAGAATGCTGATCTGAGTTTCTTGGACAAAATAAAACAATAAATCCCTTTAACTGTGATCAATACATTCTTCAGTAAATTACCTCTTATATTCATTATCTGATGATTGCAGTGTCCTAAAAGCTTTAGGCCAAACACAATAGTATTATGGTTTATCAGAAACACAGATCAAATGGTTTGATACAATGGTTAAGTATAGGGGATTGAAAAGAAAATATACCAGTACAATATAAATACACATATTTGTTCAAAAAGTTACTGCCTCTTAAGTGCATGTTTTGCATGAATTTATTCAAATTTGTTAAGTTATTATAAAAGTGCAACCAAAGCCATCAATACCATGAAGAAGTGCATGTTTTGCATTGAATCATATTCTACAATTCTATATAGAATTATAAAAATTACTTTTAAATTTCTTACCTCTATAGAAGTGCAGTAAGTAATCATAGTAGCAATATCTACATCACAATTTGCAATTGGCCCTTCCAAAGGATACAGTCTTTCAACATCGTCTAAACACACACGACATTTATATAAAGTAACAAAATTTCCTTGTTTTACCTTATTCATATTAGTTAATCATATGATATAATACAATAATATTATCACATTAGATATTTAGCTCAATGTTTGACTTATTTCATATTCAATAACAATTATCTATATTTTAAACGTCAGTTATCACCACTATTCCAAAAATGTCACAAATAATGAGAATTGACATTTGACATTTAATCCATATTTATATTTTATCTCTGTTTAGTATAAGTCTGGTAAGAGTAATAGATATATTATTTGAACATTTAGGTTTAGCATGTTGGTTTTTCTGAAAAATTATAAAATAACCTTCATGTTGCAATTCTCTGTCATATTTGACATCCTAATATTTTGTTTTTAAAAATATATCTGCGTCACAGGTGAAAATACCAATTAAATAGTTAATTAAATTCGACAATTTGGTTAGAAGGCATATACTTGGAGGAAGTTTAAAAAGAAATTTGTCACAAGTGAAAGTTCCATTAGAACAGTGAATGTTGTTAAATTAAATAACAATGGAAGAAGATATACTTACAACTTTAAAACTTCTAATTATAGGCGAGAGTGGTGTTGG
This sequence comes from Diabrotica balteata, assembly GCA_918026665.1. Lineage (NCBI taxonomy): Eukaryota > Metazoa > Arthropoda > Insecta > Coleoptera > Chrysomelidae > Diabrotica > Diabrotica balteata. The sequence continues at coordinate 126,120,866 of OU898280.1, read as the reverse complement.
AAAATCAAGCCTGCTTCTTAGATTTACTGAGGATAATTTTGATCCTGAACAAACATTGACTATCGGTGTAGATTTTAAAACCAAGAGACTTACAATTGATGGCAACACAGTCAAACTGGCTATATGGGATACTGCTGGTCAGGAAAGATTTCGAACTTTGACTCCCTCATATTATAGGGATGCTCAGGGTGCAATTTTAGTGTTTGATGTTAGTAGTTATGCTTCCTTCTCAAAACTAGAAATGTGGTTGAGTGAACTGGAAACATATTCCACAAAAAGTAATATTATAAAAATGATAGTTGGAAACAAAATAGATGTGGTAAGATTACAATATTTATATGCTGATAATAATACAGGCAGCAAGATTCCTTTCTATCTTTCCTTTCTATGCCACTGCCTTTTTACTTGTAATCTATTTTCAGATCAAGTGTTTTGAAGATAACTTTCTTTGTTTTCTATTTGTACTGTATTACATATTTTCTTCTATGATTCATTATTCTTTTTTACTCTTTTATTTCTCACTTGCTTATTGAGCATAAAATTCACATTTCCCCTTATTCTATCATTAGTCCATGGGTTCACATATCAGCTTTTGTTTAAATTGTTTTATACTTGTATAGACTCAACTGAACTTTTGCTCTATGGTAATCTTTGTTTCTAATAATAGGTTGTTGTTATTCAGTATTGATCGATTTGAAAACAAACCTTTTAAGAATATATTATTATTAAATGTTCTGTCGTGTTGTGTTTATGTACCTTTCTTAATTGAATCAGCAATTTTGAAAAGGGGTCACATCCACTTTTTTAAATTTTACAGGAGAGGTAAAAAACTTCGTATCTTTATTGCTATTAGGAAATTAAGTGTTTTTATGTATTTTTTGGTTTTATGATTTACTATACAAACAGTTGAATATTATAAAAATATATTTTTTAATTTTAAAAGACTTCCAAACTGAAATTTTTGTAAAAGAGATGACCAGTTTTCAAAATGAACAGGTAATAAAAGTAAAAACAGTCATTATCATATGAATATTGTTTATTAGAAACATTACACGGCTACACTAAATTTAGAAGAAAAATCAAAAACATAAAATACTTAGAATGGCTACTGGTAGAATGTTAATGTCTTTAATTTTTTTATTTTTATTGGAATTTTCCCCTAATGAGCAGGAAGATTTTGAGAATCAGATACAAACATAGGTGGACTGCCCTTTTGTTGAGGCTTTAAAAGTTGAAAATGTCCTTCAAGAATGCCATCAATATGTGTGGTTTAGCTAATACCACATCCAAATCATCTGAGGAAAAGCTAAATTCATAATAAGAGTTCATACTGAAACTAACCTTTTTGTTTTTTGGAACTTCTTTACCAAAGCTTCGTGTAGACAAAACTTTCTTTTTAAAAGAATCTGGCCACCATTTTTCAAAAATAGCTACCTCTATATGAGGAATATGTCTAATATCAAATTTATTATGACTAGATGAAGAGATAATTATAATCTTCATGTTCCTCTACAGTTCACGGAATGTTCGTGGCCACCAGTTTTTCTTTTAATGGTACCGAAATCTCTGTCACAATCATTAAATGAGTGGCTCTGCTCTGGAAAGTTAATAGTAAATATTTTGAACTTCTTAGTCATTACTAGGGCCAGAAGATTCTGGTTCTATAGTTTTTCGTCAAGCTATGCACTTGCCCACATGATTTAGATGTTCTTTTCCGTGAACTTTTGCATTTTTAGTAGATTTATAACGATTTTGATTCCTCACACCTTTTTTTCATTTTAAAGGAGGAGATTTACTTGCACTACTATCACTATACGACCTTGTATGAGGCACAGCATGTGTTTCCAAACAGGTCTATACATTAAATAGATTGCATCAATATAAATAAACCGTTATACTGAGGGTAGGTTGGATGTGATTAACCATTATACTGTGGGTGAGTACAAATCGCCATTCAATTTGGAAATGGGTTATCTCTAGGAGATGACTTGTTTTCAAACTGAACTGGTTTGTGGGGTATGCTATATTTACGGTAATAATATTGAAAGTTGACCTGTTATATATGGAATAGAGGAGTGTATGTGTGTTAAATATAAATTCAACAAAAAGTGGAAATGTCAAAAAAGTGGAGATGACCCCTTTTCATAATGACTGAATCAATTAATGTAAATAAACTGTATTTCATCGTATAAATACATAGTATATATTTTCTAACACTATGTTATTAGGTATATTTTGTTTCTTTTGTCCTTCCATTGTTTAATTTTTTGGTTTCTCAAATCCAATGTCATATACAAACAGGTTTTTTATTTTGTTTATTTAGATTTGTCTTTAATTTTCTATTTCTGAATAGGTACTGTGTGACAAATGTGTCTGAAATTCCAGTTGCTCCTTTTTGAATCTCTCTTCTCATGTGAATCTGTCCTGAGATCCTTATAATTCTAATTGCAGTGTTATTATTTTATTTCTTCTGTAATAGAATATCTTTTTTTATCTTAATGTGGGATCTTAATGTTGTTTTATTTATATAGTGTGAAAACCACTTTATGAAAGAAAATTATGTGTGTCCATATTTTAGAAAATTAAAGATTACTGTTACTGATTAATGTTCACTTTCTAAAATATAAATTTTGATTTGAATGAAAAAGACAGCAAATATTTTGATTTCACGCAAACAGCACCTATGTATCTGTTGATATGTATTTCGACCTAATAGGTCTCATCAGAACAGTTATTCATAGGTGTTCTCAACGTGAAAGATCAATATTTTCTGTCTTTTAAGAAGCAACACTAAAATGGCTTCGATATGGACGCAATAGCGACATCTGATAATAAAACTGTAAAATAGTTTCGAAACACAATTCAGATTTCTGCTTTAATCTGTGCTTTCTAAAAATTGCAAAGCAAAACAGATGTTGATGAAGGTGTTAAAAATAATATAGTATAATAAATTTTAATGTATAAGGTGATACACACATGTGTAGAATGGTGCTTCATCTTTTTTTAACATATTGTATGTAGATGTCTGATCATGAGACTTACACTCTGAACTGAAACTTATTTATTAATAAAAATGTGTATGATCAATGGCATACGAAATACATGCATGCCATCTGCACATTTGTGAAGGCACTGTGTGCACAAAACATGTTAATAGAACACCCTGTATATTTTTACATGTTTAAAAGCTCCTTAACAATTGGATCTTAATGAACTATAATATGTGGGGGGGTCTATTATGAATAATACAAGGTAACATTTTGAAATTATGTATAGTTTTCTTCAAGAAATTAAAAAATAATAATAAATAAATAAATAATAAATAAAAAATTCATTATATTGATAAGCAGTTTAGAAAATTGATGTTTGTATTTAGCTAATTTTAAAAAGTGCCAGTATTTAAAGTGTAGTAAATTATTATTCTAAAAATTTTATGTATATAATCATCATCATCATCTTCTTTGGCTCTACAACCCTGGGTGGTTCTTGGCCTGTTCAAGAATTAGTTTCCATTCCCCCTATCTTTCATCCTGGCTTTCCAATTTCTGACCCCTAGATTCCTCAAGTCATCTTCAACTTGAGTTTTAAATCTAGATCCTGCCTCTCTTCCTGGTTTCTACTGGCTCTTGATATAATGTCTGTCTTTGGGGGTCTCCAGTGTCCATTCTTTCAAGGTGTCCTAGCCACCTTAGTCTATTAATTTTAATAGACCGGACGATGTTGCATTTTTCGTAGCATTGATATAACTCAAAATTGTAGCGCCTGCGCCATATCCCGTTTTCTTGTACTTTGTATATGTGTATACATATACAGAGTATATGTATATAATGCCCTGGCTATAATTATTTATTTATTTTCGTTTATTGATTTTTAATAGGCTGCTGCCCAACAATATTAACAATGTTTATAATAGTTATATTTTATATAAAAAATATAATAAAAGAAAATAAAATATAAACATCACAAACTTAATCATGTAAGTAATTTAGTTTTATAATCAAAATGATGACTACCTATTCTACAGCCACTTAAGTAAATACATGCCTAAGACCAGAAATAAATTTGGCCAAAAAATCTATATCTTGGTGAATATTTGCCCATCTTTGAGCTTGAGATAAAAATTATTGTGAGTTTAGTAGGTTCTATGGAGAGGAACATAAAAAGTTTGGTTTAATTGTGTTCTAAATGCAGACCAACCTCAAGTAGCTGAGAACACAAGACTGTAGAATTAATTCTACCATAAAACATTTTTAATTAATTGTTAGTCATAAATTAAGAGAATACAAGTTGTATGCTATATATTTTAAGAACTTGTGTTGATATGTAAATATTACAAGATGGAGATCATACACAAGAACAATACTCTAGATGAGGTCTAACTAAATTAAATTCCAGATTGTGAATTTCAGTAATTCAGTCATAGTAACCTGTATAATCATATATAGTTTTAAAATTTCAGAATGTCCAAAATGTAAAGACATGTGAGAAACAAATCCAGTTTCAAAATTTACAAAATATGCTTTGGGACATACATTACAAGCAAACTGGACTTTGATTTTTCTTTTAGTTGCTGTTTGGGGTTGCTTAATACCTTAAGTATTCATAATAAACCCTACATGATATAGTTCTGTGAGATCAAGTTGTTAAGTAGCATTTAGAAATATAAAAATATACAGAGTGTTCCATTAAAAATAAAGATGATGGACTTGTGTGAATCACCCTGTATATTTAAATTTATATTTAAAAAACGCACATTAAAATTTAAAGTGGATGAGTCTCAGCATTTTTATAATTTTTTAAAATAAAGACACAATTATATTCCATAAGTGATTTCCATACTGTCCTATTATGATAATAGGACATAGATAATAGTCTATTTATCTATCTATACAGCCCTTGTTGTCCAATTTTGGACAGCAAGGGCTGTTTAGATAGTCTTCTTCCTTCTTCCACATCTCTCTATTGTAGACAGTTTTATCCACTTCAGGCCTGCGTGTTTCTTCAAGTCATCTGACCATCTCATTTGCGGCCTTCCTCTTTTTCGTTTGTAACTATATGTCTCCAGTGTATAATCATCTTATTTCATCTGTCATCTTTCTGTCTTATGGTATGTCCAGCGAACTTCCACTTCAGTTTTGCTATCTGTGTTGATACATTGGTCACTTTTGTTTTGTTGCGGATCCAAGTATTTCTTTTCTTGTCTGATAAACATCCAAGTTTAAGAACCGTAGGTGAGAACAGGAAGTATACATTGGTTGAAGACTCTTGTTTTTAAATATTGGGGGTATTTTCTATTTTTGAGTATATTGGAAAGTTTTCCGAAGGATACCCAAGTCAACTGTATCCTTCTCTTTGTTTCTCTGGTCCGATTATCTTTATTTAATTTAACTAGTTGTCCCAAATATACATATTCTTTTATTTGTTGTACAGTTGTTTGTGCAATTGTAATTATTAATTCTTCTGGATTTTATTATAATTCATTTGTAGACCTATTTTTGTTGATTCGCTATTTAATTCATCTATCATATTTTGTAATTCTTCCCTTTTATTTGTTATTAATACAATGTCATCTGCATATCTTAAGTGATTCAAGTATTGGCCATTTATGTGAATACCCCATGTTTCCCATTGTAATTTTCTCATAACATCTTCCAAAGCCTGATTGAATAGTTTGGGTGATATAGTGTCACCCTGTCTGACTCCTTATATCTTAATAGGCTCCGTTTGTTCAACTATTTTAATGGATGTTGTTACTTGATCATATAATTTGGAAATTAAGTCCTTATATCTATAGTCTATTCTCCCATTTTGTAAATTAAATTTTAAAATTAAAAATTAAACCAAATTGATCCGATTCTACAAACAGAAATACCTCTTATATTGTCAAACAAAACATATCAATCAAATGTGAGAGTTGTACTATGAATTTTTCATTTTTTTTTGTTCTGCTAACTGTCTAACTGTCTTTTCGATTATCTGTCATACTCTGGGTCCGGTGCCCTGATGGATTATCTAGGTTCCACTGTATATGAATTTTTATGTCTTATGTGCTATTTATATCAAATCTTTTGTTGAAGGTTTTTCTTTCACTTAGTTTTATTTACCATGAAAATAGTAGTGCTGATATCACAACAAAAGATCAAAATAAAATATTTTCGAATACAAACACATTAAATTAATAGAAATCTTTATTATAAATCTCACCTTATAAAATTCTTAATATCACTATAGTTTTTATAGTTACTTTTAATTTGTTGTAATAAATAAAAGGTCATTAATACAAATATATATTTTTAAGGATAAACGTGAAGTATCTAGGGAAGAAGCTATGAGGTTTGCTAGAAGACATCAAACATTGTATATTGAGGCCAGTGCCAAGACAAAAGATGGGGTACAGTCAGCATTTGAAGAACTTGTTCATCAGGTATATTTGTTTACTCTTGTTTGCTATTTTAATCAATTAAAAAAAAACATTAAATCATTATTAGATCACCATTCTGATCATATATAGAGATAAAACATACACTAGAACCATTTTTCTATTTTACCCAAATTATGGAAATCCCATTTTATATTCAATATCTAATAATAAAGACAATAAATGTGAACTTAAGTTTTAAAATAGTTATATAAAAGCAAATATAGGTATCACATTGAATTTCATCTTCTTCTGTATAGGGATATAAAAACAAATGTATGTTCGTCTGTCTGTCTATGTGTGTGTCCTTTGTATATTACTACATCATTCACCATGAAACTTTGGGCAATTGTAGAGTTTACTTCTACAATTTTTTTTTCTGGCATATTATATCTATCTTAGAATAGTTAGTATTCATATATACATATTTTTTATATTAACATTTTTCATTTATAATATTCATTTTAATGTAAACAATGATATTTTTTAAGTTTGGCCCCCAAACAGCAATCAATTGATCTAAATCTAAAGAAGGAAAAAGGGCAAATAAGAAGCAAGATAAGAAGGTGTTGTAATACAAACTGCTGAAGCTAATGCAAAAGTATGAAGGTTTGTAAGGGCGGTTTTCATACCCAAACCTGAAGAGGAAAAAGCGAAATAACCGTAAAAGGCCTCTGTTTTCGTATACAACATGGCTGGCAAAATGTTTTCATTCAAAAGAGGAATCAGACAAAGTTGTGTTTTGTTCCCAAATTTGTTCCAACAGAAGATTACATCAACAACATTAGTTATGGATATGACACTGTGATCATGGTTTAAAGAATCAAATATCTTCAATTCCTCTTAGACAGTGCCCACTGCAGAATGTTCCAGTAACAGACCTGGTATAAATATATCAAAGGCAAAGCTACTTGTGCTTAGTAAGTAAGATGTTAGCTTTATTTCACTAATTGTCAACAGTTATCTGATGACAAAAGTTAACCATTGTAAATACTTAGGATGCTGGATAAACGGCACACTATACTCTGCAATTAACGATTGTCCAAGAATATTCAAAAACTAAAAAAATAGCCATATCTATTTTGTTGGAAAAATTGCTACTCGACGTCGTCGGCAACACAGCTTCTTTTAATCGTAAAAAAACATAAAAATTTTTATGATAAATGCGTAATTGATGAAATGACAAAACCCAGAAAAAACTGGTATTGAAACTTCCTCGGTATCACTGTAGTTAAACCCCATAGAACTCATCTGGACAATAATAAAAATAAGAGTACAGTGAAAAACACCACCTTCAAATTTTCAGATGCCATAAATCTATTTTATAATTCAATTATACCAGAAATATGGAAGAACTACACTTTACATGTTGAAAGAAAAATTAGAAAAGGAAACTTTGATGATAGTGACATATTATCCAGTTCATCAGAATAATGTTTAAAAGTAGCTAAGATCTCTATTTCTGCCTTATATTTACGCCGAACCCAAACGAATTATGAATCACTTTATATTTTTATTCCAAAAACTAACCGGTTTGCAACATTTAAACATTTTAGAATCGGACAAACAACTACTCGGATAACAAAAATGATTAATAAAACTTATATTTTTTGAAAACGCCCTGTATATAAAATTTATTGGCCGTTTTTGAGATAAAAAAATAATTTCTTGGTATTTTTCACTCTATATAAATGGTTCCTATTGTCGGATATCAAAAACATTCAGGTTCTTTGTCTCGTATTTTTGCAAAATTAAAATATTAATTTCGTATTTTACAAGATAGATCATACTTCTTGTCAAACGAGAAGATAATCCTAAACCCGGTCCTGTTAGAGGCGTACACCTGCTAATGTTTACGTCTCCTGCATAGCTTATTGAATTTTAGTATAGATATATTTATTAGATATTGCTGTAAGCTTTAAATTGTTTAAAAGATAAAATATCTCTTTTTTCAGATAATTCAAACACCAAGCTTATGGGAGTCCTATGCACTAAATAACATTCACCTGAACAACCAAGAAAGAACAAACTCATCAGGTTGCACTAGCTATTGTACTCTAGTCTAGTAGTGTCGGTTAGAAAAAATTTAACATGAAGATATTTAAAACTTATAAAATGTAGGTAGGCTCTTGCTTCTTGATAGAATGATCACAAGTCCGCATTGTTATAAAAGAATCGGTGAGTGAAATTTAAGAATTTTTTACCAGACACTCGTGATTTTGCCATAATTGACCCGGCCAGAGGCCTTATTGAAGTCTCCTAACATACGCCAAAAATAAAAGCAGAACAATATTTCTATTAAAAATTCTTTATTTCTATTAAAAATTCTTAAATTCTAGTTTTATTAAAAATAAAAACACATCAATTTGTTATAAAGCTTTATTACCCAATACCCTGGTCCAGTTTGAGATCTCTTTAATCCCCAGTAGTCTGGAACAAGATCATACCTGTCTAGTGTTATGATCGTGCACGTCTCCTAAAGCGCCTTCAGCTCCTGTTAACAAACATAAGATTCTCAAAGATATGAAAGGAAGGCACAGTAAGAGTTCCAAGAGTCTCATAGGCCAATCTGCAATCGTTCCTAAACCAAGACCTACAAGAACTCTCATAGCATTACGTTTCAAACCAAATACTCTCGGCATTCCCACCCTCTATGCCCTAGACCAAGATTGCATAAAATACGTCAGATGAAAGTGAAAATAGCTTAATAAGCTCGTAATAAGACCTCGTGTGGAACGCCTGATGCTAGATTTCTGAGCACATATAGATTCTTTAAAAGATTTTTACTCAGAGTCAATATAATAAGTCTTTGCTTCTTAAGTGGGAGCCTATTGGTACAGAACCGCTCTTTGATGCTTGACTATACAGGCCTAGAACCCCTAAGAGAGTCCACAAGTGTGTCAGCTGCAAAAACCTTGGTGTCATCAGCGAAGAGTGTGTATCAGACGTTCGGAGATTAACATACCAGCTTGCTATCAGAAATAACCTTTCCCATCCCTCTTCAGAAAGAGATGGTAATTCCGGTAAAAAGTAGCTCCGAAATTTCCTCAGACGGCATCCCAATCTATCTGTAAGAAAACCGCAGGGGATTTCAAAAAAACAGAATAAAAAGTTTTACCCCAGAAAATATCAACCGTTTTTTTGATATTCTGATATTCTGGAACCAGCTATGGAGAAGATAAATTTTAACCCCTAAGAGTGTATAATGTTGATGAAACAGGTATCACTACCGTACAATCCAAGATTGCTAGGATCATCGCTCATAAACCTTGGTGTCATCAGCGAAGAGTGTGTATGTAGCGTTTAGTTAAAACATTTCCTCGATATCTATCTGAATCAGTTGGAGTAGTTATCCTTAAACGTTAACGATACTTGGTAGCAACACTATTTGTTGTTTTACTCTGGTTATAGGACCCTTCAAAGCTACATATATGCAATCATTATACAGAATAAGTAACTACATTCAGCTTTCCGATACGTTTAATATAAAAGATGATAAAAAATATACCCCTACCTATTTGTTGTAAGTTTTAGTTTCTTTACAAACATATTAATATATTATTTTAGGTAAATAAGCTTTTTAATCAATAGGAATGCTGTAATTTTTATATAAAAAGATATTAACACTAGCTTGGATATATGAAACTATAATATTACCTTAAATATATATCAGAAACGACTAGTCCACACTGTTTTTGTTCGAAAGATTTATAAATTATAATTATTGTAGGATATATATTTTTTAAAGTTAAAGTATATGTACATTTATTGATATATTTCTTCTGCTGCTATACCGTCATTATCACATAAATTTCATAAAGGAACCATTTTATTGTTTTATATTTTTTCACTTTGCCAATGATTCAACTAAAAACATTTAAGCTTTAGATTCCAAACAATTTGATACAAACTACTTGGTCAGTATTTTTAAATGCATCGAATGTATTTTATATCACCATCATAAACTAAGTCAGTGTAGTTTAGTTTGGCCAATTTTCCATGCCTAGGTATACTTAATAGTTTTGGAGATTTTTTCTAAATAACTTTTTTTGGTATAGCTAACAGATATGACTTTGTGACTTTATCAGAAGAATTGCGTCACCTTGTATATTTCTTATCGTTACGTATTTTATTATTCCGAGTGTGCTGCATTTTTTGTAGGATAAATTTCCATAATTGAAGATTCCTTGGAGAATCTCTTCAGATTCGACATGTGTTAAGTGAAAAATTCATATACAAGTTAACATATAAGGCAAACAAAAATGTGAAGTCTGTTTGAAAATGGCACGAGTCCTGATTTTATGCACCTTTATAATTAACCGGAAGTTTTATTCAATTAATAACTTATTTATTTATTTAATTAATTGGACTTATGTCCCGGCGGCTTAATTAATGTATGATGCACTTTCATAAATAACGTTGCTCAGTGAGATTCTAATAGCAATAAGAGATTATGTTGTACCATACATACTAAAAATATATTATTTTGGTTGAAATTTGTGTGAAAATGATCGAACATTCAAAATATCATTTGTTTTGTATTATATAATAGTACTTTACGTTGTTAATATTGGTTTTTAATAAATATTTATAAATCTGAGTATCTCATAATTTTCCTTATGGTTTTCAACGTTTTATTTTATTTGGGGTGTAATACACACCAACTACCTTAACTCCTAGGTTATGAGTGTCACATGTTTCAATGCATCTAATTCAATCCCACACTTTAAACTATAATCCAAATTCAATAGGATTGTAAGGCAGACGTTTTGTAGTTCGTAAACACTTCATAGTAAGTGGCTATATATTTATTTATTTATTAGCACACAAATCCACTTCTCAATTACCTATATCTTTTGCCGGTTACATCTAATATAAGTCCGAAGTGAATAAAGTATACTCGCCTTGTTGCGAAATTTATTATTTAGTACCGCGTGCAGCTTATCAGTGTCGTTGAGGTATACCTGAAAGTCAAGAGAGAGACTAGCGAACAGTGTTATCTCTTTCGAAAGTAATATTCTTATTGTAATACTGCAACATTGTTAAAACTCGCCGGCAAATAGTGGAGATAAATATTAAAATCAGGTGGTCAGAAGTATTTCATGAGCGCACAGTCGGGTAACCTGGCATTGACACCAACGTGAAGTACATCTATTGACAAACCGGATAAAAAGTAGTGGTTGTTTGTGAAAGAAAAACAAATGATTAAATCGGTTTATACAAGAAAGAAAGATATGTTTATAGAGAACGTCGCGGCATTTTGTGGTGATTTAACAAAAGTGTCAGTTTGTATGGTTTTCTGAATAATTCAAGGTAATAAACGACTTCGAAAACCTATTCATAAGGGACATACAAAAATTGTATTGGACGATATTACGAAAAGTATAATCCGAAGAAAAGTTCATGGATTTTATTTTAGGAACGAAATACCCACGTCAAAGGCTATTCAACGAGAAATTAATGTAGAGGCAGATGATACTTTAAATAAAATATCCATGAACATTACGTGAAATGGATTTTGTCACAAGGTTGTTCATCGAGAGAGATGAACTAGTGATATGGTGGAGAGAATATTAACAAAAAATTCGTGATTTTTAGACGTAAAGATAAAAAAGTAGATAAAAAAACGGGTGTGGCAGTTCAGTGGGACTGTCGGTAGAAGTTATACTATTATACACGCGTTCGCCGTTACAAATTTATATGGGAGTTAATCTGCACAATCATTACATATGTAATGCTATAGGTAAGAGAGAGAGCAGAAAGAGAAAAAGAATTAGTTATATAGGTATATGGTGCATCGTTTGCTGTATATAAACATTTCACCTGTAATAGGAGTATAGTAAATGAAGGATTGTATCAATATTTTAATGAAAATATATATTTTTATTTTCATATATTTGTATAAAAGGAGTTGAATGCAAAAAAATTGTATACATATACTCTGCAGTAAAATTCATTGTTTATTTTGTTATTAATATAAAAATTACAATACAATAAATACACTGCAACATAATTCAATATAATAATACAATATAAATTAAAATGCAATATTCATAAGTATTTAAAACTGCCAATATACATAACTTACTTTACGAAGATAAATATAAAAAACCAACAACTCGGATTATGTTGTGAATTTTTATTTTATTTTAAAATTTAGCATTTTTGCGTATATTACATATATTTAATAAGATTAATGTGTGGTTTTTAAATATTTCAAAAATAAAAAGGGAAAACCAAACACGTAAAGGATTTGCCAATTATACATGACACTAACAGATTTTAAAACTGACAGTGGTCAGAAAATTGATATAGTGGTACTTACTAAAATTTAAAAAGTGTCAAGGAAACGAAATAATAGAAGAATATGTTTATTACTAAAGCGGAGTAAATAAAAAGCAAAAAGGGGTGTGTGTAGCAATAAGGAAAAAATATAATAAATATGTCAAGGATTGAACAGCCATAAATGAAAGAACATAACAGTATATGCCCCCAATTTTGACACTAAAGGAGAATAAAAAGATCAGTTCGAAGAAATTCTACAAGAAATAGAGTAGAGGAAAGTCGCCTAATATTGGATATTGCGTTATCTCAAAACCTATTAACAGTTTTCTGTAATTAAATGCACAAAACTAAAGGTTTCTAACAAAGTGATTCTGTGTAAAGTTATAGAAAGTCATTATATACTGCTAGATGGAACCATATGTTTTTCCGAGATAAGAGTTTGTTGTTTATCCTACTGAAAACTGTTATAAAAGGGTAAGTACTGACAGTATTAAAGTGAAATTTGGCAGGTATATTCTTGAATAGTTGTAGAATAAGATTCAATATTTAAATTGAACATAGCTGCCTACAGGCTGATCTGTCGTTTTTGAGGGGGAGATCTCCCACCTTTCTTGGGTAGTTTGATAACATTTTAGAGGAACCACGTTACTTCTAGTTGGGCGATCTTTGAGGACAGCCGCTCGCAGATATTACCGTCTCTGTGCTTTTTTTAGTGTATATACACCTATATAGTTTGAGTTTCTAAATCTAATACTATATTAGATTAAATATAGTTATAAAGTATCTTTTAATTTAAATAACTTCAGTGCTTGATACAAGTAAAGTATTATAGTAAAGTATATTAACTTGAGTGCAGTGTAGCAGTCATCGAGAATTACTGTAAGTTATCATAATCATAGTATCTTCAATTATCTGAGCGAATCTACGTTCATCCATGTCTTCACCTGTAGTTAAGATTAACTACCGATTTAACAATTGAATTAAAAGAACATTTAATATTTTTATCTGAACTTTCAACCAGTTTTTAAGATCTTCTAAATTACGAACATTTAATTCTCAGTTAATCATTAAACAACAGTGCGAACAGATAATTAACTTAACCAAGTGCTGTTTGGTTAAATTTTTATTTCTGGAATCTTTTTGTATTCTTTGAATTTAACTTTAAAAAACTTTGTGTTATTTGTTATTCATTTTTTTTCTTTACTATATTATCTCGAGGTAAGCCTTTACACAGCAAAGAGAGCTTTGCTTTATTTGATCTGTAAAGGTATTTCCTGATTATAAAACTGTTCATTTCTATATGTATACAACCATTGATCAATTGATGGTGCATTTTTTATTACTTGTGTATACATTCAGCTGCCTATATCATTGTGTTGTTGAATATATTGTTTTTGTTTTATAAATGAATTTTATTTCTCGACTCCTAACAAGTTTCCCGATATAACAATAAGTACCTCTAAATATTAGCTTATTATATTAAATTATTATTATACCTTCGACCAGAAGAAAGATCAGGCTGATTAAGTTTCGTAGGTAAATAGGTGAACGGAGTCCACCTAATATATTTACTATTTGTTTATGTAGAGTGTTGACCAAATTTATTTAATTATTAACTCAGGACATAAATATCTTATCATAAGGCCATACAATCATCAAAAGATGGCAGAGCGACTGGTCCTGATGACTTTCCAACTGAAATATATAAGCTTATAAAGGATAGCAATGTTTTAGAGGCTATAACTTCGTTTTTCAATACCATTTATGCCAGCGGACAACTACCTAATGGTTGGTCTAACTCACTGTTTATAGCTCTACCTAAGAAGACAACGGCAAAAACCTGTGCTGATTATAGAACCATCAGTTTGTTAAACCACTTATTGAAAATTTTTCTGAAGGTAATACATGGTCGTATCTACAATAAATGTGAGGAATACCTGGATGACACTCAGTTTGGTTTCCGTAACGGATTTGGAAAGAGAGAGGCACTGTTTGGAATGAACGTACTTGCTCAAAGATGTCGTGATATATCTGTAGACATATACTGTTTTTTTATTGACTTTCAAAAGGCATTTGATCGTGTTAAGCACTCTATATTGATCGAAGCTCTAAAAGACATTGGCTTGGACGGCAGAGATGTTCGAATAATTGCAAATTTATATTGGAATCAAACAACATCAGTTTTAGTAGATGGTGTGGAATCACAAGCTCTCAATATTAAAAGAGGAGTACGGCAGGGATGCCTCTTGTCACCCCTGCTTTTTAACGTTTACTCCGAAAGAATTTTCAGAAAAGCACTTTCTGAAAAACAAGAAGGAATACTTGTGAACGGCGAAGTCATCAATAATTTGCGATATGCGGACGATACAGTACTCCTAGCTTCTAGTCAAGAAGATCTGCAAACACTACTTGATAGCGTCGTTGAGAGTTGTAGGGAGGCAGGTCTGGATCTTAACATAAGGAAAACCAAAATACTCGTAATAAGTAAACAACAGAATATAAAACCGTCTATATATGTAAATAATACCAAACTTGAGCAAGTTGATAAAATCGTCTACCTTGGACAGCAATTAAATTGTAATGCAGAAAATCACGGCGAAATTAGATCCAGAATAGAGCAGGCTAGAGCTGCTTTTAGAAGGATGTCCAAGGTGTTATGTAACAAAGACCTAAAATTGGCATTAAGGATCCGCCTGTAATGAAATGCAAAACCTTTATAAACTAGGTTTTAATATACAAGAAATTAGCATTGTTTTGTTTGAATGAATAACATGACAATTACATATGACATTAACTAAAACTAAGATGACAAATGACAAACACAGTTCACAGACCACAGGACATTCACCCCAACTTTATTTTTGAACAAAGTCTTTAAGGTAAGCAGGAGTGTTTCTTTCCCTGGTACCTCTTCTAATAAGACTGTGTTTATTTTCTTCCTCTAAAACACTTTCAATATGACCTTGATCTTCCAGAATGTTAACAGGAGAAATATTTGGATTTTCCTCACATATACTCAATCTAGGGCTTGGTGGATCTTTGATAAACTGTTCATTAGAAACCGCAGATTCCGATCCACTAACACAGTCCAGAGATGCATCTCCTCGTGGTGCAAGTTGTCTTAAGGCTACTGTTGTTTCTTTACCATCTTCACGTCTAACAACAGCATAGTTTGGATTTGCTTCAATTAGCTGTACTTCTTCAACGAGGGGTTTAATATACAAGAAATATCAAATATGGATAAGCTACTACGACCAGACAGATTCGATGCTGATCCTAACTCTCCTAGATCGTCTCAAGAATGGATGCATTGGAAAGCTACCTTTGAAAACTTTATTTCCTCTGTGATTGATGTTTCAGAGGAGGAGAAATTCAAACTACTGGTAAATTACGTGAGCAACAATATCTATGAACTCATCTCTGATTGTAGAAAGTATTCTGAAGCCAAAAGTATTCTTGAAGCAGCTTTTGTTAAACCCAAAAATGAAATTTTTGCCAGACATATCCTAATGACAAAAAAAACAACAAACTGGTGAAAATATAGGTCAATACGTTCAACATCTTAAAGTGCTTTCCAAAGACTGTAATTTTCTAGCCGTTTCTGCAGACCAAAATAGAGAAGATTATATAAGAGACTCTTTTATTAATGGCATTCTTTCTAATGACATAAGACAACGTTTACTAGAAAACAACACTATTACTCTGCAAGATGCCATAGTAAAAGCCCAGTCTCTGGAGTCAGCTTCAAAACACTCTGAGGCTTATACAACTCCTGTACAAATTATTAATGCAATTTCTTCTGAAACCAGAGAGCACACTAATTATACTTCTGCTGCTGTGAAAAGTTGGAAATGTTACTTTTGTGGATCAACTGAAAGGCATCCTCGTAGCCTATGCCCTGCTAGAGACAAAGTTTGTAAGAAATGCTCGAAAGTTGGACATTTTTTCCAAGGTATGTAGGCTTCAGATGCCCAATTCAGTATCAGCTGCTGTTTTAGCTACTACTACATCTAGTTCGAATGTTAGAAATCTTGCTGCTGCCCCTCAATGCTTATCTAAAAGTGTTACTGAGATAAAGGTGAATGGAAATACAGCTGAAAGTTTAATAGACACAGGTAGTTCTGAGTCATATATCAGTAAGAATTATGCATTGTCTATAAACGTGAAAACATTTAGAAGTCATGCAAGCATAATAATGGCTTCAACAGCACTCAGAACGACTATCTCAGGACACTGCTTTGTTAATTTAGAAATAAACGAACATTCATATAAAAATGTCAAATTATCAATAATTCAAGATTTATGTGCTGATGTAGTTATAGGTCATGACTTGCTTAAACAACATTCTTCTCTAGAAATCACTTTTGCTGGCTCAAAACTGCCTTTAGTTATTGATCATATAGATAACATTTGTAGTTTGGCATACTTAAATATAGAGCCACCCAAATTATTCTCCAATCTATCAAATGATTGCAAACCGAGGGCAACTAAATCAAGAAAATTTTCAACTGAAGATAGAAAATTCATATCTGACGAGATACAGTATCTGCTATCGAATGGAATCATAGAAGAAAGCAACTCTCCTTGGCGTGCACAAGTACTTATTACAAAAAGTGAAACACACAAAAAGCGAATGGTGGTAGATTATTCACAAACAATTAATAAATTTACTTACTTAGATGCCTATCCTCTCCCAGATGTTGAAGATATTGTTAGAAAAGTAGCAAGATATTCTGTCTTCAGTACTATTGATCTTAAAAATGCATACCATCAAATTCCAATTAAAAATGAAGAGAAAATATACACTGCTTTTGAAGCCAACGGCCAACTATACCAATTTTGCCGGATTCCTTTTGGGGTAACCAACGGAGTGGCTTGTTTTCAAAGGGTTATCGATGGTATTATTAAATCCGAACATTTAAAAGGTGTGTATGCATATCTTGATGACATTACGGTTTGTGGATTAAATCAACAACAACATAATGAAAATCTTAATAAATTTATGGAAGTAGCGAAGAAATACAATCTAACAATAAATCAAAATAAAAGTTCTTATACACTAAATTCAATCAAACTTTTGGGTTATCAAATAGAAAATCAGACCTTAAAACCTGATCCTGAAAGACTTGAACCATTAAAGAAGTTACCCTTACCAAACGATTCACAATCACTAAAGAGAGCTGTCGGAATGTTTGCACATTATTCCAAATTTATCCCACAATTTTCAGAAAAGATACAAAAACTAGTCACATGCAATACTTTTCCTTTAACAGAACAAGCAGCTGAAGCTTTCCAAATTCTTAAATCTGAAATTATTTCTTCAGCTGTTACTACAATTGATGACAAGATTCCTTTTATCGTTGAATCTGATGCTTCAGATTTTTGTATTGCTGCTTCTCTTAGCCAAGGAGGAAGACCTGTTGCTTTCTTTTCAAGAACCTTATCAAAAAGTGAAAGAAATCATTCATCAGTGGAAAAAGAGGCTTATGCAATAGTGGAAGCTCTTAGAAAATGGAGACATTTCTTGATAGGTAAACATTTTCGACTTATAACTGATCAAAAGTCTGTCTCTTTTATGTTCAATATGCGCCACACTAGTAAGATAAAAAATGAGAAGATTATCAGATGGCGCCTTGAATTATCATGCTACAGTTTCGATATTCAGTACCGACCAGGAGTTGAGAATGTAGTGCCAGATACTTTCTCACGAGTGAGCTGTTCAATAAATCCTCGAACAAAGTCTTTAAGGTAAGCAGGAGTGTTTCTTTCCCTGGTACCTCTTCTAATAAGACTGTGTTTATTTTCTTCCTCTAAAACACTTTCAATATGACCTTGATCTTCCAGAATGTTAACAGGAGAGCGCCTACTTCGCTGCTACGTGTTCTCGGTCTTACTTTATACTATCGAGTCCTGGACTATGAATAAAATCGATCTAAATCGCCTTGAGGCTTTCGAAATGTGGTGCTATAGAAGAATTTTAAAAGTTTCCTGGGTGGAGAAGATTCGTAACTCCACATTACTAGAACGTCTCAGCAAGACTACTGAGATCATAAAAAGCATCAAGCAGAGAAAGCTGGAACATTTCGGACATGTAATGAGAGGTCCCAAATATAGATTGCTACAAAATATCATGCAAGGAAAAATAGCAAACGCAGTCCAGGACGAAGAAGAACCTCATGGTTGAAGAACTTGCGAGATTGGTATGGTGTAGATACAAGCATGCTATTTAGGGTGGCAGTGAATAAAATTAAAATAGCTATGATGGTAACCAACGTTCTGAAAGGACATGGTACTTGAAGAAGAAGATAAATATCTTTCCTTATCTCTTTTCTTTTTCTCTTATCCAATCTTTGGTCATTTTACCAATCTATCTTTTTGTTTATTTCTTTATCCTTTCTCATATATATTATCTTGTCCTATTTTTACTTATTTCGTCCGTTGGACCCATTCCCGGTTTCAAAAGCTAGTTTCGAACCCACGACTCACTCTCCACCAACCATCTGGCTGCCGTCCGCAGTGTGTCCATTGGTGACCTCTCTAGCACCATCCAAAAAAGGTTTCCGAGGTTACAACATCTGGTAAAAATGTTTATTTCGTAGAATAGGTTATATTAAAATGTAATACGTAATAATAAAGGTAATATTTAGCGATAAGGCTCGCATATCCAGTCCAGTCTGCGTACATCTCAATCTATTACACTTATTAAACAATATATTTTTTACGTTTACAGACATCTTTCTTATAACATACTTAATACATATATTAAACAGTAGGAGCCAGCCCACCTCCCTGTTTTAGCCCCTTACTTATCTGGAAGAGATCTGTCAATTGGTTTGACTCATACTTGCACTTATGTGTGAGTCATGGTGGCTTTAACTAAATTTAACAATTTTCTCGGTATACCAAATTCTCATACTCATGTAAGGTACATTCATACAAAACAACAAATTATACAAACTAAATAAAATTTATTCATTTTAGTTACATACAATTTATATATTAAATTCTTTAATAAATCTTACAGTAGATTGGCATCCAATTAAAATATAAGTCAGAACTTTGTGAGTTTTTAGGAAAGAAATTAGGAATGCAGACTAGGTAGCTCATGTATTTAAATCAGCTTGGTCCTTTGTTTCTATCTCTTGGTAAATTAAATTAACTGGAGTTACCAAAAGCCTATTTTCACATTACACTCCTGAAGAAGTTACCTAAGTTCTAACACTAGTGTTCTAAAATATATCAAACTCAGAACATTATTTATTAATCAATCTCTGTATGTTAAAATCAATGCTCTTGTATCCCTTCATATATTTGCAATGTGACAAAAAGTTCTAATCATGTTGTCTCGTTCTCACTTTTTGGTAACCTCAATAGGACATCCTTTTTCCTCTGTAACAATTTGGCTTTTGTTTGTGAAACTGTTTCACACTCCGGTGCATAACACACATGTAGAATCCCACCATAAAAAGATGTAGCATCTAATAGCCTTTTAGCTATCCTTGCTGATTGTATTCTGCTATACTCAATATGGTAACATTCAGTAAAGGGAACATTGTTCGTATCTTCTACTACAGCTATAGATGCCACTCTTCCATATCTGAGACATCTAGTTTTTAACTCATGGTGTAATTTGAGTGAAGGTACACCATAGATGTAGAGATGTTGTGATTCCTGGTTAATTGTATACACCTAAAATGATATTTAATTTAATTAATAATCATGAAACTTATTGCCACCTATTGATTGTTCCAATAAGTTGTGCAGGCTAAGCAAACAATATATGAAGAGAAGTATAAATATTTACAAACACTTATATTGAATCATATCAAAGATGATTACAAAGACTTACTAAGATTTTATTACAGACTGCTTTATTAACTGTGATTTTTTTTTGGAGGTTATAAAAGACTACTGATTTTGACCGTCGCATGCGACGGGAGATCTATTCAATCAATACAGTCACTCATTAAATTCTTAACAATGGCGAGGGGCCGACAGAAGTGAATACTCATTATGTATATATATATATATATATATATATATATAATATATATAATATATATATATATATATATTTATAAATAAATATATATATATATATTTATAAATAAATATATATATATATATATATATAATATATATATATATATATATTTATATATTTTTTTTATAATAACATCACACATTCAACTTCTTTAACCTTTTGCCGGTAACGTAAATTCTTCTAACATAGTTGGTAACGTCGGTCTACGACACCGACTTTTGTAATAATGAATATCTTAGGTTGTGAATTTCTGTTAATATTTTGATATGACTAAATATTTAATATAACTATATTTAAATAACAATATAGTAAGAAATGATTAATATTTATTTACTTTCGAGAAAAAATGCACATTAAAAAAAATTGGCTTCTTTTAGGTACTATGGTACTTATGGTAACAAACATAAAAACAAGGGTTGAAATGTCACAAAAAAAATAAAATTATTCAACAGGTGTCCAACATAAACTGAAACTATTGTCCGTTTGCTTCCACATTTTCTTCTACACTGCACACAACGCATAGAAACACTGTCTAGAAAGAAACCGAGTTTTGCAGTTTTTCTTACTAGTGCAGAACGTACATCTTCCATACACATTATTCTGGATAGGTTGATCACTTGTCTGCATGCCACAAATTTCCACTAACCTCATACGAATTGTCCTTTGGACAATTGTCCTTTGGAATATTTTGTTTTAGGGCTCGTCTGTGAATATGTTCGTCAATAAGTTGAAAACCTAAGTCTTACAAAAACTTTCGTCTAGGAATGCGTATGTCTGTATTCGATTTGTGTATAATATTTGTCCACGACATCTACACCTCCTTTAGTCTTATTATAATCTATGATTATTTCTGGTTTACCTGTTGCATTATCAATGTTGTCATCGTAATGCATAGTATATAACGCAAACATTTTTACCCTTTCGGGGTACCGCCTGGATAAGTTTTTACTGCTAATACTGAATTTCTGTATCTCTTATTTATACATATGAAGTCTATTTGGTTACGAACAACTTGTTCAGGTGTATTAGCTGGTGATTTCCAGGTGTAAAGACGATGTTTTGGAAGTTTGAACATTGTGTTCGTTATTACTAATTGCTTTTCTATGCAAAAAGATGCCAACATATCTCCTCTTTCATTTCGCATTCCCAGACCACATTTCCCTATGATATCTTCCTGTTCACCTTCACCAATCTTTGCATTAAAATCTCCCATGATAATATTGAGATCGATTCCAAAGGATACCCAAGCCAAATGTATCCTTCTCTTTATTTCTCCAGTCTGATTTTCTTTATTTAATTTAACTAGTTATCCCAAATATACATATTCTTTTACTTGTTCTATAGTTGTTTCTGCAATTGTATGTATTAATACTTCTGGTTGGTTGGTCATCATTTTCGTTTTATTCATTTGTAGACCTATTTTTATAGAGTCGCTATTTAATTTGTAATTGTAATTAATTAATTAATTAATGTTAATTGGAAGTTATAAGAAAATTTAAGTTAATTGGAAGTTAAAAGGAATTTTTTATGAAAATAATTTATCAATGAATTGGGAATCTGTTTGTGGTAAAGATTTGTCTGTCAGTATTTCTATTTCTCTTACCTAAATCCACACAGTAACCTATATGCAAAATGTCCTATCTGGTCAGTTTGTATAATGCATTCATAGGGTATGGATGCTCGTAGACTGTGAGTTGTTTGTGAAAGAAATAGAATATGTCTGTAAGTTATTATGTACATATTAAATGATAATATTTGATTATTCTATCTAAAGTAATACAATTCTAAATTCAAACACTAAAAACTTAAAAGAAAATATAGTTTTTATAATTTCTTTTAGATAGGAGAATTTGCAAGTAGCCAATAACAAATCGCAATAAACTGATACAAGCATTTATGTGTCTCAATTGTATAGTGCAAATGTCTGAGAGATCTTGGCATATGCTATCAATGACTTACAAAAAGTTAGTTGTAAATAGAAATGACTAAAGATACTCAACTGGTAACAGAAATGATAAACTTTTATAAAATCGACAGATGAGTATATAGATACCTAAATTTATAAAATATGACTATATTTATAGAATTAAAGGTATCTCTGTCTAAGGACAATCATTTGAGTACTATGCTTACAGCAATGCAAAATTGTACAGAGCTGCAGAGTTTGACTTAAAAATGGCTTGAAATACTTTAACCGCAAATACTGTGGATAATAAACAATTGTATTATACCAAGTGATTTTGTTAATTACTATTTAACTGGAAATAAGCCACAATTAACGGTAAAAATATGTTTATTGATGTTTCAATTTCCACTTCGGAAATTGTTCTCAAATTTACGAAGTGGAAATTGAAACGTCAATAAACGTATTTTTACCGTTAATTGTGGCTTATTCCTAGTTAAATAGTAATTAATTTAAAATGCCACAAGAAAATAGCTTCAGAACAATATTAAGTGATTTTGTATCTGAAAAAAACACAGTTTTCGAATAATAGCAGTTTTGATAACAATAACTCTGTAAACCATACCTTAGATAATTTAACAAATAAACAAATATTGCCGCAAATTAAGCAAAATGAAACGGTGGTATCTCTTGTACCATATGAATGTTGTAGTGATGAAGACAAAAATGAACAACAAAGATTTTATTCACCTTGACTGCAGTTAATTTTCGTCCTTGTCTGTAGGCCGGCCTGCTCGTACATAATTCCAATTGATTGTGGTGACTTTTATTTAAGTTCATATTGAACATTTATTTTATTTAAAACAAATTATAGCAAACTGTTGTAGCACTCTGCTATACCATTATCAATATTTTCCTTTGTTTATGACATAAAACATAGATAAGACTGATAACAGCATAGACATATAATACTTATAATAATACAAGTAGTATTATTAAATAATTTATTATACCAAAGAAAAGAATAATATGCTTAATTGGCAAAAGTATAGAGAAAGTGCCGTAGTGCCGATGAATTTGACATAAACGTCATGTCAAATTTGTGTTTGCAGTATTGCCATGTCTGTAGTATGTATATGTTTTATGCCTCAAATATGCTTTGAAACAGTTCATTTTTATTATATTATTTTATAAAATCGGGTATTTTTTAAAAAATTTTAAATTCATATGAAATACGAACGAATGAATATTTGTTTCTTTTGATATTAGTTGTAGTTAGTTATTAGAAAAAAAATTATAATTGGCCATTGGTAGATTAGTAAATAAACTTGGCAATACTGTCAAAAGTAGTTGCCAGATTGCAACAGATGTTTAGCAGATTTCAATTTTATGAATATTTTCTTGTAATTTTGGGATGAAATGGTATCTGAATAAAAGCTTAAAAAATTAAAGTTAATTTAAATTATAATTAATTAAATTTAAATTAATTAAACTTTTTTTAAAAACCTAAAAAGAATGTTTAATTAATTAATATGCTCTTTCGTGATTTATTTGTGATATGACAAATGACAACACCGCAAACACAAATTTGACATGACGTTTATGCCAACTTCATTGGCACTTTCTCTTCTCTACTCTATACCACCGAACAACTTCTGCCGCTTATAATAATATAATTTTGATTGATTTTCAGGAGATATTTAAAAATAAGGCAGAGACCATTTTCAAAGTTATTACAAAAAAAAATGTGTATTTAAAACTATTTTGGATGTTGAGACATTCAATATATTGTGGCTTATTCCCAAATTCTCCTGAACATGCAGAATGCCACAAGCAAAATGCTATAGAATAATATAATGAAAATAAACAACTAAACTTTTCTATTATAGGAGATGCGGGATATCCATTGCAACCATGGCTTCTTACCCCCATGGAAAATTTTCCAGAAGATTCCCCTGAAGGGAGATACACACGTCAACACATTTTGACAAGAAATACAGTTGAACGATGTTTTGGATTACTAAAACAGCGCTTTAGGTGCCTTCTAAAACATAGAGTCCTTCATTACGCACCACAAAAAGCTGCCAAAATTGTGTTGCCTTGTGTGGTACTTCACAATTTAGTTATAGATAGAGACCTACATTCGCCAGAAGACATAGAAGTGGAACATGAAGATGTAAATCACCCTGTACAAGGGTATAGACAAAAAAATGTGCTTACTTAAAAGAAAAAACATTTTTTTTGTTTTATTACAGGACCTCAAAACTACCTAAACGATGGCAGGAGAATTCAGGAGCAACTAATTGAAAGACATTTTAGATAAATTAAACTTTATTAAAATAATTTGTCAAAATTATCTAAATTTCCAAAATGTTTTAAATATTCAAATTTTAATTTGGCCTTTTCCACCACAGCTAGTTCTGTTGTGCTCTCCTTATAGGCAGAAGTAAATTTGTCAAGGCTTTTAGCCAATTCAAGAATATGTTTCCCCTTTGATTGTTCAGTAACTTGTAATACTTTTTGGGCCTCAGCAAATGCAGTACATGCGGACTGCAACATTTTTGTCCTGTATCTACTGCTGGTAGTTGGCTCTGCAGTTCTTGGAGTACCGTATTCTATGAATAAAAGAATTATTAATGTATATTTAAGAAAAAAGTGTTAGGATTACCTTTTTTGTTCGTTGATGATTGTTTCACAGTAAATCCTCCTAAAAATGAAATTTAAGAATAGGTATCATATTTGATATTTTACATGGGTATTTCTAAACAAAAACTATATTTTTAATGTCACACCTTTAGAAAATATTTAAAATATTACCAATTTTTTTGTTAATTAACTTTAAGAAATAAAGTGTTTATACAGAAGTGCATAAAAAATCCAATATTCTTTTAATACATACAATTAACATATTTGCAAATTTAAAAAACAAAAAATTATTAAACTTTAATTACTTTACATTCAAATATAGAAATATTGTTTTAAACTGGATCTTGAATTTTTTTATATTGTTTATAGTTTTTAATTTTGAAGGCAAATTATTTGTATATAATTGTATATATTTGTAATTTGTATAATATATTATATATTTGTATATCTTAATTTAATATTTTTTATTGTTTATTCTTATTTATAGTTTCAATAGTGTAAAAATCTCTTTTCACGTTATGTCACACCTGGATATTTTATCATATTTTCTGTCTTTTGGTTATAACTGAAAATTGAATTAATTAATTGTAAATATGCAGAACATTTAAACTAACTTGTTCAATATTTATATGGTGAATTAAGAATGTATAATTCATAGTTTTTTTATGTTTTTACTATCACAACAAATTTTGTCTCCAGTGTTATCTGAACTGAATGCACTTTGTTTTTTTTTTAATTAGAAAATAAATACATGTATATACCTTCTTCAGTTTGCCTTTCCTCCACCTCCCCCTCGTCCTGTGTGTGATCTAATAAAGAATCTACAATAAATGTTTGTTTTATTTATACAAAACCATAAATATTTGAACATACCATTTGCAGATTCCTCCATTTTTGTCGTATAGTTGTGGAGTGTTTCTACTAAAGGAATATCTAAAATAAGGAATATTTTCAAAAAGTTAGTTTTAAAATTTTACGAAATCTTACCTTCAACAAATATCAAATCTGTTTCTTCAACATCTGTAACATCTACTGTTAATGCTGCAAAAAAAGCTATTAAAACATTTTGTTAATTAATTGATCATTTCTCTTACCACTGGTAGAAGGTAGAAGCACCCTGTATATACTATATTATTTATCTATGGAAGCACCGAACTTGAAAAGTATCCAAGATCTCGATCTCAGTATCCCCTAAACACAGCTTGTCACATAATCAAAGATTGAAGTTGACATAGTTGCCAAAGTATAAAAAAATCCTGACTCCATTTTAAATCAAATCATGGACGCATCGAGCAAAAAGATAAAAGAGGGAATCGATGGAGGGAATCTAATCATTATGAAAAGGAGACCAAAAAAGTGGCCTCTGATGGCGGACATATCCGGAAATGCAAAGGCGCTAAATTTAAATTTTCCAACACTTATTAACAATAGCTATAAAATATTTTTCAGATGAGAAAGTTTTAATTAAATATTAACTATAATAGTCTAAAAAGTGACACAATAGGTAAAAGATTTCAATATAAATAAAATTTCATGTGACAGTTGGGACAAACAATAACATAACCTAACTAAATTTGACTTCTTAAACAAGGAAAGAGACTGTCTATCCTTGTCTAAAGTGGCCTCTCAAGATGGCACTTCCTGTCTATCAATATGTTTACCCCCACTACCTTTATATTCCCTCTTTTGTCTTATTGCTCGATGCATGGACGTCAAATAGATTACATAATTATTGCAAAAGTATTACCATCTCTTTACAACGACTATTTAAATTCTTATGTGACATTTTTAAAATAAAACACACTAATTTTGTTCTAACAAGAACAGATTTTATTAAATAGTTAAAAATATAAAACAAGAGATATTCACTTTAAAATTCAAAATAATGAAGTACAAAAAGTGTCAACACCGCAACTGTCACATAAGTGTTACCAATTTATGCCAAAATTTTACCTTCGTTCGATTACAGTTACAGTGTGTTCCGAACAAATGTTCTTGATAAAAACGCTTTATAATGCATTTATACAAATTAAATGAAACATATTATTGTGTATTTCTTTAAGTTAACATTAATAGAAATTTTTAAATATTATTTCTACGCGTATATAATAAAATATGTCTAGTGGCTGTAATGCCAGTGTACTCGGTAATGTGATTCTAAAAAAGAACACACCTACACCCTAAATATTTTGTGTTGGTATCATGTGACGTCACAGGCTATGTCGCCGATGACGTGCATCGTTATATAAATTAGATGAAGTGTATGTATACTGTGGAGAAGCCATCGAGCAAAAAGACAAAAGAGGGAATGTAAAGGTAGTGGGGGTAAACATATTGATAGACAGGAAGTGCCATCTTGAGAGGCCACTTTAGACAAGGATAGACAGTCTCTTTCCTTGTTTAAGAAGTCAAATTTAGTTAGGTTATGTTATTGTTTGTCCCAACTGTCACATGAAATTTTATTTATATTGAAATCTTTTACCTATTGTGTCACTTTTAGACTATTATAGTTAATATTTAATTAAAACTTTCTCGTCTGAAAAATATTTTATAGCTATTGTTAATAAGTGTTGGAAAATTTAAATTTAGCGCCTTTGCATTTCCGGATATGTCCGCCATCAGAGGCCACTTTTTTGGTCTCCTTTTCATAACGATTAGATTCCCTCTTTTATCTTTTTGCTCGATGGGTGTCCATCATTGGTCCATCCATTTTATATAATTTTAGTTGGCCATCCTGATTATTCGTCTAGGTTGTTTCTTCTTTTTGTTTCTTCCATGTTAAATTTTCATACACACCGTGGTGAATTGGTGATACTGATTGATACACAGATCACCTACCTCCGATTGATACGCCACGCCGGCCGATCCGATATACTTTATGCTGTGACGCCAGCTCTATTTTGTTTTTTGTTATTGTTTATTTTTTTTTACAAGTACAGAGGGAATATCATTTTTTGAGGGTATTTTAAATTTTACAGTTATTTTGTACCTTGTAGTTATTTTGTCCACCGTATTTGGAGATTTGGACATTTATAATACAAGCAAAGAATTATAGAGACATTACCAAATATTACTAAAACATATAAAATCATGTTTAATCAAACTGAAGTAAAGCAAGAAGTGGGTGAAACGACTTGCAAACTAGAAATAGATAATGAAGTAGATGAAGATCTAAAGGATACCTTTAAAATTGAAATTAAGGAGGAACCTGCCAGGGAAAGTACTTATGATACATTTGATTATTTGGACGTTAAGAAATGTCCTATAAAAGCGGAAATAGAACAAGATGATGGTAAGTAAATAACGAGTAGTTATGTATTTTTAAGCCAGCTCCCTATTATCTTGTGGACTTATTAAAATATTCCTTTTCATTCTCTAAAACTAGGGATTTTCGACAAGGATCATTATAAAGATTTTAAATGTGATGATGATACATATCTTAAACCTAAGGTAATAAGTAGTAAGAATAAGGTCAGTTTTTGTTGGTTCTCAGGATTTTTCACCACTGTCTCCTCCAAATCTTCATATCTTCTTAGAGTACAAGTCAGTTTATGCCATAAAGTTTGTTCCCAATACATTGAACTCATATTGTTTCTATTAATATAAGTCCAAGCTCTAGATATATTATGAAGTATAAAGAGTAATTATAAGTATACTTTCTGGAAAACACATTTATTTGACTTAGTATACTCTTACTACTTACCATCTTAATTAATATAACTTAAATTAGAAATTGTGATAAAAAATATGACATCAAATATGTTAAGTAAATTTATTTAAAGTAGAAATTATAGGGTAGGGCATTTATTTTAAATAGCTGCATCAATTACTTCCCACATTTGTTACAAGTTTAAAATTCGTTCAGGAATTGTAACCAAACCAAATTAGCTTCTCTGATATTTTCTATTGAAAGAAATGTGGAAGAACAAAGGAATGTATCTGAACAGAATGCAATTCAATTTATTGAATTACATAGTGTTCTGCTTTGATACACTTAGAAATGTGTTAAATAGGTTCCAAAATAGGCTAGGACTCTGTCAGATGGTTGGATAGTAGATAGTAGTCAGAAACATTGACATTTTGAGCATATAAATTAATTTTTTTGTTTAACACTAAAAAATGTATTTGTATACAAGTTTTCTTTTTTATTTCCATGAAAATATACAGTGCATTCCATCTAAAAAAGATGCTACCTACATCATTGCTTAAAGGTGGTTGACTCTTGGCTAGGACTTTAAAAATTTAAACTGTTGTAATACATTTTATTATGGTATTACTGTCTTAAGAAACTTTTGTAAGTGTAATATCAATTTGAAGATGTTTATTAAAAACTCCTTTTATTCTTTCTTTTAGAATGCTTGGTTCATTTGTATCCATTTTTAAACCATTCATTGCAATGTTGTTTTTTCTTCTATTTTTTTTGCGATTATTTCAACTTCTCCTGATTCTCTTTTTTAATTTTTCGTTTTCTACTGTCAGTTTTAGTAGAGCTTCGTTTGTTTTGTTTTGTTGGTCTTTAATTTCTCTTATTTCAGTTTTTATTTCTTTCTGTTCTTGCTTCATATATTTTTGAGTTGTGTTCATTTCTTTCATCATTATTAATAACTGGTCTAATTTCTCAGATTCGGTTGTTTGGCGTTTTGTAGGAGTTCTTGGTGTTTTTTTGCTGTTTACAAAAAAAATCTATATTTTCTCCTTTTCTTTTTCTCCCTTCATCTGTAGAGTATTTGTCGCTGTCCATTCTTACAATATTTTCCTTGGACTTTTCTTGTTATTTCGCTGTTTATCTCCTTCCCAGGCCTACACAGCGAAAAGAGTCATCGACCAGTCAACCCGTCGAATCTCCGACTCTTATCGGTGTTTATATGTGGGTCACGTCTACCGAGTTACTTTTAGTTGTAAGTCCCGTTTTCCGAGTTTTCTTACAGCCGAAAATTAAAACGATATTTATTCACCAACGCCACTTTGCCGTCGATTTTAGTGTATGGTCACCTTTATTGTAGCGAACCGTAATTGCTTTTTGGCAAAAACGTTACTTTCAATATAAAAAGTTAATATGTTGTAATATGTGGATAGTTTGCCTACAGATTAACATACTACATACAATTGACCATGAGAGAAACAATTATTTTTGTAATCACTCCACAAACATGGCGAATTCAAGACAAATCAGATATTAAAGTTGTTTAAATTCTAGGAATGAGAACTTGCTCATCCTTAAATTTTCCTTCTGAGTATAATCACATATAATATATTGCCTATGAGTTTTCACACCACGAATTGCATGCTATTATGTAAGTTTTAGTTGGTTCAGATCATAATAATGATGAGGACCTTTATTTATTTATTTATTTATTTATTGACGGGCTAAACCCCTCTTCAGTTTTTGTACAATATGTATAAAATACAGTATAAAATACAGTAAGATACATAAGCTAGCTACAACAGTTTTTTAACATGTTTTTTAAATGATGCAGTTGAAGTATTAAATAATTCTAAATCTGTTCGGTAATTGTTCGCTGTACGTAACATCCTAGAAATAACTTCATTAAATCCATAATTAGTAGAATGGAAATCTACAAAAAACAGGTCAGAGTTATGGATTCTTTGCATAGGTATATTAAATGAGATTAAACCCAAAATTTCAGGGCAATTAATAAATCCATTTAGAAGCTTATGTAAAAAATATAATTCGAATTCAGCTCTTCTTGTCTCTAATTTGTTCATTTTAAGTTAATTAAGAATATAACTGTAATTATAATCTCCATGTCTTAAACCCATTTTATAACCATGTAACCTTAAAAATCTGTTTTGAACTTTTTTTTCTGGATATTATATATAATTAATCAAACTAGCGAACAGTATAATATTTTAAATGTAAAAACTGAAAAGTCCTTTGAATTTCTCTGGATAAATCCTAAAAATTTAAAGGCATGTGAAGTTATGTCAATAATATGATCATTAAAGTTCAGTTTTCTATCCAGTGTTATACGAAATCACGTACCTGACGTATCTCTTGCAGAACAGTACCATTAAGTGTGTAATTATTATTAAAAGAAGCGTGTGCTTTACTAAACGTGATTTTAAAACATTTTTTAGATTTAAGTTTAAAACATTTACTTCACACCAACGTTAAAAATTATTTAAAGACAACTGCAAACATTCACAATCAAAGAGGCAAGCAATAGATCTGAAGATTTTTATGTCATCAGCGAATAAGAGAAATTTTTTTTTACTTTAGTTGTAACTTATGCCGTGGTAAGCCCAACACATGTCTTCATTTGTTACATAGTCGATAGATATTTAAGTCATATATATCCTTGTTCTTTGCTGCTAAAATTATTTGTTCACTCAGGTAATTGTGATTTTTTTGATTAGCGGTAATATTAAGGAGCAATGTATTAATGAACTGGTCCTTTGTTGAGACAAAAAGTCAAAAATTTAGTGGAAACGAAATCAAACCATTCAATTTGCCTGCAGGAATACTGCCATTACCAATAGACAGCAATTAGTTGGAGAACTCTTCATTGTTTAACAATTCAACCTACTTGTAGTCAGTTTCATTAATTTATCATGTACTTCCTTCTATTGTGGGTTCAACATTGGCACATTTTTTAAACTAATTGGTTTAATGCATCTGGATCATAATATTATTCACTTTCATTTTCCAATTCTCGATTGAAAGCTTCACTTAATTTTAAATAAAAAAAAATTCATTCTATAAAACGATAAACATGTCTTAGATCAAAAGGAATACTTAATTATGCATCTATTAATTTCTTTATTTCCCATTCTGTATCCTCTTTGTTTATTGACACTCTTTATGACTTCATCCATGATTAGATTGAATATCATAGGACTTAGTAAATCTCCCTGTCTTTCAATTCCATATCCCTGCATCTATAGGTTCTGTAAGTTCTATTCTAACTTCCATTTTATTGTTTTGATAGATATTTTAAATATTTTGTTTAATATCCAGCGGACTCTCTTTATTATACAAGAGATGTATTACATTCATCTCTCAAATGCTTTCTTCATGATGATCAAACATATGAATACAGGTTTATTGTATACTAATACTTTCTGTGAAATGTGATTTATGACAAATATTGCATCTATACATGACCTTTCTATACAGACACCTTGTTGCTCCATGCCATAATACAAAATGCTCAATATTTCGTTTTTTATACATTCAGGTTAAGCTCGAAATCAGAAGTTTTAGATACCACTTGATTGAGTAATTCTTGTAAACCCTAGAGGGTGTCTGCAGTTACAATAGTATCGTTAGAATACATTAAGCTGTTTGTTTTTTATACCATTTATGGTCTTAATTTAGATTACAGATTTTGAGAAAAACTAGGTTTTTAAAACTGGCAGAAGTTAATCTCTGGATCTAGTTGGTCGATTTTAATAAACATTAATGCATTTTGTATGTTTCGGTTTTCTTTATGATAGATTACCACAATTTGACCAAAATAATAATAATAATAAAACTTTGTGACTGGAAAAAATCGAAAAAAGGTCAATTTTGGAACAGAAATGTCGGCCATTTTGTTTTTTTAAGAATTTTAAATTTTTCTGAAGGGTACTTAAACCCTTCTCAAATTTTATATTTCATATTTGCTGTTTCAAAGATTAACTGTCCGCCATTCAGTAGTAATTTTCGAAAGAACAATTTTTGTCGCCATTTTTAAAATACAGGAATAATGGCTAAAAAAAGAAAACATTTTTTGTAATTTTCAAAAGTTATACAGGGTGGTCCTTAAGTAATTGTACAAAAAGAAACCGTAGATTCTACACTAAAAAATATTACAATTTAAGCCACATTGTTTTAATAAAATGTTGATATTAAGAAAGATACAGGGTGTTAAAGTAGAAATTTAACATTTTAATTTTCGCTATAATTTTCATGTTTGTGAACATTTATGTATAAAAATTTATAACTGGGTACTATTGAACATCAGGAATTAAAATTTGATGCATACTTTAATGTAGCTGATAGAGGGTGCCACATATTCCACATATGTGGCATACATTTCCACTTAACTTTTTTGCTCTATAAGTTACCGATGTTTGTGATAAAAAATATTAAAGATACATTATTTTAACAAAATAAAAGGTATACTTCTTAATAACTTCAAAACTCAGCAGACTTCGGGATAATCGCATTTTACAAACCATTACATAATTCTGATTTAACGCAATTAATCAAGGCAACAAAAGAAAATTAGACAACAACATCAATACTTCTGAATTTTGGTATAAAATGCCTTCAATAAAGTTAATAGGTAACGAAATATTAAATAAAATAAATATATCAGCAGGATAATTTTCAATAGGATTTGACAACATAACAGAATGATTGAACATATAGATTGAAGAACATTGGATTGGAACAAGAATGATTGGATTTTATATCAAACATTTTACGTTTTGTATTAAAATAAAGTCATAATCAAAATATTTTATTTATGAACCAAATTAAGAAACAGTTAAACTAAATAACATTAAACTTTTTGTCAAAGTATGTGTTCGATATGTCCACCATTTTCTTTAATTCATTTACATATTTTATGGAATGTCAATACATTCCATAAAAGATCGTCTCATATTAAATAGCATCATTGGTCATAAAGAAACTGCTGCAGTATTCATAATAAGTATTATATAACCCAAAATCCCAAACAAAAAAGTATTTGTTTGGGATTTTTATGAATTAAATAATTATATTAATATCTTACCATATGACCAAGGAATATGACTACCACGAACAATCCAACATTTAGGAAGGTTGTATTTAGTTATGTTCTCACTGCCCTCTCTATAATATGTATGGTGGTGTACCATCTTCTATAAACCTCATATTTCGCCTTAAGTTTGATGACAATTCTTCCAATAAATCAGTAAAATAATTTAATAAAAAATGTAAATAAATCTCACCATTCAAATTACAAGGTAATTCGCATGTCTGTAAAAAATAATTACACCTTCGCATGTCTAAAAAAATAATTACCAATGGTTCCAAACCATACGTTTATTTAAAATTTATGTTTAAAATGCATATCGTTTGGTTATATAAATATAAAATATTATCATCGACTTTATATATTCTTAATATATCTACCAGCCATTCATGCGGCACTGAGTCAAAGTCTTTCTTATAGTCAATAAAGGCAGTGAAGAGGTTCCTTTTTTTGGTGTATGCCTGGTTAGAAATGAGTGAGTCGATAATAAGTTGTTCTTTGCAACCCATGGAACCCTTAGCGCATCCTTTCTATTGAGGTTCTATGATATTGTTTAGAGCGCAGTGTTGGTAGATACGCTGGGCTACACAGGATGTGACCAATTTATACAGAGTTGGGACACAAGTTATTGGGCAGTACTTGGCTGGATCTTGGGTATTATTTTGATCCTTTGGTATTAAATAAGTTGTTCCCTGAGTTAGGAATGATGGTATTTCCCGCGGATTAAAAATAACACGATTGATTAGTGTTGACAAGCACTCATGAGCACTCCAGAACTTCTTAAGCCAGAAGTTTTGAACTTATTATGATTATAACTTATTATTTAACAATAACTTATTATTATTATCAGATTTAGCCATACGGCTCACACTCCCTCTAAGGGGAAAATTTACTCATCCCAGATACCTACGGTATCAAAAGGATTGAGCTCTGGTGGGACTCTTTCCATGTTATCGAGCCCTAGGTGACTTGGTATATTGGAGTATCTCCCAGAAATTTTCGTACACATCTGGACGTCGCGAGGAGTACAGCTTTCTGCATGGCTTTATAAAGATGTTCATTTAGACCCAGCTGTTTTATGTTCGCTAGGAGGTTTTTGGGAATAACACCAGTAGTAGATAGAACAATAGGTAGTGTCTGGGTACTTTCCATTTTCCATTGTCTCCTGATTTGTATTTCTAGATCTCTGTACTTGGCGATCTTTTCGTTGTATTTAACAACTAAGTTATTGGTGTTGGGTATCGCCACATCAATAAGTGTTGTTTGTCTAGTAAGTTTATTAACTAGTATGAGATCCGGTCTATTATGGGCCACTGGTTGGTCTGTAAGCACAGTGCGGTCCCAGTATAGCTTGTAGTTGTCATTTTCAAGCATTCTATCAGGAGCGTATTGATAATAAGGAAGATGGTCGGTATGGAGAAGTCCCAGTTTGTCAGCTAGTTCTTGGTGAATAATCTTTCCTACTGAGTCATGGCGTTCTTTATAATCAGTACCGACAAATGCCTGGCAGCCACCGGTAAGATGTTGGATGGTTTCTTGGGCTTGGCATCCATATCGGCATTTGTCATTTTGGACTTGAGGATCTTTAACAATATACTTCAGGTAATTTTTAGTTGGAATAACCTGATCCTGAATGGCAAGTAGGAAACCCTCAGTCTCGGGGAACATCTTTCCTGATGTCAACCAATAGTTCGACGCTGTATTGTCGACATATTCTTGGTTGATCTCATTGAGATGTCGCCCATGCAGAGGTTTACTCATCCAGGTGCGCATTTTTTCTTGCTGAGTCAGGTGGTTTATGCGCATTTCTTGTTCCCTCAGTTTAAGCGGCGTCGTATCATCTACTGCGCAAATTGCTCGATGTAAAGTAGATGTCTCAGCCTGTACCTGAAAATAAAGTCTTAGATTAGCAATTTGTTTATCTAATTGCTCACCTATATCCATAAGTCCTCTTCCCCCTTGATACCGCGGTAATGTTGTTCTCTCTACTGCACTACGTGGATGATGTTTTTGCGCCTTTGTGAGAAGTGTTCTTACTTTCCGCTGAAGACCCTCTATATCCGTTTTTGACCACTTTATAATACCAAATGAGTAGCTCAGTGCAGAACAGGCGTACGTATTTAATGCCTTAAACAAATTTTTACTATTAAGATATGACCGATTTAGTTGTCTTACTCTTCGCACGAACTCCGAAGTTAGTTCCGTTTTCATTTGTTTATGGTCAATTTTACGTGCCTGTTTTACTCCGAGATATTTGTACATATCATTTTCACCCATTGCCTCGATGTTTTGGCCATCTTGCATATCGAAACCTCCAGGCTGAACCTTTCCTCTGACTATATTTAGTATACGGCACTTGTCTAGTCCAAAATGCATACTGATGTCATTTGAGAAATTTTCTACAGTTTTTAGCATCTCATCTAGGTGATTTCGGTGGAAGCCAATAATTTTAAATCATCCATATACAACAGATGATTAAGTTTCGCTACAACGATGTTGTTATTTTTGATGCTAAATCCTGAGTCAGTAGAGTTCAGCAGCTGAGATAGTGGGTTCATCGCTAGGCAGAACCAAAGTGGACTCAACGAGTCCCCTTGGAAAAGGCCCCGGTTAATAGGGATATCTTCAGTTTCGATATTAATTTCACCAGGTATTTGAAGGTGAATTTTAGTCTTCCACTCTGCCATTATATGCTTCAAAAAGGTCACGAGATTATCATCGACTTTATATATTTTCAATATATCTATAAGCCATTCATGCGGCACTGAATCAAAAGCCTTCTTGTAGTCAATGAAGGCAGTAAAAAGGTTTCTTTTTTTGGTGTATGCCTGGTTAGAAATGACTGAGTCGATAATAAGTTGTTCTTTGCATCCCATGGAGCCCTTAGCGCATCCTTTCTGTTGGGGCTCTATGATATTGTTCAGAGCACAGTGTTGGTAGATACGCCGGGCCACACAGGATGTGACCAATTTGTACAAAGTTGGAAGACAAGTAATTGGGCGGTACTTGGCTGGATCTTGGGTGTTATTTTGATCCTTCGGTATTAGATAGGTGGTTCCCTGAGTAAGGAATGATGGTATTTCCTGTGAATTAGAAATAATATTATTAATAAATACTGTTAAAAGCTCATGAACACTCCAAAACTTCTTTAGCCAGAAGTTTTGAACTCCGTCCGGTCCAGGAGATTTCCAGTTATGAAGCTCTTTGATAATGTTCGAGACTTCTTCAGTGGTGAAAGGTTCATAAGGAATATTCCTGTAGTGTTGACATTTGTTCGTGGTGTCTTCAATCCATCCAGCTTTGTTGTTATGGGTAGCTGGCGTCGAAAGTTGGTTTCCCCAAAACTCATGAATTTCTTCTTGGCTTGGGTAGGATTTATTTGCGTTTCTACAGTGGAATTAAGTTTCCTATAGAAAGTTTTCTCTGCTTGCTCAAAAAGTATATTGTCGCATTTCCGGTTGTTACTAACTTTGTATCTTCTCAGGCGGCCTGAGTAAACAGATAGTTTTTGTTTTAATGTGTCCAGGCATTGTTGAGGTGTGTTGTTTTCTGGATCATATCGTGAGTGTCTTAGAGTGTTAAACTGTATTTCTTCAGCTCTTTTGATGATTTTTCTACTTCTTACTCCTCTTATGTACTCTGTTATTTGTCCAATGTCCCTACGCAGTAATTCGATCTTCTTCAGCAGTCGTTTTTTCCCAGGGTGCTATTCTGTTACCAGTCCTTCCGATGTTGGTACCCCGTCGTGTTCTGATCTTAATGCCCATAACATTAGCAATTGCTGTTGCTGCACAGTAAATCAGCATATGCAAATATTCCAATGTATGGGCTTCTGTGATATAATTGGGTAGGACTTCAGTATTCACGATTTGTAACAGCGCTCCTAGTTTCTTGGAAGAGTTTATTTTTGGTAGCGGTGGTCTGCTAAGTGGGTTTGTTCCACTAAACTCTTGTACGGCGCGCGCCATTTCGTTTGCCAGACTATCGTGCAACTCGTTATTATCCTGCTGTGTATTATTAGGTTGAGTTTCTTGTATGAGAATCTCAGGAATCTGCTCATTAGGGATTTCATTAGGGACTTGGTCTGCAACTTGCTCTTGGTTATGGATCTCCCGTTCGATTTCGCGTCTGATGGTGTCGCGTCTATTCTCTGGAATAAGATTGTTTCTTAAAATTACCCGGTATTGATCTGCTACTCTTTGTTCAGATACTTGGATTTCTGGGTACTCCCTGCAAAATTCGGCATACAGTTGTTGTCGATAGCCGATTGTTTCTTGACCGAGGTTTGTCACCTTATAATAAAAGCGCAAAATGTTTTCGTTTATGGACACTGTCCACTTCATACGCTGCCTCGGTCGTCCCGCTTGAGTGAGCGCCGGCTGATGTTCCAGCGCAGCACCTTCAGCGAGTGGAGCTCTTGTTGTTGTTTGGCTCACTTGTGGTTGTTGTTGTTGTTGTTGGGCTGTAGCTGATTGTATGACAGGGGCCCGCCTCCTCAACACCCTGCCACCGACGTCCCGCATGCTGTCACGTCCAGCGTCGGCTCCAGACGTGCCCTGGCGATCCCCAGGCAGCGACCCTAAACATAAATTATTAAACTCCATTATCATGGTGTGCATTTTATACCTACTGCCAGGTGTCAGTTTTTGTTCCACGACAGGTATTCCTGTTACCCTCTGGGTATCTGCGCTACGGATACCCAGAAAGCATCCCCCATTCGCAGGGGGCCGCGCCTGATAGAAGAACTGATAAAAACTCCCACAGGTTATTATTATTATTATTATTATTATTATATTATTATTATTATTATTATTATTATTATTATCTTCTGTAAGGCTCCAGCTTTCTACTCCATAGAGGAGGACACTAAAGGCGTAACATCTAAGAATTCTTAAGCCTATATTGATACTTAAAGATAAGTTGCAGAGAATCTTCCTAAGGCTGTTGAAAGAGCTTCTGGTTTTTTCCGCTCTTTCTAACGGTGTATCGCCTATTGTAATTTGGGCGTTTATGTTGGTGTTCTTACTAATGATCATTGTCTTCTTGCAATCTAGTTTTAGGCCGTATTTGTTACATGTTTCTACAACGTTATCCATCATCCTTTGCAGTAAGGTTACCATTATTTAATACCAAATTCATGCGTGCTGTTAATGACATGCCTTTCCACACAACAAGCGAGCCTCCACAAAAAAATGGTATTTGTTTTATTAAATTATGCATAGAATCAGTTGGTCTTCGAAAAGCACAAACTAGTCTATCACTCGCATTCAACTCAAAGCGTGAATTATCTGTACACAAAACTTCTTCCCAATCCGCTTCTTCTTATTTCACATGATCCCGGTAAAAGTTAACTGTGCTCTACGATTATCTGGGCTTAATGCTGCTCCTCGAGCAGCAATGCGAGGATGCAAATTTACACTGTGGTGTCGAAGCTCAGATTGCAACTGACGGATTTACAAATTATTATTATTACAAATTACAAATTATTAGCGGACGGAAAGCTTTACCAAACGACTGTGTGCAGGGGTCGTCGCAAGGATTCTGCCATGACCAGCTCTTCTGGTATTGTCACCAATTACCCTTTATCTCTCAACTACATTGCGATACTGATGTATGAAGCACACTCAATCTTTTACTATTCGGCGATAAATCCAACCTTCTTAATATAATACAGCCGTTTGAACACATTCCTCAGGTGTTAGATTTCTGGATTCTCACTACATCTTAACACTTTAAGCAAAAAAGAATTCGCGTAGAAATCAAACCTCGAACTCACTTAAAATCGATTTACCATTTAAAGAACCGAAAGAAAATTACTGATAAAGTTAAAAATTCAACAGCAAAAACTTGTCATTGTCTTAAATCGTTAACAGAAATATTACACAAAGCATCAATTTGACTTCTCTAGTTATGAATTATTTCTCATTTAGTTACATTTTATTGATTTAACGTAGGATTATAATTTTAGGTTTCTCTTCTAAAGATATGAAAGCTGATGCCATTAACCTACTAACTAATCATGATAGAAGTGACAGTAATTTCAACCAATATATGACTTCCACTACCAATGTGAACACTGGAGGACAAAAACCATTTGAATGTAAAATTTGCACCAAACAATTTTTAAAAAAGGTTTATTTAAAAAAACATACGGCAGTGCATACTTATGAAAAACCATTTGGATGTGAAATTTGCACCAAGCCATTTTCATCGAAACAAGCTTTAATATTGCATATGAGACTGCATACTGGCGAAAAACCATTTGAATGTGAAATTTGCACCAAACAGTTTTCAACAAAGCGTTATTTAACACAACATATGCCAGTGCATACTGATACAAAATTATTTAAATGTGGAATTTGCACCAAACAATTTTCCAGGAAAGTACTTTTAGAATCGCACATGAGAGTGCACACTGGTGAAAAACCATTTAAATGTGAAATTTGCACCAAACAATTTTCAACGAAACAAAGTTTAAAATGTCATACGAGTGTGCATACTGGTGAAAAACCATTTGAATGTGAAATTTGCACCAAACAATTTTCAACAAAGAGTTATTTAACAAGACATATGCCAGTGCACAGTGGTGAAAAACCATTTGAATGTAATATTTGCACCAAAAAATGTTCAACAAAGATTTATTTAACACTACATATGAAATTGCATACTGATGAAAAATCATTAAAATGTGAAATTTGCAACAAACAATTTTCAACAAAGTGTAATTTAACGATGCATATGAAATTGAAAAACCATTTGAATGTGGAAGTTACACCTAACAATTTTCATTAAAGTAATATTTAAAAAGACATTTGACAGTGTATACTGAAGAAAAATAATTTGAATGTGAAATTTGTACCAAATAATTTTCAACTAAAGGATTCTTAAAATGTCATATGGCATGGCATACTGGTAAAAACCATTTGCATGTGAAATTTGCACCAAACAGCTTTCAATAAAATTATATTTAAAATTGTATATGAGAGTGCACATTGGTGAAAAAGCATTTGAATGTGAAATTTTCACCAAATAATTTACAACAAACGATAAGTTAAAATCACCTATGACAGTGCATACTGTTGAAAACCCATTTGGATGTGAAATTTGTACCCAGCAACTTTTAACGAAACAAGCTTTAACATCGCATATGAGACTGCATACTGGTGAAAATTGCTACAAACAGTTTTCAACGAAACCACTTTTAAATTCGCATATGACAGTACATACTAATGAACAACATTTCACATATGCTCTAGAAAATTTTCATGTAATTTCGGTTTAAATGCACATATGCAAGCTCACACTGGTAAATACCTAACTCCACTGAGATCCGTGAGATTCGCCGGATTAATGTCAGTTCCAAACAGACACACATCAAGAGTGCTGTATAATGAAAGTCTTTCGAATATTTTTCATAATACCACCTCCCCCTAATTATGTTTATATTTATTTGCCATTGGCTTCATAATAAAAGTTTAAATTTAATTGCTTATGAATATGTTCTAGAGATGGTTCTACTGTGGCATGCTGCTGTGGTAAATTTTTTAACTTAATTGTAGATTTATCCGTGATGACTCTATAATATTTTCAAACCCTTACATAAATTACAGTTTTCTATCATTATATCCATTGGCTGAGTTGCCAAGTAGTGTAGACAGTAATTTTATCATATACGCTATAACTTCATAACTAGTAGACCAAGTAAGCAAAGATATCTTTAACATCTTTTTGTATAATATTTTACTGCTTTTCTGTGTCAATCGGAATATAATATAGCAAATAAACAAAGTTACGCATTTGCAGCAACATTTGTTATTAGACAAATAAGGTTCCA
Organism: Diabrotica balteata; assembly: GCA_918026665.1. Taxonomy (NCBI): domain Eukaryota; kingdom Metazoa; phylum Arthropoda; class Insecta; order Coleoptera; family Chrysomelidae; genus Diabrotica; species Diabrotica balteata. The sequence continues at coordinate 126,078,989 of OU898280.1, read as the reverse complement.
TCGACACATATCATTGAAAAATAATTCATATTATCTAAACATTTTTATCGACAAAGAAATTATGTAGGTACTTAAGATAGGCGACGATATCTGTGAATATCGTATTAGTAATATGGTATTACCATTAAATTCATACATGTCATCATAATTATATTTTTGTTGATAGTTAAAAATTAAATGATCTGGTATTATTTAATATTTTAGTGGGAATTCTATTATAAATGGTCAATCGTCAAAAATGTTATTTAAAACATGCGACCATGTCTTCCTTTTGGTCTGTTTATTACTAGTTTCAGGTTTGTTATATTCCTAATTAGTGCGTTTTCTTCTCTTCTTTGTGTCCAAACCATCTCAATCTTTATGGATTAATAAATTTTACTATGTCTTCCCCTTCAGTTATATTTCTATTTCTTAATTCATGCTTCATTATATAGTCTTCTATATTCTCCTTATTCTAGCTTTATTGGGCGGTGTATTCTTACAATATTTCTTTCAATAATTCTTACTTTTTCTTCATCTTTTTTCGTACTTCCGCTCCGTATACTATTACCGGTCTAATTGCTGCTCTATATATGTTTGTCTTTGTTTTTTGCTGTTTTTTTTTATCTTTGAGTAGTGGGTGATCATTCCAAAACACCCCGTTCTTCTCCCGCCTTGTGTGTGTAGTACTGTCATGCGTTGGATGTATGATTTGGGGTGGTTGATGCGTATTTATTTAGTACGGTTCTATTTGGTCTATTCAGTTCTTCAGTTTCCTTATGCGACCATTTTATAACGGAAAATGAATATGTGAAAGGTGGTATTGCGATTGTGTTTATTGCTTTTACTGTGTGCTTCGAATTAAGTTTGCTTTTGATTATTATTAATTGGTACTTAAAAAAGTTCTTGCAATACTAGCAAATTACAAAAATACAAATATTACACAGTATACTTAAGGTTACAAAATTTATTGTAATGAAAAGAAATCATACCGAATATATCCTTGCCATTTTAATAGTTTTCAGAAGGGAAAAATACAAACAATATAGTTAAGATAAGACTAGATACAATATTCTGTTCGTTTTCATCAAAACTTTAATGCAAAAGTAATTTAACAAATATAGGCAGCAATTTTTGAGTCTAACATAGAACCTGGTGAAATTATCAAACCAGACTTACATTTAGTTGACAATAATCCTATTCTAAGTCACAAATTCGTTTGAAATACCTTCTATAATTATTACACCAGCATCCAGTTCAAATAATTCTAATATGGCACCTATTTTTGATGTTAATAAAGATTTTTCTATCGTACTAGAGTATGACGGCAATCCAAATAAATCACCATTTTGTTGATGTTATTTCCATACTTTAAACCATTTCTGGGATCATACAAATCCCGAAAATTTTTAAAATCATGCTTACCCCAGGAATTATGAACAAAATTAAAGGAAGAGCCATAGAAATTATTTCTGTATACGGCTGTAAAGACTGGCCGTCAATCAAATCAAATCTTGTCTAAAATTTTGCAGACCAGCGTAACGAAAACTCATTAACTAGAGATTTAGTCAATTTTCGTCAAGTCCCAAACGAAAATCCTCATCAATTCCATGAAGAAATCATTAGTCTTTTAAATGCCATTTCAAATCACATTGAATTGCAGAAGTGGACATAAGGAAGTTAAAAAAGTAAAAAAGAATTCTTCCAAGCTCTAACCATATTTCTGGCTATGAATACCTGAGAATGCCTTTCGGACTCAAAAATGCACCGTCAACATTCCAGAGAGTAACGGAGATCGTACTAAAAGGACTTATAGGAAAAATATGTCTAGTCTACATGGACGACATTATGGTATTTTCAACCTCTCTTGAAGAACACATGGTAAATCTTAAGAAAATTTTTGAGAAATTAAGAGAAACAAGATTTAAAATACAAGTTGACAAATGTGAATTCCTTAACCCATTCATGCCCAGAATTCCCTAGTGATTTTTTTTGTGTAATATTTTAGTCACGGAACTTCTATGGTACTTTAAATGTAAAAATGGTATTAAAAATCATATCAGTATCTAAGTGCCAAAATGGCAGCCTGGCAACTCTAGTTGCCACTGGGATAAAGCGGTGTAAATATAAGAATAATAAAAAACATTAGTATTTATATTATTTAATTATTAAATGCTGTTATAACATCAATTTTAAGTGTGAAACACTTTAAAACAGTTGTCAGGGTGTAAGGCAATATCACATTTAATACAAAAATAGGATTTACGATTGCCACAGATCTTACAAAGACGATACTTGGACGCACCTTTCTGAATAATATGATCAGTGTGGTCTTTTCTGAGTTCTTGAAGTACAGGTGAAAAATTCAATGACGTTTTGACTCCAAGTATTTTTGAAAGGGTACCAAATGATTTTAAAAGGTACACTGTGCATTGGCGCCTAAAGTTCAACAATGATATGTCATAACCAAGTCGACGATATAAAAGCCAACCTTGTACACATGCGACATCTACAGCCCATGAAAAAAAAGGCCACCACCATTTTTTTTATCTAATTCGGCACCGGTAAGAAGCCACGAATTGATCCATTATATCAACGCCTCCCATGTTGCTGTTGTACCGTTCAATAGGACCTGGAATATCGATTGTGATCTTTTTCTTTTCTGCACGAGAATATCTATTAGCCTTTTCATCGGATAGACTTTGTCACAATTGGTAAGCATTGTGACAACGTTATTATCATTCCAGCGAACTAGCAAAAGATCACCAGACGAAGAAGTAGCCAGGTCACCTCTTTGTTTTTTTTTTCCACGCACCTTTTTCTGGAAGTTTCATTGCGGCATTACATCGATTTTCACGTAATGTTCCGGTACCTCCAATTTCTCCGAAACTCAATTCTTGCAACAATGCAACCGACGTAAAAAGATGATCAAAATAAAGTCTATTTCCTTTTTTCAATTGCACGTGATCAATTAAACCTAGAACAACATCACCACCTTGTCCTAGACCAGTTTGAGGAAGGCGTGTGGAAGAGCCACAATACGGTTCAACATGATGGATGTAACCCGAAGGATCGGCAGCTACCCACAGTTTGTACCCAAATCTAATGGGTTTGCCCCTTATAAATTGTTTACTTCCATGTCTCCCGTAATAAGGAATCATACTCTTATCGATGCTTACAGTGGGACCAGGAGTAATTTGCTTGAATGCAGAATTTAGCATATTAAACAAAGGGTGAATTTTATACATTCGATCAGTACCGTCATTGGACTGATTGTCGGCGAGATGAATAAAACTCATAAGTTCATCGAAACGATTTCGTCTCATTGCATTTGAGACTATTGGTGTGTGAACGTCATCGTCTACGGTCCAGTAAAGCCGTCTGCAAGGCAGTGGGTGATATCCCGATAAGAGCATAACCCCAACAAACGTTAAAATTTCTGCCGAAGTAGCGTTAACGTTGTGTACTAATTTTTGCCCTTCATAAGAATTTGTTTCGCGAACAATGTGCTCTATTGTATCTTGTGTAAAATAACACCTAAATGCGTCAATCGGGTTCTTAATTGTTTCTTTCAAAAGATCCTCTACATTAGGACGGTATTCGACATCTGGTTCAGGAACCTTTGAAGTAAATTCAAAAATATTTGATTTCGATGTAGTTGGATTTAAACGTGGCCGTTTGGCAGATTTAGGACATTTGGAAGCAGATGGTTGAGAAATACGAATCTGCCGAGAGGTACTCGGTTGGGAAACATTTTCGGTATCATCAGCAGCTTCAATTTCATGACTGTACTTCACACTTACTTGAGAGCGCAGGATACGAGCTGGAAGATGGTTGGTATCGCCAGCCACTTCTTCATCCGAGAAATCGGAATCCTTGTCTGTGTCTGCGTCTGGAGGTTCTTCAGGTGGACAAATCGATATATACTTAGGCATTTCATTATCTTCTTTGAGAGCTTCAAGAAGTTCGTGAAAAAGTAACCCCTTGCCATCTCTTCCTCGTACATACCTGAAAATATCACATGATAATCCATATTCCCAGTGGCAACTCAAGTTGCCATGCATTTTTACATATGTATATTGAAAAAAGTAAATGACTGACGAATAACAATTATTGTTAAAAATGACGACAAAAGCTTTCTATTGAAGACAATAAATCATTTGTTTGAAAAAATACATTTATATATTTGTATACTTACATAGAACTGTCGGCGGCCATGAATATAATTATACACGTACAACACCACTATGCACACTATCGATACTAACTAATTGAATGATAGATACAAACTGTCGCTTTGCGGAATTTGTTAGCCGATAACCCCTTCCATCTAATTTAACTGCACTCTGCGAATAAGAATGTCGGAGAGGGGAGAGGGAGACATTCATAGGCGTGGCAACTGTAGTTGCCAACGGGCATGAATGGGTTAAGAAAAAATAATACTAATATAGAAATTACCACTAATAAGTTATGCAAGGAACACTATTTTTTATAAATACTAAAATAATTAACTAAAACCTCCTAAATAGGTTTTTAAAAACTAAATACGTTTTTTATAGATATATTGTAGATTGTAAATTTTATGACATCATACTTTCAAAACAAAAGTATTGAAATATCTTCTATTCTGTAAGTTTCAGCAAGTCAGTTCAAAATTCAAACCAATAACATTATTTTTAAATCTTGTTGTAATTTGCCAAAGTGTTGTACAAAGTATTTGATATGGAAACCCTGTTAATATGGCGATTCGTTTGAAGCGTTTCGAGGCCGAAAGTAATGCTATCTATCGATGATAAATATTACCGATGTTTCAGATTGAGCCAACTCTCTATGATACAATTTGAAGGCGGCAGTTTAAGATATAATTTTTGTTTAACGAGCTTTTTCATATGTTTTCTTCTTCTTTCAGTGCCCTGTCCGATTATCGAACGTTGGCGATCATATTGGCAATAATAACCTTATTCACGGCGGCTCTAAATAAATTAAAGGTGGTTTCTTGATACCATTCTCGGAGATTTCGTAGCCAGGATGTTCTTCGTCGGCCTCTCCTTCCTTCGATCTTACCCTGTATTATGAGGTGTAGAAGGTTATACCTGTCTGGATGTCTCATTACATGACCGAAATGTTTAGGAAAAAATATTTAACGTTTTATTGCAAATATTTTCCACTTCTACAGTTTGATAATGTGTATATGTTGTTATTAAAATTTTATTATTAATTATTTTAGACCACACTAAATTTTCACCTAAATTTACCATAAAAAATACAATAGAACTAGTTAATAAAATACAACATTTTCAATTACCTAACAATTCCAGATTAATTTCATTTGACGTAAAAAATCTTTTTCCTAGTATCCCCCCTACAGAAACTTTTATTCTAGTAAAAAACCTTTTAGACCAAAATAGTACAAATCCAATAATTACATCTGAAATTTTACATCTTCTTGAAGTTTGCATAAACCAGGACTACTTTGAATTTAATAATAAAATATATACAAATAACAGTGCAGGACTTATAATGGGTAATCCTCTAAGCCCATTGTTATCAGATATTTTTATGGATCATCTAGAGACAAAGATTTCAAAACATCCCGTATTCAAACAGTTTTTATATTGGTGGAGATACGTAGACGACGTACTGGTATGTTTCACAGGAACTAACAGGCAACTCGACCAATTTTTATCATATATTAATTCAGTTCATAGTCATATTCAATTTACAATAGAAACAGAACAAAATCAATCCATAAATTTTTTAGATTTAAAAATTAGCAGACTTCAAAACAAACATGACTTCTCCATATTTCATAAACCTACCCATACTGACACAACTATACACAATTCGTCATCCCATCCAACACAACATAAACTGGCAGCTTATCATAGTATGTTACATAGATTAACAGAAATTCCGATGTCAAAAGACAACTTTGAGACAGAATTAAATATAATTAAACAAATAGCAGTAAACAACGGATACAACGAACAAACAATTAATAAAATGTTAAATCAAAAACTACACAAGAAAGCCCTGAAATTAGTATTTCCACCACCAGAGAAAAAACCCAGTACCTTCTGCTCGATTACATATACAGGCAAAATAACAACAAAAATTGCCAAACACATAAAAAAGAAAGGAATAACACCAGCTTTCCGAACAAATAACAACCTAGGCAAATATATTAAAAATAACAAGAGCGAAAATAAAAAACACTTAAATAGTGGTGTATACAAACTCCAATGTGGCGACTGCCCAAAAACTTACATCGGTCAAACTGGTAGAAACTTTGATAAACGAATAGCAGAACATAAAAGGGCTTTCAAGAATAGAAAAACAGATTCGACATACGCACTTCACCTTCTAGATCATAATCATTCTTTTAATGACAAATTTAAAATTCTTCACATTCAAAATAAAGGCCTTAAGCTATCTTTGTTAGAATCTATGGAAATCAACAAATTAAAAAACACGGATATAATTCTGAATGACCAACTTGAGCCAAACCTATTTCATTAGAGACTATAAAGTGTAAACGCATGCCAAAAATAGATCACTTGAGAAAGGCAATCAGCCGAAACAGCTGTAGTGATAATATTTAAAATAAATTTTGTGGAAGTTTGAAAACAAAGTTTTCAGTGTTTTATTGTTACATTATTTTAATAAGCTTTATTCTAAGATCCATCAACATAACATAAACTTTAATAAAACTTAAAAACCTTATAGTAACAAAAAAATAAAAATACAATATAATAGTTTTCAAGGTGTAAGAGGATTTGTGCAGTCAGTAACTATAAATATTTTTGTTATGAGTTATGAGTACATAAAATAAAAAATAAGATAAAGATAATTTTAATAATATCTTCCTGTAAATCAACTAATTATTTTCTAAACAAAAATCATTTTCGCATACATTCAACAAAGGATGATTTGTTCCGTGATAGCTTCTCTTCTTTTAGTGCCGCACCCCTATAGTGCGTTGGCGAATTATCTTAAGGTCAGGTGTCTGTCTTTTGTGACATGCCAAAGATCGCCAGTGTTATTTATGCCTGTCCAGTTCTTTATGTTCCGTAGCCACGACATTTCTTTGCGACCTACTCCTCTCTTGCCTTCAATCTTTCCCTGGATGATTAGTTGAGAGATTGCGTATTTTTTCCTCTCAGTATTTGCCTTTCTTAAGACTTCCTCGTTTCTTACCGTATCTGTCCATGGTATGCGGAACATTCTTCGCAACTTATTAATAGAAGGTACTCTTAACGTCCATGTTTCCATGCTTTTAAGTTTGATAAAAGCTTGTCTTGCTTGTTCGGTACGACATTCTATTTCTTGTTGAGGATCCCATTGGACATTCATCATCATTCCCAAGTATTTAATTGCCATGCGTTTAGGTTTTCCAGTATTTATCTTCAAGCCATATATTTTTCCTATAGTGTTAATTTTATTTTAACATCAACTTGTAACGACTATTTTTGTTACCACAGAGTAAGAATATGGGGGGACAAGATTGGGCAAACAAAATAATCGAAACAAGTGCGTACGACACTCAGTTGGTTGTTGGAGAGCTGGGTCGTGGATAAGTTGAAGATATTGGGGGTTGGATTGGGGCAACTACAAAAAAAGAAATAAAGGGGTACTTATACAAATCTCTTGGGACAAACAGAACGAAAATAAACGGAAAAACCTCAAGAAATTTAATATAGGGCGCCACTTGAGGTGCCTAATTATACCTATTACAACCACTAGGGAAATAATTGTAGAACATCAAAAATATAGAAAAAAATATCTTTTTCAAATAAAACTCAAAATAGATCTGAGAAACAAATTAAACATTTATTTTTGTCTCAAACAAACAGTTATCAAAAATACAGATTATAAAAGAAACATATCATATAACATAATACAAATAACAAAAACTTACATGTTCTTTGTTTACGTAAAAGATTGCTACAAATATTTTGAAATAGTTCCTAGGTTATATTATGGCCAATTTAGATTATTAAAATTTTATGGATATCCTTTTTATGAAAATATTATTGAATTTAACCTCTACGACAAAAATAATATAAAACTTTAAATGTTACAAATCCTTTTATTTTAATGAAAGCAATTATTAAAAATGTCTTTATAACTTGGAAAAAAATTAATATATTAAAAGTTACCTTATTTCTCATAAGTTTCACTTAACTTTGAAAAGGAAAAACTTGCTACATCTCTGGGAAGCTACTTGGACCGATTTTCAAAATGAAAAACAGGAAACTATTTCCGTACTCAGGCAGATCTAAACAGGAACTTGGTGGAGGAATCAAGCTGACTTACGGGGACATTCTATACCATACTTCTCAAAAATTGCCAGTTTCCATTCGAGTCCAATGACCACTTTGACAAAGCTGCTTATGCAAAGCAAAGAGTATCACTACTTTAACTAGCCTTAAAACATTACTAAAAAATTTAATCGACTCTTCGATTCACAATTACCCCAGCATTATATATCCGCAAAAGCGTCTACCACCGTTTCAAATCTGTTCTTCCACTTACATTGTCACACGTCTGCCCTGCTTGGAACTTAAATCTCGACTCCTCATCCGCGTTACATTTTACAAATTCAAAGCCAAAAAATTTCCCTTCCGTCTTACAGCTAGCCTGTCGTCCACAAACTTAAAACAAACAATCTTCCCCTTGTTATTCGTTCCTAACGATGAAAGACAAATAAAACCTTTTTTTTATCAGGAGGGATCATAAATTATAATCCCTTTATATACAAAAAAAAAACTTCGTCGAAATAGATATACATAATACAAATTAACAAAATAGCACGTATTTTAAACCGGAGTTCTACCTGACTTTGTAACAAAAGGTTCGATATTTGAATCTAAACACAGACAAAAACATCTATATTTACTTTTGAATCGGTAGAAATATACGCATTATTGATTATTCTAACCGGAATATTAGGGGAACCTCATGTAACATAATACCTCTTTGGCGACAAAAAACTTGTTGTTTAACCTAACATTGCAACACAGAGATAAAAACATATTTCCAGCGTTAATACGCATTTAAAAATCTCGTCAAAAAAACTTGAAATATTATTTCGATTGTTTTCTTTGGTAAAAACAACAGGAGCGTACTACAGAAATCTTTTATATACACATTAAATAAAAAAACGCTACAAACTGCATATCATGTTCGTTGTCTGTTATTATCGCGGTGTCGTCGGCGTAACGAATGTTATTTATCGGGAACATTACTAGGAACATTAATAGGTACCGTTTACCTTTATTCCACACTCAGAGCCTTCCAATGCCTCTGTAAAAATGTTCTCCACATAGAGATTGGAGCAGAAGAGACAAAATACACCTTTGTCGTACCTCTCTTAAAATTTCAAATTCTTTTGTGTTGGTTGATTTGTTCAGTCTCACTCGTGCTTTTTGATTCCAATAGAGATTCTGGATAACTCATATCTTTCTCGTCAATGTTAGCGTTGTGTAGCATTTTTATCATTATAACATTTTTGTGAAGCGTGCTGTTTTACGCTGTCAAATACTTTTTCATAATCGAGGAATATTATGACTATATCCTTTGGTTGATCCATGCAGTTTTGTACAAGCGTATTCAAGCAGAAAGCTGCTTCACGTGTACCCAGTCCGCTCTTGAAACCAAATTGTGTCTCACCGCTTAGATCTTCCAGGTTACTAATGACTACTAATTACCTGCCATGATATGCAGTCCCATTCGTTACATATTAGCAGTTGATTGTAATGTGCTTCCTTTATCTTTGAAATTCCATTCTTGCTATTACACAGTGGGAACTTTTATAATTCCCGTATTAGCATATTTTTGTCTAGATTTTTCGAAGCATTACTTTCTAGTTGGGATTGTCTCTCTAAAATTTGTAAAGTGCAATTAACCCTAAGTACGTGTGATATCTGATAACTGCTAAAATTACCTGTTTATTTAGTGAGTTTCTGAATGTGACTGTCTTCTATCTTTGATTTTTAATGTATTGAATGGTACTAATCAAAGTATATACACAATAAAGAGTTAAAAAATGGTAAGATTAATGAGATACATAGAATCCTTGCGCTTAAAAGTGAACCAAACTACTGGGGCGAGAAGTCGCCCCACTTGGGTCGCACCAATTTTAAAATTCACCCGATATTAGGAAGGTTAACTAAAGAGTATTTTTAACGATTACTTACCGTTGTAAACGTTAAGCACGATTTGCTTTGCATCGTGTGTGAGATGAAAATAACGATGAATATAACGAGAACCTGATAACAGGTTCAGACTCGTCTTCACTTCCTGTAATAGTGGCAGGAAGGTACAGGATATCATCACTAATCATTTCTATATCACTCATATATTATAGTTATTACACTGACTGCTGTTCTAAATAAACGACAAAAGAAAAATGAAGTTTTTTTTTTTCAAATAAACTTTCTTCTTCCAGCAGCACATTTAGTGATAATTTGATATTAAGTAAACATTACCCTTTTACCTGAATAAAATTCCAAGAAATTTTCTAATCTCTTATAAACACTGGCTTTTCGTACCTAGAAATTTGTAATTCTGAATTCCAAGTACAAATACAATTAACTGATTAAATTTAAATAGGTACACAAAATTATGCTTAGAATTGTATTTACCAATCGTTAACAACTCAAAATTGAAATACGTACCTGGCTACACCTACTTTGTATCATTTAGTAAAGTACGTTTAAATTTTCGATAGAATTTAAAATTGAACCTAATGTAACGAAAGACTGTAAGACTGTAAGGGCCGATTGTTCGAACGCTAATCAAAACTTGATTGTCATCAAATATTTAATTAAAATCAAATTTGGCTGTATACCATGTATCACAAAAAATTAATAAAACCCTTTATAAAAGGTGTATAATTTAAAAACCCAATCGGGCTATATAACAACAAAACGTTTTCGGAATCCATGTTCCATCATCAGTGTCTAGGTGTACATGTATTGAGCCACTAAATATTTGGGGAAAACCCGTTAAAAGTTATATGTTTAAATGTAGTTTACATAATTTGATCTTATATATTAAGGTGTTAAAGTTACTAGTGGATTTGCAACTTGCAACGTACGACCACTGAAGTTGCTGGCTGAGACAAGTGTCTCGAGGATTAGGTAGCAACTGATTGAAATTACAATCTTGATATGTTGTCAACATGTCAAGATTGTCAATTCCTACGAAAACACAACGCTACCTCCCATACTATATGGTCACCGGCTATTTCACGTTTTGTACCGCTAGAGTCAAATAAGAAGATTCTTATAATGTCTATAATATTAGTTTAGTTTACCTTACCTAATATTTTCTTATGTCTATGGAATTATCTGTCCACAGAACTTGTTCCCAATCAGCTTCTTCTAATTTCACATGATCCTTGCCAAAAGTTAACTGTGCTTTAATGCTGATCCCCGAGCAACAGTGCAAGGATGCAAATTTACATTAGTATGTTGAAGCTGGGGTTTTTACAAATCGTTATCTTAGCGGACGGAAAGCTTTAACAAACGACTATGTATAGGGGTCGCAGCAAGGTTTCTGTCATGACCAGCTCTTCTGGTATTCTTATCAATTACTGATCAGATACTAAAGACACTGAATCTTTTACTATTCAGTGGTAAATCGAAGCTTCTTTGTATAGTACAATCATTTGAGCACATTCCTCAGGTGTTCGGTTTCTGGATTCTCATTACATATTAACACTTAAGTAAAGTAAAATAATTCCGAAACGCATAAAAGTCAAACCTTAAACTGACCTAAAATCGATTTACCATTTAAGGAACTGAAACAAAATTACTGATAAAGTTAAAAACACAGCAGCAAAAACTTGTGTCTGTTATTTAAAGAAATATTACATAAGAGTCTTCCAAAATATAGTAAAATACTGTACAGTTTATTTAAATTAGAAATAATTTTCTAAAATAATAATTAGTACGGTAATTATTTGGAGCAGTATAAAAAAACGAATACCTTACTTTTTACTATTACAATTTGTACGATCTACAAAAACATATTTCTTTAACCAAGCCTAGATTTGACTTCTGCAATTATACATAATTTCTCATTTAGTTGCATTTTATTGATTTAACGGAGGATTATAATTTTAGGATTCTCGTCTAAAAGTATGAAAGCTGATGCCAGTAGCCTACTAACTAATCATGATAGAAGTGACAGTAATTTCAACCAATATATGACTTCCACTACCAATGTGAATACTGGAGGACAACGTTTTATATGTATTATTTGCAAGAACCCATTCTCAAACAATTATCGTTTAGAACTACATATGAGAATACACACTGTGGAAAAACCATTTGAATGTGAAATTTGCACCAAACAGTTTTCGATGAAACTATTTTTAGAATCGCATATGAGGGTACATACTGGCGAAAAACCATTTCAATGTGAAATTTGTCCCAAAAAATTTTTTTCAAAGAGATCTTTACCAATGCATATGAAATTGCATACAGATGAAAAATCATTTAAATGTGGAATTTGTACAAAGCAGTTTCCAATATATTATTATTTAAAATCGCATATGCGAGTGCATACTGGTGAAAAACCATTTAAATGTGAAATTTGCACCAAACAATTTTCATCGCAACAGGTTTTAAAATGGCATATGAGAGTTCATACTGGTGAAAAACCATTTAAATGTGAAATTTGCACCAACCAATTTTCATCGCAACAGGTTTTAAAATGGCATATGAGAGTTCATACTGGTGAAAAACCATTTGAATGTGAAATTTGCACCAACCAATTTTCATCGAAACAAGTTTTAAAATTGCATATGAGCATTCATACTGGTGAAAAACCATTTGAATGTGAAATTTGCACCAAACAATTTTCATCGAAACACGTTTTAAAATCGCATATGAGAGTGCATACTGGTGAAAAACCATTTGAATGTGAAATTTGCACCAAACAATTTTCAGCGAAACATGTTTTAAACTCGCATATGAGAGTGCATACTGGTGAAAAACCATTTGAATGTGAAATTTGCACCAAACAATTTTCATCGAAACACGTTTTAAAATCGCATATGAGAGCGCATACTGATGAAAAACCATTTGAATGTGAAATTTGCACCAAACAATTTTCATCGAAACACGTTTTAAAATCGCATATGAGCGTTCATACTGGTGAAAAACCATTTCAATGTGAAATTTGCCTCAAACAATTTTTTACAAAGAGATATTTACCAACACATATGAAATTGCATACTGATGAAAAACTCTTTAAATGTGAAATTTGCATCAAACAATTTTCATCGAAACACGTTTTAAAGTCGCATATGAGAGTTCATACTGGTGAAAAACCATTTGAATGTGAAATTTGCACCAAAAAATTTTCATCGAAACAAGTTTTAAAATATCATATGAGCGTTCATACTGGTGAAAAACCATTTGAATGTGAAATTTGCACCAAACAATTTTCATCGAAACAAGTTTTAAAATCGCATATGAGGGTTCATGCTGGTGAAAAACCATTTGAATGTGAAATTTGCACCAAAAAATTTTCATCGAAACAAGTTTTAAAATATCATATGAGCGTTCATACTGGGGAAAAACCATTTGAATGTGAAATTTGCACCAAACAATTTTCAGCGAAACATGTTTTAAACTCGCATATGAGAGTGCATACTGGTGAAAAACCATTTGAATGTGAAATTTGCACTAAACAATTTTCAACCAAGTGTAATTTAACAAGACATATGCCACTGCATACCGGTGAAAAACCGTTTGAATGTGAAATTTGTACTAAACGGTTTTTATTGAAGGAATATTTAAAATCGCATATGAGACAGCATACTGGTGAAAGACGGAAAAAAAGGAATGTTTAAAAATACATTTGGTAGTGCATACTGATGAAAAACCATTGGTATGTAAAATTTGTATAAAGTTTTCAACGAAACCATTTTTAAAATCGCACATGAGAGTACAATCTGATGTAAAAAATTTCATATCATTCCGGTTTAAAACCACATATGCAAACTCAAACTGGTGAGTAGCTCCATTGAGATTTGTGAGATCCGCCGAATTAATGACAGTACCCAAGAGACACACATCGAGAATCAGCTTTGGAGAGTGCTGTATAGTTGAACTCTTTCGAATATTTTTCATTGGCCCTTCTAATTTTATATTTATTTGCCGTTGGCTTCAAAATAACAGTTTAAATTTAATTGATTTTGAATATGTTTACTTGTACAATTAATAGATATCACACACGAATGCTTATTATTTTTTTAATACGATTTCCATGACCTAAAAGAACATTCACCCAGCCTAGGGTTGACTTCTTGTGATGTTGAAAATAATTTTCAATTAGGTAAACTTGTATTTGTATCATAAGTTTGTTGATAAATAATTTATCCAGACAATTATTTTATAGCACGGAATTACTTAAAACTACTTGTTCCCGATAAGGGATAGTTATGTGCATAAGTCACATTCTATAATTATACATATTAAATTTTGTTCCAGTACATTATACACTAGTCCTAAAAAAAGTGTGCGAGATGCGTTATAATAGAAAAAGGAAGTACATACTGAGATGCACGTCTTTAGCAAATTTAAACATTGTCAAGCCTTTTCATATAGTTTGATATAACTATTTAATTTATAATACGAGTACAATTTCTAATTACTCATTATGACTAGTTATGGACTTCTAACTTTCTATTAACAAAGTACGTTGAAGATAAGCAATTAAAGACAATGGAAAAATGGAAAAAAATTTCTCGATTCGAATTGTCTTATATTAAAATATTTTCTTTAGCTTTGATGTAATATCCTTAAAATTCAGATTAAACAAAGTACCTACTTCACCAAATACCTCAGTTTTCAACCGGTTTTGTTTTAGTTTCGGTAAATTGTAAGAACTCATTAATTAAGGCTCCTTACTTATAGAGTGCTCACCACATAATCTCAGGAAGAAATCATTACATCATAACACTTTAAGCAAAAGAATTCCGAAACGCGTAAAAATCAAACCTTAAACTGACTTAAAATCGATTTACCATTTAAGAAACTGAAACAAAATAAACGATAAAGTTAAAAATTCAACAGCAAAAACTTGCCAGTGTCATTGTCTTTTATCGTAAAAGAAACATTACACAAGGGTCTTTCAAAATATAGTAAAATAATTTTTACAATTTATTTAAATTAGCAATAATTAAAAAAAATAATTAGTGCCTTAACTTCTTGGAGCAGTATATACCACACAAATACGTCATTTTTTACTAGTACAATAGTATTTCTCATTTAGTTGCATTGTATTAATTTAACAGAGGATTATAATTTTAGGTTTCCCTTTTAAAGATATGAAAGCTGATACCAGTACCTTTTTAACAAATCAAGATAGAAGTCACAGTAATTTCAACCAATGTATAACTTCCTGTACCAATTCCAATGTGAACACTGAAGGAAAACATTTTGTATGTATCATTTGCAACAAACTTTTCTCAAACCATTATCGTTTAGAACTACATATGAGGATACACACTGGGGAAAAACCGTTTGAATATGGAATTTGCACAAAACAATTTTTAACAAAAAAGTACTTAACACATCATATGCTAGTGGATACCGATGAAAAATCATTTAAATGTGAAATTTGCACCAAACAGCTTTCAACAAAACAAACTTTAAAATCGCATATGAAACTGCATACAGGCGAAAAAACATTTGAATGTGAAATATGCACCAAACAGTTTGCCTGGAAACATCAGTTAGAATCACATATGCCAGTGCACACTGGTGAGAAACCATTTGAATGTAAAATTTGCACCAAACAATTTTCTACAAAGAGGTATTTCACACAACATATCTCAGTGCATGAAAAATCATTTAAGTGTGAAATTTGCACTAAACAATTTTCCAGAAGACCACTTTTAAAATCGCATATGAGTGTGCATACTGGTGAAAAACTATTTGAATGTGAAATTTGCACTAAACAATTTTCCAGAAGACCACTTTTAAAATCGCATATGAGTGTGCATACTGGTGAAAAACCATTTGAGTGTGAAATATGCACCAAACAGCTTTCAACGAAACGAGCTTTAAAATCGCATCTGAGACTGCATACTGGTGAAAAATCATATCAATGTGGAATTTGCACTGAACAATTTTCTACGAAACTACTTTTAAAATCACATATGAAAATTCATACTGGTGAAAAACCATTTAAATGTGAAATTTGCACTAAACAATTTTCCAGGAAACAACTTTTAACACAACATATCTATGTGCATAAAAAATCTTTTAAGTGTGAAATTTGCACTAAACAATTTTCCAGGAGACCACTTTTAAAATCGCATATGAGTGTGCATACTGGTGAAAAACAATTTAAATGTGAAATTTGTTCCAAGCAACTTTTAACAAAACAAGTTTTAAAATCGCATATGAAATTACATACTGATGAAAAATCTTTTAAATGTGAAATTTGCCCCAAAAAATTTTTTACAAAGAGAAATTTACCAATACATATGAAATTGCATACTGATGAAAAATTATTTAAATGTGAAATTTGCCCTAAAAAATTTTTTACAAAGAGATATTTACCAGTACATATGAAATTGCATACTGATGAAAAATCATTTAAATGTGGAATTTGTACCAAGCAGTTTCCAATATATTTTTATTTAAAATCGCATATGCGAGTGCATACTGGTGAAAAACCATTTAAATGTGAAATTTGCACCAAACAATTTTCATCGAAACAAGTTTTAAAGTTGCATATGAGCGTTCATACTGGTGAAAAACCATTTGAATGTGAAATTTGCACTAAACAATTTTCATCGAAACAAGTTTTAAAATTGCATATGAGCGTTCATACTGGTGAAAAACCATTTGAATGTGAAATTTGCACTAAACAATTTTCAACAAAGTGTTATTTAAAAATACATATGAGGGTGCATACTGGTGAAAAACCATTTAAATGTGAAATTTGTACCAAACAGTTTTCAATGAAGGTAAATTTAAAATCACATATGAGACAGCATACTGGTGAAAGACGGAAAAAAAGGAATGTTTAAAAAGACATTTTACAGTTCATACTGATGAAAAACCATTGAGATGTAAAATTTGTATACAGTTTTCAACGAAACCACTTTTAAAATCCCATATGAGAGTGCATACTGATGTAAAAAATGTTCGTATAATTCCGATTTAAAACCACATATGCAAACTCAAACTGGTGATTAGCTCCATTGGGATTTGTGAGATCCGCCGGATTATTGACAGTACCCAACAGACATAGATCGAGAATCAGCTTTGAAGAGTGCTGTATAGTTGAACTCTTTTGAATATTTTTCATTTGCCCCTCTAATTTTATATTTATTTGCCGTTGGCTTTAAAATAACAGTTTAAATTTAATTGCTTTTGAATATGTTTACTTATACAATTAATAGATATCACACACGAATGCTTATTTTTTTTATTACGATTTCTATGACCTAAAAGAACATTCACCCAGCTTAGAGTTGACTTCTTGTGATGTTGAAACTAATTTTCAATTAGGTAAACTTGTATTTGTATCATAACTGGGTTGATAAACAAAGTAACTACTTCACCAAATACCTCAGTTTTCAACCGGTTTTGTCCTTTTTTCGACCAATTGTAAGAACTCATTAATTAAGGCTCCTTACTTATAGAGTGCTCACCACATAATCTCTGGAAGAACTGATTACATCATAAGACTTAAAGCAAAAGAATTCCGAAACGCGTAAAAATCAAACCATAAACTGACTTAAAATTGATTTACCATTTAAGAAACTGAAACAAAATTACCGATAAAGTTAAAAATTTAACAGCAAAAACTTGTCTTTTATCGTTAAAAGAAATATTACATAAGGGTCTTTCAAAATATAGTAAAATATTTTTTACAATTTATTTAAATTAGCAATAATTTTTAAAAATTATTAATTAGTGCCTTAATTTCTTGGAGCAGTATATAAAACACAAGTACGTAATTTTTTACTAGTACAATAGTATTTCTCATTTAGTTGCATTGTATTCATTTTAAAGAGGATTATGATTTTAGGTTTTCCTTAACAAATTCAAGTGACAGTAATTTCAACCAATGTATAACTTCCACTAACAATTCCAATGTGAACACTGAAGGAAGACATTTTATATGTATCATGTGCAACAAACCATTCTCAAACAATTATCGTTTAGAACTTGATATCGCACCTTGAACACCATATGGCAATAATCTGCAATTTTTTCGTGAAATGACCTTTGAATGCAGTCTAAAAAAATCTAGTTTTTAATGCCATATAGCAACATCTACAACGAATTTTAAATTCGGCACCAGAAAGATACATCCTCTCTTCATCATCATCATCATCTTGGTGCTACAGCCCTTAGAGGGCCTCGACCTTCTCAAGCTTTCTACGCCATTCTGTTCTGTCCCTTGCTTGAATTTTCCAGTTGCCGACTCCGATCTTCTCCGCATCTTGTGTTACCCCATCCATCCACCTCAGCTTTGGTCTACCCCGTCGTCTCATTCCCACAGGTTGCGCTGTTAGAATCTTTTTTATCATGTTCGATTCAGGGGCCCGGGCTACATGTCCTGCCCACTGCAGGCGGTTTCGCTTAATTATAGTGGTAATATCTTTACCACCAAACGTATGCTTGTAGATATTCTGCAGTTCGAAGTTATATCTACGCCTCCATATTCCGTTCTCACAGACCGCTCCAAATATCTTGCGTAGCACCTTTCTTTCAAAAATGGATAGAGCGGATTCATCTGTTTTCGTTAGCGTCCATGCCTCTGATCCGTATGTGAGAACGGGGACTATCAGTGTTCTATACAGCCTTATACGAGTTTTTTGAGACAGACGTTTGTTAGCTAAGTACTTTGATAGACCATAATAACACCTGTTTGCAATTATTATTCGCCTTTTTATTTCCTCAGATGTATTATTATTGGGGTTAACCGATGTCCCTAGATATATGAACTCATTGACTGCTTCGAAGTTTTGGTCATTGATGATTAAATTTGTGTCAACATTTCCAGCTCTTGTGTTTGTGTTAGTCGCCATGAATTTGGTTTTATTTTGATTTATATGTAACCCCATTCGTTCTGCTGCTGCTACTAGCTCGGTTAGGATTTCCGCAGTTCTCGCCCTAGTTCTTGTTATAATGTCCACGTCGTCTGCATATGCTAGAATTTGGACTGATCTATTAAATATTGTTCCCCTGCTATCTAAATTAGCGTCTCGTACAACTTTTTCTAAGGCGACATTAAAAAGCTGACACGCCAGCGCATCTCCCTGCCTTAACCCCCTATGTATTTGAAATGGGGTTGACGAGTCGTTTTGAATTTTTACTGCTGATAGCATCTTCGCCATTGTCACTTTTATCAAACATATGAGTTTTTTTGGAATTCCTAACTCATTCATAGCGTTGTAAAGACTTGGTCTTAAGACACTGTCATATGCCGCTTTAAAATCGACAAAAATATGATACATATCTATGTTAAACTCTTGCGCTTTTTCGAGGATCTGTCGTAGTGTAAAGATCTGGTTAATGGTTGAACGTCCAGGCCTGAATCCTGCCTGATATTCCCCTAGAAACATTTCAGTATAAGGCTTTAATCTCTCGTGCAAAATATTTGATAATATCTTGTATGCTGTATTTAGGAGAGTTATTCCGCGGTAATTATTGCATTCCAGTTGGTTTCCCTTTTTGTGTAACGGGCAAATTAAGCCTAAGCTCCATTCTTCTGGCATTTGCTCCTCAGACCAAATTCTACAAACAATTTCTCGCATCACCTTGGTGAGCTGCTCTCCACCGTGCTTAAATAACTCTGCTGGGATGCCATCGCTACCTGGGGACCTATGGTTCCTTAGTTTTTCTATAGATATTTTTACTTCATCTACGAGGGGGGTTCCACGAGTTCCTCATTTCGGTATTCCAGCTCTATATTGTTAGTAGGTTCCCCTTCCAGCAACTCTCGAAAGTGCTCTACCCATCGTAAAAGGATGTCATCTTTGTTGGTAAGTAAGTTGCCTTCCTTATCATTACAATAGTTGATTCTTGGTTTGAATTCTTTTCTAATACTATTTATTTGATGGTAGAACTTTCTTGTTTCTCCGTGACTCATATGGCTTTCGAGCCGTTCTAACATGTCATTTTCCGAGTCTCGTTTCTTTTTTCGGTGTATGCGTTTTTCCTCTCTCCTTAAGTTTTTGTATCTATCTATTGTTGTTCTAGTTTTTCGTTGTTGCATGGTCCTAAATGCCTCGTTCTTCTCATCTGTTATTTTTTTGCAGTCTTGGTCGAACCAGTCGTTTCTTTCTTGGGTTCGGGATATTCCCAATGTGCTTTCGGCTGCTAATTTCAGAGCCTCCTTGCAGTTGTTCCACATTTCCGTGCTTGACTGGTCGACTGCCCAGGTGTGTTCTAGGGTTTCTTTTATATGTGACTGGAACTGTTTCTCCTTGTTTTCATTTTTTAGCATATGTAAATTATATTTTACTTGTCTAGTGCCCCTTTCTTTCTTGGCATTGGAAATTCTTTGTCGTAACTTGGCCCCTACCATAAAATGATCTGAGTCAATATTTGCTCCTCTGTAACTTCTTACGTCCATTAGGTTTGTAAAGTGCCTTCTGTCAATTATAACATGGTCGATTTGATTTGTGGTGTGTCCATTTGGTGATATCCAAGTGGCTTTATGGATATTCTTGTGATTAAAACATGTACTTCCCACAATTAAATCTTTGGAAGCTGCCAGACTAATAAGCCTTAAACCATTGTCATTAGTAACGTCGTGAAGGCTATGTTTACCAATATAATCTTGGTAGCATATCTCTTTTCCTATCTGGGCGTTCATGTCTCCAATGATTATTTTAATATCGTTTTTGGCACAGTTATCATATGCTCTTTCGAGATCTTCGTAAAATAGATCTTTAATTTCTTCGTCTTTTTCCTCGGTTGGCGCGTGCACGTTGATCAGGCTTATGTTGAAAAATTTTCCTTTTATTCGAAGGATGCATAACCGATCATTTATGGCTTTAAAACCAATAATAAAATTTTTGATTCTCTTTGATACTAGGAACGCGGTTCCGAACTCATGTCGGTTCGGGTTGCAGCTGTAATATATATCATGTTCTTTTTTCTGCAAAATGCCGGTTCCTGTCCATCTCATCTCTTGAATGGCTGCAATGTCTATTCTATATTTTAGGAGTTGATCTTGCAGCAGCTTCAGTCCCGCTGTCCTATACAGCGTTCTTACATTCCAAGTACTGATCTTTAAATCATTGTCCTTAGTTCGGTGCGTGGGTCGTCGTCTTGAATTCAGTCCGGCTTTTCTATCTCGAGATTTCGTAACAATAGGTTTTTATGGGATGAGGGAGTTAGCCTCATGCCCAACCCCTTTTCGGAGGACCATTTCTCCCTTCCTCGTCAGCCCTGACCCTACCTTCCACTGGGGTTGGTTACCCAGTCTCCAGTAGGGTTGCTCAGGTTTACCGGGGTTCATCCGTGTGATCCGGATCACACTTCTCGGAGGTGAGGATAGGAATTGAGTAGGAAAGGCTAGAGGTGTTATCTGGAAGCAACACCTTATGATTCGCATCACTACTCCATTAAAACCCCAAGATACATCCTTATGGCTTTTAAAAAAATCGATTCTTCTTTTTATGCCATCAGGCATTATCTGCAGTTATTGCTTTATCTAAAATAGAAACAAAAACTCAGATCTATCTGGCGCTATCATCAATTAATGCTAAATAACTGCAATATCGTGTTTAATTTAGTTAAACGTAGTAAGAGGCAATTCAAGAACCATGAACGATAGAACATTGAATTTTCTACAATCTTATAGGTTTATGTTTCGTGTAATAAATGATGTTGGATTAACCCTTTGTCGACAAACTGTACATAAAAGTACCATAATGTTGTCAGGTCACATTTATAAAAGTGTCTACATTTCACTGACAAAAATCACTAGAATTTCAGTAGATTAAAAAAAATTCTATATACTAACATAAAAAATGTTATATTTTCGCCATATTTTCAATTCAAAAGTTAAAGCCCTTAACGCAAATACCAATATAATATATAACAATAACGATAATTATTATGCTGAAGGACTTATTCCAACAACTATATAATTCAAATTTTATTTTAATGAAATAAAGAACAGGACCAAAGTGCTCACATTATCTATTTGAAACAATTATTATATAATTTTAAATAAAATTATATAAAATTTTGCGAATAAAACGGTTCGGTGTTCGGAAGTTACGCTTCGTTTGGGACCATATTTAACACGGAATATAATATAAGCTTCTTTAAGACCAAAACGACCTCTGCTCGCTATGTGAAAGTTACAAAAATTCATTAGATAAATCTACATTAGAAGCAGCCTATAATACTCACCGTCAAGAAGTGAAACTTAGTAGAAAAGAGAAAGAAAATGAATAAAAATCTGCAAAATCCAACACTTGCATTACTGCTTGTTTTGACTTACAAGCCGTACTACCGATACCTTCAGGCGATGTCCCCTTATTTTATTACAAAAGGAAAGTATCGTGGTCCTAGTCGTGGAAATTGCTAGTCGTGGTCCAATTGCTAGCGTCGTGCCTGTTATCATTTCTGAGGAACCATTCCAGAGAACAGGGAATAATATTATACTCGGATAACTGCAGTGGGCAAAATAAGAATAAGTATATTGTCTGTCTTTATCTATATGCAGTATAGAAATTGAACATACCTAAAATTACCCACAAATTTTTGATAACGGATCACTTCCAAAATGAGGCAGAAACATGCATTCTTTGATTGAGAAACAAAAACAAAGGGCGTTAAAAGGAGGACCGATTTATGTGCCTGCGCAATGGGCCACAGTAGTTCAAACAGCGAAAAAATCAGGTGAACCTTACAAAATTATTGAAATGTCTACATCG
Organism: Diabrotica balteata; assembly: GCA_918026665.1. Taxonomy (NCBI): domain Eukaryota; kingdom Metazoa; phylum Arthropoda; class Insecta; order Coleoptera; family Chrysomelidae; genus Diabrotica; species Diabrotica balteata. The sequence goes on along the minus strand of OU898280.1, from coordinate 126,056,068 downwards.
GATATATTCTACTTTAAAAAAATATCTAAGGAAATGGGAAACAATTATAACATAGACGAAGAAGGAAATTAGGTCGTCTGGAATGAGATTAAGATGAATACGGTGGAGAAGACACTTGAAAATAAGTTTCAGGTTAAGACAAGCTACCACGATATAGAGTTCAGAACCATTAATATAAGGCGAAGATAACGAGGGTTGGTGGCTAATAAGGAACTAAGGAAAACATATTCGCATCCACCAGGAATATCCAATCTGAAAAAACAAGATCTGCTCTCACTATGTAAGGCTAATGTTATTCAAAACCACTACCATAGATTTTATGCAGTACATAAAGAACAGTAGAAACCGAACAAACAGATTACAATATGCATGACTTTGATTAATTGTTAAAACCAACAATTTTTATATTTTTTAAAACCATATGGCCGTATGTCCTAAAATACCGATTTCCTGAAGGAAATTTCACAAAATATGTAAAATAAAAAGAAAATTGCTAAATACCAGGTTTGTAGCTTAATTTTTGGAATTACAGTAAATTTACTGCTCTTTGGTTTTCAAGATGCGATATGGGATACATAATGGGCAAAAACCATTTGAATATGGAATTTGCACCAAACAATTTTCAACAAAGAAGTACTTAACACAACATATGCTAGTGCATACCGATGAAAAATCGTTTAAATGTGAAATTTGCACCAAACAGTTTTCAATGAAACTATATTTAAAATCTTATGTGAGGGTACATACATGTGAAAAACCATTTCAATGTGATATTTGCATCAAAAAAGTTATTTAACACTACATATGAAATTGCTTGCTGATGAAAAACCATTTAAATGAGAAATTTGCTACAAACCATTTTTAACAAAGGTTAATTTAAAATCACATGACAGTGCATAGTGGTGAAAAACAGTTTAAGGTGAAATTTTCACAAACAGCTTTCAACGAAACATGTCTTAAAATCTTATATGAGAGCGCATACTGGTGGAAAACCATTTGAATGTAAAATTAAGTTATTTAACAATACATATGAAATTGCATAATGATGAAAAATCATTTAAATGTAACATTTGCAACAAACAGTTCTTTATATTTCTATTTAAAGTCGCATATCAGAGTACATACTGGTGTAAAATCACATGAATGTGAAATTTGCACCAAACAGCTTTCAACAAATCAAAATTTAAAATTACATATTATGAAACTTCATGCTGGTGAAAAACCATTTCAGTGTGAAATTTGCACCAAACAATTTTCCAGGAATACACTTTTAAAATCGTATATGAACGTGCATACTGGTGAAAGACAATTTGAATGTGAAATTTGCGCCAAACAGTTTTCAAGGTATATATATTAAACCGGCGTCACATACGTGAATTTTTCTGTCATTAGTACATATGTGGGGTGTGACAAACCCCAATTTCTAAGAAAATCAGAATTTTTTCTGGCAGTTTTTTTATGTTTTCTAATTTCATGGTCTGAAGTGATCATCTAAGGACTATTTAAGCAAAAAAGAAATAATCAGAACACCTTTATTCAAAAGAAATTAAAAATAAACTAATAATAGGCAATTCTCCATAAGCAAAAACCACAACTTAACTGAACAATCTTACCAAAAAATATAAACATCATATGATCAAAAATACAATAGTAAATGAAAATCTAATAGTAAGATAATACAAGGAAAAACTCTGCCCGGTTGTACAGTGAAAGAAAAAAAATTAATCGCTATTTGAATTCATGCAATTTTGACAACTTATGACAGCATGCTCCAGGCACAGTAATGATTCACAGTTTGAACAGAAATATTTAGTTTTCCGATCTCGGCTTCTTGGACATACTGAACATCGTCCCATGAGTTTTCACAGATAAGTGGTCCTGGATCAATTCAAAGCCCAACATTTTGATAAACAATCTTCTGGAAAGTTTAAAATCTTGATTGTTTTCTCTGTATATCACCAAAGCATTTATGGAGGCTGTATTCAAGAGAGAAAACACGATCGTAAGAGGCCATCTCCGTGAGTTTCTAGATACATTATATGATGCAGACAGTTCATCCACTACATCTACTCCACTTTTAGTAAAGTTGTAGAAGCTTATTATTTCTGGTAAATTTTTATCGCCAGTTGCTTCATCAATAGCTCCATCATGGTGCATGGTGGACAACAGTAGGACGTTTTTATTTTTTTTTCGGCACATACGATAAAAGTGTAATATCTTTCTGAAAGCCAAATAAAGATGTCATTTGTTCTCTGTTCTGGACTGTCAAAAATTGTGCTGGGATGCATCGTTTGTTCTTTCTCAGCGTGCCTACTGACGTAAGTTTATGCTCGTTCAGCAATTTTATCATTAATTCATAACTAGTGTACCAGTTGTCAAAGGTCACATTTCGGTTGGAACCAGAAATAGGTTGTATTAGCCTCTCTACTATATCTATTGGGGAATTACTAACACTGTAGGGACCTTCTGGCTGTTTTCCTGCATACACTTCCAAATTTAAAACGTAGTACGAACGGGCATCAACTAGGGCTTGCACTTTGATCCCATACTTTGCAGGCTTGTTGGGCATGTACTGTTTGAAAGCACATCTTCCACGAAAAGACTCCAACTTCTCATCTATCGTCACATATTGAGAAGGAGTGTAGGCCTGCTTACAATTTTCAATAAATTTGTCCAGAATTCCACGAACTGGAGCTAATTTGTCAATCGCCAATCTGTCTTTACGATTCTCGATGTTATCGAACCGAAGACAGACCATCAGGAATTGAAAACGATTTATAGACATCGTATTGCGGAATATATCGACACCAGTCCCATCTGTTTGCCATAAGTCTCTCAAATTCTGACGATTAGAATGAAACATACCTGCTAAATAAAGAAGTCCGATAAATGCTTTAATTTCACATTCATTGGTTGGTTTCACCATGCATTTATTTTGATATGCAATTGATTTTTGTTGAATTTTGAGATTGGTCCAGCGCACTATGTCTTCGATCATTTGTCGGTCAAAAAACAATTGCCAACAATCTAAAGCACGTTTAGCATTTTTTGCATAATGCTTCACACCCGGCAAATGAGTAATAATGTTCTCTGATCTTGTTCGAACCCGTTTATTATTTGAAGCAAGTTTGTTCCATTGTGTTCCGTCTTTTCCGAGATACATTTCTTCGTTTCTTGGAGGTCCGTCAGTGCTTTTATTTTCCGTCTCATTCTGAAGTTCTGTTTTTGATGTCTCCATGTCTGAATCTCCGTCAGAAACTACATCTTCTATTGCGATATCCTGCTCCGAGTCGGTGTTGTGGTCGCTTTCAGAGATATGGTCAATATCGTCATCGCTTCCCGATTCGATGGCATCGTCATCAATTTCAGCCCATAGAGCTTCAAGCTTTTTCTGTTCCGCTTCGTATGACATGATATTTTAGCTAAAAAATTAAACAATTGAATATGCAGATTCAAATAAGTCAAAAATAAAAACTTACTTTAATGTCAAAATTGCAAACGCGAGTACATAGGTGGGGTTTGACACACCCCAGAGCGTTTCAGGCGCGTGTAACTTCACTCACTGCCTACAATGTACTGAGGTAACGCCTGAATTCGATGGTGGGGACATTTTTGGGAAGCTATTGGGGTGGACGTGCGCATAAGTCTGCGTTTGATTTATTTTAAGAGCGATATTTGGGAGCTGGGGTTTGTGAAACCCCACATATGTAGTGCCGGGCTAAAATCGCATATCGTCGGCTAAGAGTGTTAACCTGCTAACTCCGTTTTTTTTTGTCTAAAACGACATTTTAACGGATTCTGAATCTTTATTACCTTCTTATAGCTCGATTATAGATATTTGAGAAATTTAAAGAGATAGACCAAGTGGTACCGAACAAAATATATTCATGTGCTTGTATAGACCAAAGGACATCTGTTTTAATCTTTATTTATACGTCCATGGTTTTAATAGTTCCTCTTTAATATTTTGCCTTGTTACAGGATAGTATTCAGAAACACGCAAAAATAATTACTGTAAAATATAATTTCATTAGGTACAATTATAAATATATTATATTTAAATAATTATAACTGTTAGGTCTATTTAATCAAAATAATGTTTTTATCGGGTTTAAACTCTTGTAAATATTAAGTAAATAAAAAATGTGGCGTCCCGTGGGAGGAATAGTGCATTTAGAAATTATTGAGAATATTAAAGTAGAAATTGTTGAGAGAAATGAGGAAATTCTACTGTTAATAATCCTGAAAAATGTTGCTGCCACCAAGTAGAGGAGGTATTAAAACGCCAGAAAAAAAAACATTTATCGAAAGACACTAAAGAAATTATGTTAGATGTATTGATTATGTGAAACAAGTGGAACGGCCACGAGAGTGTTTTAAAAAACTGCGGCTTCTTTCATGTGCTACCTGTATATCGAATTATAAAGGAGGGCATTACAAATAGACAAAAAAGGAACGGACTAGACTACATCGATCATATTAAGCAACATCTTTTAGGTCATATTTCAGGAACCATTTATATATGTTTGCAGGTAATATTATACCCACACTTAACCAAATTTTAGCTCAATTAAAATCTAAAAATATTATTAATTGCTGTAAATCAACTTTAAGAAAATTTTAACTATCAAAAGGTTTTAAGTATAAAACAATCCATAAAATACATAATATAATGGAAAGTGCCCGTTTAATAAAATAGCGTAATGAATATTTGGAAAAGATAAACTAAGAAATATTACTTAGATGAAACGTGGTTAGCCACTAACGAAGCAATTGGCAAAGGTTGGAGTAATGACAATGTAAAGTGCAAACTTAATGTACCAGCTTCCAGGGACAAACGAATATGCATTTTACATTGTGGAGGGGAAGATGGTTGGGTAACCGATGGCTTACTATTAAAGTGTAAAATACATTAAGTTGTATCATAAAGATATTACGGGTGAACTTTTCCAATCGTGGTATAAAAATACTTTATATACCAAATTTGGCAGACAACAGTGTTATTGTTTTAGATAATGTAATGTCCTTCTAGACAATTTAAAAAAAAATCCAAATAAATACTCTAGAAAGGATGAATTGCAAGATTTTTTATTATCACAAGATTTATATTTTGAAGATTGGTACACTAAAAACCAATTAGTAGAGGTACTTAATACAAAATTATTTGTAAAGGAATATATTATTGATGATGCAGCAAGTAAAAATGTTATGGTCTCAACTGAAATATAATGTGAACCAAAAAAAATGTATTGTTCTGAAGCTATTTCCTTGAGGCATTTTAAATTAATTACTATTTGACTGGGAATAAGCCACAATTAAAGGTAAAAATACGTTTATTGACGTTTCATTTTCCACTTCGGAAATCGTTCTCAAAATACAAATTTTCCGAAGTGGAAAGTGAAACGTCAATAAAACGTATTTTTTACCTTTAATTGTGGCTTATTCCCAGTCAAATAGTAATTAAAAAAAATGTAAGTCCAAAATGTTATAACCCTGTCGTGAAACTAATAGATTCTTAAAACAAAAAGAGAAATCATACGATTTTTACCTGGCGAAATCGAATTCAAATATAAGCCGCCGTGCTCCCTAAAACTTGCGAAGCAAACAGCTTGATGAATGAATCGGCAAGGGAGTCTAAAAATTGCACTCCAAATGCCGTTCATCATGGCCTATATTCGTAGTGAATTCGATTTCTGGTACTCCAAATGAATTAAATAAACAAAACAAAATGACGGTATTAGATTTTGATTTGATACAGAGTAGCAACAAGCCGCATATACGTATTTCGATCTCTTGTAGATCTCCTCAGTCCGGTATAGCTACTACTCCATATCAAACCAAAATATTTTCCCGTCGTAGATTATAGTTATTCATATATAGTAATCAGACGACAGTGATTTCATTAAGCCTTTAGTACTATACTCTGACCATTCGGATTCTGACAGCTATGATATTCCAGAAAAAAGCAAAAAACGTAAAAAGAGGTTTCAGGTTAATAAAAAGACCTGGTATTCTGAACAAAATAAAAGTCGTCGGGAAATGGGTAAGAGCTATTTTGGAAGACAGAAAATAAATGGAAAGTGGAACTATGATATGGAGAAAACACCCCGAGAATTAAAAGAAAGATGTTGCAAGACCAAAGAAAATGGATTACTTGAGTGTAATAAAATTTCTGAGGAAGGGAGAAATGTAATCTTTAAGTATTTCTGGAATTTAAGCTGGGGAGAAAAAAGTATTTGTAGATAATACTGTAAAATCGACTGCTATAAATAGACCGAGAGATAGAAAAGACCCAGAAAAATCTAAACGAAAACAATCGTTAATGTATTATCTTCGAAGCAACGACACAGATATTAGAGTATGTCACAAAATGTATGTAAATACGACAGGTATTGGCAGATGGACGTTATTAAATTGGAAAAATAACTTTTCATTACCATTGGAATCCAGTGATTATGCATCTAAGCAAAAGACTAACGTTTATAGACAAAACAGTCGTAAAGTCGTAAAAATCCATTTGAAACTGAAAATACGGCATTAACAGATTTTTTAATTCTCTACCGTGTGTGGAGTCACATTATTGTAGAGCTTCTACGAGCAAAAAGTATCTTTTAGCAGAGTGGTCTTCGAAACAAGAACTATATAAACTTTACGTTACGTTTACGTTCAATAACGTGTTTAATACACATAATCTGTCTCTTTTCCGGCCTAAAAAGGATGAATGTGGGTTATGTGCTGCTTACAAGAACAACCATGTTTCTGAAATTGAGTACAACTTACATATTATTAAAAAAAAAGAGGCAAGGATTGAAAAACACAATGATTTCAATAATAAACCTCATGTATATGCAATGGACCTTCAAGCAGTCCTGCTGGCGCCAAAATCTAATATAAGTAGTTTATATTATAAGATCAAATTATGTGTGTACGTGTACAATCTCTGTTTTTTTAATCTACATACAAAAGACGGCTACTATTATATATGGAATGAGAGTGAGGGAGGATTATCTGCCGAAGAATTTGCCTCCTGCTTTCAGCAATTTATGGAAAACTATGCAATACCACTTATAAATCCAAGCGAGCAAAATCCAGAAATCATTATGTATAGCGATGGTTGTACTGTTCATATCAAAACCGTAACGCTGTACTGTCCAACGCAGCTGCGAATTTGGCAAAAATATATAACATAAGTATTATACAGAAATACCTAGAGGTTGGCCACGCAAAGCATTGAGCGTTCCGTAAAGAATAAGATAATTAATGTACCTACCTGCAGATTATGCACACTTTTCCAAAATTGCCAGAAAGAAACCTGGACCATACACAGTCGAGTATTTGGATCATTTGTTCTTCAAATCTTTTAAAAAGGTTGAATTAGTTAAAAGTATTAGACCTGGCAAGAGGAAGGGAGACCCTAAAGTAAGTTATATCCACGCTACTATTTACTTTGCATGTTATTTAATATTTTCTATTTTAGGTAACCGATATTCGCAGTCTGAAGTACACTGCAAATGGACTATTTTTTTTTTAATTGCGTTTTAATGACGAATCTGAGATTCTACCACAACGTATACCAAAGCCTATGGAGACTTGTTCTTGGCGTGAACTTGATAGTCTGTATGTAAACCGTATAAAAATTAAAACTAAAAAGTATACAGATTTACAAGAGCTAAAATGTACTTTACCATGGTAGACTACCATGAATATTATGACAATATTCTCACGAATAACAATAGATGTAATAACTATTACAATTTTTAGTTTTGCTTTTTTGTAGTGTCATCTAGTATTAATTTTGTAACGATACTGATTGTTTTATTAAAACTATGTTATATTCTAGCGTAAATACATAAATAAAATAAAACCGTTTCTTAATCTTTCATGTAAAATAACTGCCAACTCCAGATGGAGTTCAACATATATTTTCGAAAATCTGATAACTCCATTTTTTAGTTCCGTAAACTAAATGTACGAACATTATTTGAAGAAAAGTAGTTAAATAACTCCTATACTACAGTTAATAAATAGTTGTGACAAAAAAATTTCGTCAACATTAGTTTTGGATAAACTAACAATTTTTTTTGTCTCCTGAAAACTTTAACATTCTGGAGTTAACAGGTTAACACTCTTAACCGACGATATGAGAGTACATACTTGTGAAAAACCATTTGCATGTGATATTCGTATAACATCGCACACTAAAAGAACATATTCATTAAGTCTAGTTTGGACTTCTTGTGATGTTGGAACTACTTTGTGGAGACTTCCGGTCGAGCTTGATGGTAAAACTCCTTTTGACTTCCTTTTGATTCTTCCTAAGATGAATTTAACATGTTCTAAAGAATACGTTCAGTTGTACTATAATTACATTACTTATCACAAACATTAAGTAGGTAATTACATATGACACCAATAAAACTACATATAGTACCTAGTGATTTTTTTTAAAGGCAAAATGTTCAATTTATTTATAGCAAACTGGGACAGGGTTTTAGACACATAGTTCCGCTGCGTTATAACTTTTTAATTAGGTAAACTTGTGTGTGTACAGCTAATTTTGTTAATACTGACTTTATAACACGGAATTACACATGGCTAGTTATGGACGTCTAACTGCCGATTAACAAAGTACTTTGAAGATAAGTAATTAACGACAATTTTTAAATAAAAAAATCGTTCTCGATTGGAATTGTCTTTTATTTCAATATTTTTTTTAGCTTTGATGTAATATCCTTAAAATTCAGATTAAACAAAGAACCTACTCCACCAAATACCACAGTTGTCAACCGGTTTTGTCCTAGTTTCGATAAATTGTAAGAACTCATTAATTAAGGCTCCTTACTTATAGAGTGCTCACCACATAATCTCTGGAAGAACTCATTACATCATAACACTTCGAGCAAAAGAATTAAGAAACGCGTAAAAATCAAACCTTAAACTGACTTAAAATCGATTTACCATTTAAGAAACTGAAACAAAATAACCGATGAAGTAAAAAATCAACAGCAAAAACTTGCAAGTGTCATTGTCTTTTGTCGTTAAAATAAAAATTACACAAGGGTCTTTCAAAATGTAGTAAAATAATTTTTACAATTTATTTAAATTCGCAATAATTTTAAAAATAATAATTTTTGCGTTAATTTCTTGGAGCAGTATATACCACACAAATACGTAATTTTTTAATAGTAAAATAGTATTTCTCATTTAGTTGCATTGTATTAATTTAACAGAGGATTATAATTTTAGGTTTCCCTTTTAAAGATATGAAAGCTGATGCCAGTACCTTTTTAACACATCAAGACAGAAGTGACAGTAATTTCAACCAATGTATAACTTCCACTACCAATTCCAATGGGAACACTGAAGGAAAACATTTTATATGTATCATTTGCAACAAACCACTCTCAAACCATTATCGTTTAGAACTACATATGAAGATACACACTGGGGAAAAACCGTTTGATTATGGAATTTGCACCAAACAATTTTCAACAAAGAAGTACTTAACACATCATATGCTAGTGCATACTGATGAAAAATCGTTTAAATGTGAAATTTGCACCAAACAATTTTCAACCAAGAGTTATTTAACAATACATATGAAATTGCATACTGATGAAAAATCATTTAAATGTGAAATTTGCACCAAACAGCTTTCAACAAAACAAGCTTTAAAATCGCATATGAGTGTGCATACTGGTGAAAAACAATTTAAATGTGAAATTTGTCCCAAAAAATTTTCAACCAAGAGTTATTTAAAAATACATATGAAATTGCATACTGATGAAAAATCATTTAAATGTGGAATTTGTACCAAGCAGTTTCCAATATATTTTTATTTAAAATCGCATATGCGAGTGCATACTGGTGAAAAACCATTTAAATGTGAAATTTGCACCAAACAATTTTCATCGAAACAAGTTTTAAAATCGCATATCAGGGTGCATATTGGTGAAAAACCATTTCAATGTGAAATTTGCACCAAACAATTTTCGTCGAAACAAGTTTTAAAATTGCATATGACCGTTCATACTGGTGAAAAACTATTTGAATGTGAAATTTGCACCAAACAGTTTTCCATGAAACTATATTTAAAATCGCATATGAGAGTGCACACTGGTGAAAAATCATTTGAATGTGAAATTTGCACCAAACAGCTTTCAACAAAAAAAACTTTAAAATCGCATATGAAACTGCATACTGGTGAAAAACTATTTGAATGTGAAATTTGCACTAAACAATTTTCAACAAAGAGATATTTGACACAACATATCTCAGTGCATGACAAATTACTTAAGTGTGAAATTTGCACTAAACAATTTTCCAGGAGACCACTTTTAAAATCGCACATGAGTGTGCATACTGGTGAAAAACCATTTGAATGTGAAATTTGCACTAAACAATTTTCAAGCAAGTGTTATTTAACAACACATATGAGAGTGCATACTGGTGAAAAACCATTTCAATGTGAAATTTGCACCAAACAATTTTCATCGAAACAAGTTTTAGAAATGCATATGACCGTTCATACTGATGAAAAACCATTTAAATGTGAAATTTGCACCAAACAATTTTCCAGGAAACAATTTTTAACCCAACATATCTATGGACATGAAAAATTATTTAAGTGTGAAATTTGCACTAAACAATTTTCCAGGAGACAACTTTTAAAATCGCATATGAGTGTGCATACTGGTGAAAAACCATTTAAATGTGAAATTTGCACTGAACAATTTTCAAGCAAGTGTTATTTAACAACACATATGATAGTGCATACTGGTGAAAAACAATTTAAGTGTGAAATTTGTACTAAACAATTTTCCAGGAGACCACTTTTAAAATCGCACATGAGTGTGCATACTGGTGAAAAACCATTTGAATGTGAAATTTGCACTAAACAATTTTCAAGCAAGTGTTATTTAACAACACATATGAGTGTGCATACTGGTGAAAAACAATTTAAATGTGAAATTTGCCCCAAAAAATTTTCAAGCAAGAGATGTTTAAGAATACATATGAAATTGCATACTGATGAAAAATCATTTACATGTGGAATTTGTACCAAGCAGTTTCCAATATATTTTTATTTAAAATCGCATATGCGAGTACATACTGGTGAAAAACACATTTAAATGTCAAATTTGCACCAAACAACTTTCATCGAAACAAGTTTAAAATCGCATATCAGGGTGCATACTGGTGAAAAACCATTTCAATGTGTAATTTGCACCAAACAATTTTCATCGAAACAAGTTTTAGAAATGCATATGACCGTTCATACTGATGAAAAACCATTTAAATGTGAAATTTGCCCCAAACAATTTTCCAGGAAACAATTTTTAACCCAACATATCTATGGGCATGAAAAATTATTTAAGTGTGAAATTTGCACTAAACAATTTTCCAGGAGACAACTTTTAAAATCGCATATGAGTGTGCATACTGGTGAAAAACCATTTGAATGTGAAATTTGCACTAAACAATTTTCAAGCAAGGATTATTTAACAACACATATGAGAGTGCATACTGGTGAAAAACAATTTAAATGTGAAATTTGTACTAAACAATTTTCCAGGAGACAACTTTTAAAATCGCATATGAGTGTGCATACTGGTGAAAAACCATTTGAATGTGAAATTTGCACTAAACAATTTTCAAGCAAGTATTATTTAACAACACATATGAAATTGCATTCTGATGAAAAATCATTTACATGTGGAATTTGTACCAAGCAGTTTCCAATATATTTTTATTTAAAATCGCATATGCGAGTACATACTGGTGAAAAACCATTTAAATGTGAAGTTTGCACCAAACAATTTTCATCGAAACAAGTTTTAAAATCGCATATTAGGGTGCATACTGGTGAAAAACCATTTCAATGTGAAATTTGCACCAAACAATTTTCAACGAAACAAGTTTTAAAATTGCATATGACCGTTCATACTGGTGAAAAACCATTTGAATGTGAAATTTGTACTAAACAATTTTCAAGCAAGTGTTATTTAACAACACATATGAGAGTGCATACTGGTGAAAAACCATTTGAATGTGAAATTTGTAGTAAACAGTTTTCAATGAAGGTATATTTAAAATCACATATGAGACAGCATACTGGTGAAAGACGGAAAAAAAGGAAAGTTTAAAAAGACATTTGGCAGTGCATAATCATGAAAAACCATTAAGATGTAAAATTTGTATACAGTTTTCAACGAAAATTTTTTTAAAATCGCATTTGAGAGTGCATACTGATGTAAACAATTTTCATATAATTCCGATTTAAATCCACATTTGCAAATTCAAATTGGTGAGTAGCTCCATTGGGATTTGTGAGATCCGCCGGATTATTGACAGTATCCAACAGACACACATCGAGAATCAGCTTTGGATAGTGCTGTATTGTTGAACTCTTTTGAATATTTTTCATTGTCCCCTCTAATTTTATATTTATTTGCCGTTGTTGGCTTCAAAATAACAGTTGAAATTTAATTGCTTTTGAATATGTTTACTTATACAATTAATAGATATCACACAAGAATGCTTTTTTTTATTACGATTTCCATAACCCAAAAAAAACATTCACCCAGCCTAGGGTTGACTTCTTGTGATGTTGAAACTAATTTTCAATTAGGTAAACTTGTATTTGTATCATAAGTGAGTTGATAAATAATTTATCCAGACAATTATTTTATAGCACGGAATTACTTAAAACTACTTGTTCCCGATAAGGGAAATTTATGTGCATAAGTCACATTCTATAATTATACACATATTAAGTTTTATTCCATTATATTATACACTATTAGTCCCAAAAAACAAAATGATTGTGTGATAATAGAAAATGGAATTACATACTGAGATGCACGTCTTTAGCAAATTGCACCAAAATTGTAAAATTTGCACCCAACAATTTTCTACAAAGAGATATTTCACACAACATATCTCAGTGCATGAAAAATCATTTAAGTGTGAAATTTGCACTAAACAATTTTCCAGAAGACCACTTTTAAAATCGCATATGAATGTGGCACATAAGTAGATATGTAATATTAGTAGATATGTATATGTAATATGTGATAATATAATATGAATGAAGATAAGTAATTAACGACAATTGAAAAATGAAAAAATCGTTCTCGATGGGAATTGTCTTTTATTTCAATATTTTTTTTAGCTTTGATGTAATATCCTTAAAATTCAGATTAAACAAAGAACCTACTCCACCAAATACCACAGTTGTCAACCGGTTTTGTCCTAGTTTCGATAAATTGTAAGAACTCATTAATTAAGGCTCCTTACTTATAGAGTGCTCACCACATAATCTCTGGGAGAACTCATTACATCATAACACTTCAAGCAAAAGAATTCCGAAACGCGTAAAAATCAAACCTTAAACTGACTTAAAATCGATTTACCATTTAAGAAACTGAAACAAAATAACCGATAAAGTAAAAATTCAACAGCAAAAACTTACCAACGTCATTGTCTTTTATCGTTAAAAGAAATATTACACAAGGGTCTTTCAAACTATAGTAAAATAATTTTTACAATTTTTTTAAATTAGCAATAAGTTTAAAAAAAATAGTGCCTAATTCCTTGGAGCTGTATGTACCACACAAATACGTAATTTTTTACTAGTACAATAGTATTTCTCATTTAGTTGCATTGTGTTAATTTAACTGATGATTATAATTTTAGGTTTCCCTTTTAAAGATATGAAAGCTGATGCCAGTACCTTTTTAACACATCAAGACAGAAGTGACAGTAATTTCAACCAATGTATAACTTCCACTACCAATTCCAATGTGAACACTGAAATAAAACATTTTATATGTATCATTTGCAACAAACCCTTCTCAACCAATTATCGTTTAGAACTACATATGAGGATACACACTGGGGAAAAACCGTTTGAATGTGAAATTTGCACCAAACAATTTTCAACCAAGAAGTACTTAACACAACATATGCTGGTGCATACCGGTGAAAAATCGTTTAAATGTGAAATTTGCACCGAACAATTTTCAACCAAGAATTATTTAACAATACATATGAAATTGCATACTGATGAAAAATCATTTAAATGTGAAATTTGCACCAAACAGCTTTCAACAAAAAAAACTTTAAAATTGCATATGAAACTGCATACTGGTGAAAAACTATTTGAATGTGAAATTTGCACTAAACAATTTTCAACAAAGAGATATTTGACACAACATATCTCAGTGCATGACAAATTATTTAAGTGTGAAATTTGCACTAAACAATTTTCCAGGAGACCACTTTTAAAATCGCATATGAGTGTGCATACTGGTGAAAAACCATTTGAATGTGAAATTTGCACTAAACAATTTTCAAGCAAGCGTTATTTAACAAAACATATGAGAGTGCATACTGGTGAAAAACCATTTCAATGTGAAATTTGCACCAAACAATTTTCATCGAAACAAGTTTTAGAAATGCATATGACCGTTCATACTGATGAAAAACCATTTAAATGTGAAATTTGCACCAAACAATTTTCCAGGAAACAATTTTTAACCCAACATATCTATGGGCATGAAAAATTATTTAAGTGTGAAATTTGCACTAAACAATTTTCCAGGAGACAACTTTTAAAATCGCATATGAGTGTGCATACTGGTGAAAAACCATTTGAATGTGAAATTTGCACTAAACAATTTTCAAGCAAGTGTTATTTAACGACACATATGAGAGTGCATACTGGTCAACAACAATTTAAATGTGAAATTTGTACTAAACAATTTTCCAGGAGACAACTTTTAAAATCGCATATGAGTGTGCATACTGGTGAACAACCATTCAAATGTGAAATTTGCACTAAACAATTTTCAAGCAAGTGTTATTTAATAACACATATGAGTGTGCATACTGGTGAAAAACAATTTAAATGTGAAATTTGCCCCAAAAAATTTTCAACCAAGAGTTATATAAGAATACATATGAAATTGCATACTGATGAAAAATCATTTACATGTGGAATTTGTACCAAGCAGTTTCCAATATATTTTTATTTAAAATCGCATATGCGAGTACATACTGGTGAAAAACCATTTAAATGTGATATTTGCACCAAACAATTTTCATCGAAACAAGTTTTAAAATCGCATATCAGGGTGCATACTGGTGAAAAACCATTTCAATGTGAAATTTGCACCAAACAATTTTCAACGAAACAAGTTTTAAAATTGCATATGACCGTTCATACTGATGAAAAACCATTTAAATGTGAAATTTGCACCAAACAATTTTCAACGAAACAAGTTTTAAAATTGCATATGACCGTTCATACTGATGAAAAACCATTTAAATGTGAAATTTGCACTAAACAATTTTTAAGCAAGTGTTATTTAACAACACACATGAGAGTGCATACTGGTGAAAAACAATTTAAATGTGAAATTTGCACTAAACAATTTTCCAGGAGACAACTTTTAAAATCGCATATGAGTGTGCATACTGGTGAAAAACCATTTGAATGTGAAATTTGCACTAAACAATTTTCAAGCAAGGATTATTTAACAACACATATGAGAGTGCATACTGGTGAAAAACAATTTAAATGTGAAATTTGTACTAAACAATTTTCCAGGAGACAACTTTTAAAATTGCATATGAGTGTGCATACTGATGAAAAACCATTTGAATGTGAAATTTGCACTAAACAATTTTCAAGCAAGTATTATTTAACAACACATATGAAATTGCATTCTGATGAAAAATCATTTACATGTGGAATTTGTACCAAGCAGTTTCCAATATATTTTTATTTAAAATCGCATATGCGAGTACATACTGGTGAAAAACCATTTAAATGTGAAATTTGCACCAAACAATTTTCATCGAAACAAGTTTTAAAATCGCATATTAGGGTGCATACTGGTGAAAAACCATTTCAATGTGAAATTTGCACCAAACAATTTTCAACCAAACAAGTTTTAAAATTGCATATGACCGTTCATACTGGTAAAAAACCATTTGAATGTGAAACTTGCACTAAACAATTTTCAAGCAAGTGTTATTTAACAACACATATGAGAGTGCATACTGGTGAAAAACCATTTGAATGTGAAATTTGTACTAAACAGTTTTCAATGAAGGTATATTTAAAATCACATATGAGACAGCATACTGGTGAAAGACGGAGAAAAAGGAATGTTTAAAAAGACATTTGGCAGTGCATAATCATGAAAAACCATTGAGATGTAAAATTTGTATACAGTTTTCATCGAAACCACTTTTAAAATCGCATGTTAGAGTGCATATTGATGTAAAAAATTTTCATATAATTCCGGTTTAAATCCACATATGTAAACTCAAACTGGTGAGTATCTCCATTGGGATTTGTGAGATCCGCCGGATTATTGACAGTATCCAACAGATACACATCGAGTCAGCTTTGGATAGTGCTGTATTGTTGAACTCTTTTGAATATTTTTCATTGGCCCCTCTAATTTTATATTTATTTGCCGTTGTTGGCTTCAAAATAACAGTTGAAATTTAATTGCTTTTGAATATGTTTACTGATACAATTAATAGATATCACACAAGAATGCTTTTTTTTATTACGATTTCCATAACCTAAAAGAACATTCACCCAGCCTATGGTTGACTTCTTGTGATGTTGAAACTAATTTTCAATTAGGTAAACATGTATTTGTATCATAAGTGAATTGATAAATAATTTATCCAGACAATTATTTTATAGCACGGAATTACTTAAAACTACTTGTTCCCGATAAGGAAAATTTATGTGCATAAGTCACATTCTATAATTATACACATATTAAGTTTTATTCCATTATATTATGCACTATTAGTCCCAAAAAACAAAATGATTGCGTGATAATAGAAAATGGAAGTACATACTGAGATGCACGTCTTTAGCAAATTGCACCAAAATTGTAAAATTTGCACCCAACAATTTTCTACAAAGAGATATTTCACACAACATATCTCAGTGCATGAAAAATCATTTAAGTGTGAAATTTGCACTAAACAATTTTCCAGAAGACCACTTTTAAAATTGCATATGAATGTGGCACATAAGTAGATATGTAATATGTGATAATATAATATGAATGAAGATAAGTAATTAACGACAATTGAAAAATGAAAAAATCGTTCTCGATGGGAATTGTCTTTTATTTCAATATTTTTTTTAGCTTTGATGTAATATCCTTAAAATTCGGATTAAACAAAGTACCTACTCCACCAAATACCACAGTTGTCAACAAGTTTTGTCCTAGTTTCAATAAATTGTAAGAACTCATTAATTAAGGCTCCTTACTTATAGAGTGCTCACCCATAATCTCTGGAAGAACTCATTACATCATAACACTTCAAGCAAAAGAATTCCGAAACGCGTAAAAATCAAAACTCAAACTGACTTAAAATCGATTTACCATTTAAGAAACTGAAACAAAATAACCGATGACGTAAAAAATCAACAGCAAAAACTTGCCAGTGTCATTGTCTTTTGTCGTTAAAATAAAAATTACACAAGGGTCTTTCAAAATGTAAAATAATTTTTACAATTTATTTAAATTCGCAATAATTTTAAAAATAATAATAATTTTTGCGTTAATTTCTTGGAGCAGTATATAACACACAAATACGTAATTTTTTAATAGTAAAATAGTATTTCTCATTTAGTTGCATTGTATTAATTTAACAGAGGATTATAATTTTAGGTTTCCCTTTTAAAGATATGAAAGCTGATGCCAGTACCTTTTTAACACATCAAGACAGAAGTGACAGTAATTTCAACCAATGTATAACTTCCACTACCAATTCCAATGGTAACACTGAAGGAAAACATTTTATATGTATCATTTGCAACAAACCACTCTCAAACCATTATCGTTTAGAACTACATATGAAGATACACACTGGGGAAAAACCGTTTGAATATGGAATTTGCACCAAACAATTTTCAACAAAGAAGTACTTAACACATCATATGCTAGTGCATACTGATGAAAAATCGTTTAAATGTGAAATTTGCACCAAACAATTTTCAACCAAGAGTTATTTAACAATACATATGAAATTGCATACTGATGAAAAATCATTTAAATGTGAAATTTGCAAGAAACAGCTTTCAACAAAACAAGCTTTAAAATCGCATATGAGTGTGCATACTGGTGAAAAACAATTTAAATGTGAAATTTGTCCCAAAAAATTTTCAACCAAGAGTTATTTAAAAATACATATGAAATTGCATACTGATGAAAAATCATTTAAATGTGGAATTTGTACCAAGCAGTTTCCAATATATTTTTATTTAAAATCGCATATGCGAGTGCATACTGGTGAAAAACCATTTAAATGTGAAATTTGCACCAAACAATTTTCATCGAAACAAGTTTTAAAATCGCATATCAGGGTGCATATTGGTGAAAAACCATTTCAATGTGAAATTTGCACCAAACAGCTTTCAACAAAAAAAACTTTAAAATCGCATATGAAACTGCATACTGGTGAAAAACTATTTGAATGTGAAATTTGCACCAAACAATTTTCAACAAAGAGATATTTGACACAACATATCTCAGTGCATGACAAATTATTTAAGTGTGAAATTTGCACTAAACAATTTTCCAGGAGACCACTTTTAAAATCGCACATGAGTGTGCATACTGGTGAAAAACCATTTGAATGTGACATTTGCACTAAACAATTTTCAAGCAAGTGTTATTTAACAACACATATGAGAGTGCATACTGGTGAAAAACCATTTCAATGTGAAATTTGCACCAAACAATTTTCATCGAAACAAGTTTTAGAAATGCATATGACCGTTCATACTGATGAAAAACCATTTAAATGTGAAATTTGCACCAAACAATTTTCCAGGAAACAATTTTTAACCCAACATATCTATGGACATGAAAAATTATTTAAGTGTGAAATTTGCACTAAACAATTTTCCAGGAGACAACTTTTAAAATCGCATATGAGTGTGCATACTGGTGAAAAACCATTTAAATGTGAAATTTGCACTAAACAATTTTCAAGCAAGTGTTATTTAACAACACATATGATAGTGCATACTGGTGAAAAACAATTTAAGTGTGAAATTTGTACTAAACAATTTTCCAGGAGACGACTTTTAAAATCGCACATGAGTGTGCATACTGGTGAAAAACCATTTGAATGTGAAATTTGCACTAAACAATTTTCAAGCAAGTGTTATTTAACAACACATATGAGTGTGCATACTGGTGAAAAACAATTTAAATGTGAAATTTGCCCCAAAAAATTTTCAAGCAAGAGATGTTTAAGAATACATATGAAATTGCATACTGATGAAAAATCATTTACATGTGGAATTTGTACCAAGCAGTTTCCAATATATTTTTATTTAAAATCGCATATGCGAGTACATACTGGTGAAAAACCATTTAAATGTGAAATTTGCACCAAACAATTTTCATCGAAACAAGTTTTAAAATCGCATATCAGGGTGCATACTTGTGAAAAACCATTTCAATGTGTAATTTGCACCAAACAATTTTCATCGAAACAAGTTTTAGAAATGCATATGACCGTTCATACTGATGAAAAACCATTTAAATGTGAAATTTGCACTAAACAATTTTCCAGGAAACAACTTTTAAAATCGCATATGAGTGTGCATACTGGTGAAAAACCATTTGAATGTAAAATTTGCACTAAACATTTTTCAAGCAAGTATTATTTAACAACACATATGAAATTGCATTCTGATGAAAAATCATTTACATGTGGAATTTGTACCAAGCAGTTTCCAATATATTTTTATTTAAAATCGCATATGCGAGTACATACTGGTGAAAAACCATTTAAATGTGAAGTTTGCACCAAACAATTTTCATCGAAACAAGTTTTAAAATCGCATATGAGTGTGCATACTGGTGAAAAACCATTTGAATGTGAAATTTGCAATAAACAATTTTCAAGCAAGGATTATTTAACAACACATATGAGAGTGCATACTGGTGAAAAACAATTTAAATGTGAAATTTGTACTAAACAATTTTCCAGGAAACAACTTTTAAAATCGCATATGAGTGTGCATACTGGTGAAAAACCATTTGAATGTGAAATTTGCACTAAACAATTTTCAAGCAAGTATTATTTAACAACACATATGAAATTGCATTCTGATGAAAAATCATTTACATGTGGAATTTGTACCAAGCAGTTTCCAATATATTTTTATTTAAAATCGCATATGCGAGTACATACTGGTGAAAAACCATTTAAATGTGAAGTTTGCACCAAACAATTTTCATCGAAACAAGTTTTAAAATCGCATATTAGGGTGCATACTGGTGAAAAAACCATTTCAATGTGAAATTTGCACCAAACAATTTTCAACGAAACAAGTTTTAAAATTGCATATGACCGTTCATACTGGTGAAAAACCATTTGAATGTGAAATTTGCACTAAACAATTTTCAAGCAAGTGTTATTTAACAACACATATGAGAGTGCATACTGGTGAAAAACCATTTGAATGTGAAATTTGTACTAAACAGTTTTCAATGAAGGTATATTTAAAATCACATATGAGACAGCATACTGGTGAAAGACGGAAAAAAGGAATGTTTAAAAAGACATTTGGCAGTGCATAATCATGAAAAACCATTAAGATGTAAAATTTGTATACAGTTTTCAACGAAATTTTTTTTTAAAATCGCATTTGAGAGTGCATACTGATGTAAACAATTTTCATATAATTCCGATTTAAATCCACATTTGCAAATTCAAATTGGTGAGTAGCTCCATTGGGATTTGTGAGATCCACCGGATTATTGACAGTATCCAACAGACACACATCGAGAATCAGCTTTGGATAGTGCTGCATTGTTGAACTCTTTTGAATATTTTTCATTGGCCCCTCTAATTTTATATCTATTTGCCGTTGTTGGCTTCAAAATAACAGTTGAAATTTAATTGCTTTTGAATATGTTTACTTATACAATTAATAGATATCACACAAGAATGCTTTTTTTATTACGATTTCCATAACCTAAAAGAACCCAGCCTAGGGTTGACTTCTTGTGATGTTGAAACTAATTTTCAATTAGGTAAACTTGTATTTGTATCATAAGTGAGTTGATAAATAATTTATCCAGACAATTATTTTATAGCACGGAATTACTTAAAACTACTTTTTCCCGATAAGGGAAATTTATGTGCATAAGTCACATTCTATAATTATACACATATTAAGTTTTATTCCATTATATTATACACTATTAGTCCCAAAAAACAAAATGATTGCGTGATAATAGAAAATGGAAGTACATACTGAGATGCACGTCTTTAGCAAATTGCACCAAAATTGTAAAATTTGCACCCAACAATTTTCTACAAAGAGATATTTCACACAACATATCTCAGTGCATGAAAAATCATTTAAGTGTGCAGTCTTGTTCGATCATTCATAGAGAGAACACGTATATTTACAGGTGCTTAAATATTGATTAAGACCAGTTTTTTGTGACTATCAATAATAAACCAATTTCGCTCCGGGCAAATAAACCCAGTTTTTGTGTTTATTTAAGTGTTTGTTATTGTTTTTGTTTGTGTGTATGTAGTGGTAGTTTACAAAAATGGATGAAAACTCCCCCCTGATAAAGGGGGGACCCAAAATATGGACCAAGTGGAAGAATGCCCACAAACCAAGGAACAGGAAAAAGGAATTAAGCTGTTTAATCTCCAAAAAGGATATCTCTATACGGATAAGGTATATGTATTCATTGAAAAAACAAATGAAGAAAATATTGGCAAACTACATCCTATGAAGGTAGGTCATATTTTACATAAAAAATTAGCAATCAAGAATATTCTTAGTATTGACAGAGTAGGGAAGAATAGGGTAAGAGTACAAGTTAAAAGCCCCAAAGATGCAAATAATTTAGTACAAAATGAAAATTTAAAAGAGGAACAACTAAAAGCATATATCCCAAATAATTTGCTTCAACGAAAAGGCATAATAAGAAACGTAGATACTACTTTTAATGAACAATATCTTTTTGATAATATAATATCGAATATAACAGTAACGGAAGTCACTCGACTCAAAAGGAAAATTGACTTAAATGGAGAAAAAGTATATGTCCCCAGACAAATGGTATTACTCACTTTTGAAGGAAACATTTTACCCAGATATGTATATATAAACAGTGTTGCCTGTTCTGTAGAACCCTATTTGCATAGAGTTATACAATGCTTCAAATGCTTGCAACATGGACACATATTTCGTAATTGCAACAGTACACAAACCAGATGTATTAACTGCGGACAAGAGAAAAACGATGATCATAACTGTAGAGACCCACAAGACAGTTATTGTATACATTGTAAAAATTATGAACATAAATCCATTTCCAAACAATGTCCAAAATTTAAAGAACAAAACGACATTAAAAGACATATGGCCGAAAAAAATTTAACATTCTTAGAAGCAAAGGACAGTCTAAAAAACTCTTACACATCTGCTGTTAGTACGAGGAATAGTTTTGAAGTATTAGGTATGCTAAACAACGAAAGCTTTCCACCTCTTCCAAGTCAAACTAACATCAAACATATACCTAAACCATCCTCATCCAATACCCAAAAACAAACACAAAAAGTACCTCCAAATCAACCTGAAACTTCTTCACATTTCAAAAAAAGAAAAGCCCAATCCCCCTTACCAACCTATGTTTCCTTTTGAATTTGGTCCAAAAAGACCTCTTCCCTCAAATATTTTACACAGTGCCAATCCTGATCCTAATACGGATGAATTTATAAACGTATTTTTCAATATTTTTAAAAGTGTACTCGAAGAGTTTGATTCTTTTAGCGATTTAGAAAAGTTAGATAAAGCATACATTTATGATAAAATTAACAATTTTATTAAATTTAAGTAATGGCTAATAAAATAAAAAATAAAATAAAGATTTTACAATGGAATGCGCAATCGGCTGTAGCCAATAAACTGAGTTTACTTAAATGTCTAAATGAAAACATAATCGATATTGCCTTAATTTCAGAAACATGGTTTAAGCCAGATAAACAATATAATTTCAAAGGTTATAATATTATTCGTAAAGATAGAAATGATGGCTATGCAGGTGTGGCAATTCTTGTTAGAAATGTATTTTGTTT
Source organism: Diabrotica balteata (assembly GCA_918026665.1). Classification (NCBI taxonomy): domain Eukaryota; kingdom Metazoa; phylum Arthropoda; class Insecta; order Coleoptera; family Chrysomelidae; genus Diabrotica; species Diabrotica balteata. The sequence continues at coordinate 126,032,902 of OU898280.1, read as the reverse complement.
TAAAGAAATTCCAATTAGGAAAAATTTTAATGAAAATATTTTAACGTGTGGTATACAAATATTGAATAACAGTGAAATAACGCTAACATGTTTCTCTCTATACTGCCCACCTGATATACGAACAACAACTGCCGATTGGGACGCAATTCTTAACTGTACCAAGTCAAATAGTATATTTTGAGGTGATTTCAATGAGCATCATTCAACATGGGGATCATACAAAAGTAACACCAAAGGCACGCAAATTATAACCGCTTCAGACAATACGGAGCTAGTACTTTTAAACACCGGATCACCTACAAGGTTCACCAATAACGGGAATAATTCAGTCGTGGATTTAACTTTTGCAACTCCAGATATAGCAATTAATTGTGCATGGGAAACTTTACCTGATGTACTGGGTTCAGACCATTTTCCAATTATTATAGAAATTAACAAAGGCATGGAAAGTAAAGATATCATAATACACCCAAAAACAAAATGGAATTTGAATAAAGCAGATTGGACTCTATATCAAGAAGTTGCGAATAACTATTTCTCACAACACATTAAAAATAGCAGTAACGCGGAAGATAATTATAGCTTATTAATTGAAGGGATAAATAAGGCAGCCAATGCCTCTATACCCATTTACCAACCCTTTACACCGAACAAAAAAACTCCTCTTCCACCATGGTGGGATCAAAGCTGTGAAGAGGCTATTAAAAAAAAGAAAACAAATGCTCAACACGTATAAGCAACAAAGCACTACGGAAAATTATGTCAAATGTAAAAACGAAATTTCAAGAACAAAAAAGTTTTTAAAAATTAAAGCTAATCTACATTGGCAGCTCTGGTGCGAAAACTTAAATATAAATATACCATTGACAAACATATGGACTCAGGCCAGAAAAATGAATAGGATATATAGGAAAGGTAATACATCGGATAATTATGAATGGCAAGAACAATTTTTAGATAAAATTACACCAGCTAATGCTATGGGTGATACCTCACACATTTTCTCAAAACAACAACAAAATAACACCAACCATAAAATTTTTAGTCAACCAATCTGCTTAACAGAATTAAATTATATCATAAAAAACAGAAAGAATACATCACCTGGATATGATGATATTAGATATCCTATGATATTCCAATTACCAAACAATGCCAAGATGTTTCTAATCAAAATTCTAAATGATATCTGGATCAATGGGGAAAGAATAGAAGAATGGAAAAAGGCTATTGTAATACCAATACACAAATCAAACAAAGACCCCCACCTGTGTGACTCATATAGACCTATTGCACTTATGCCCTGTATACTCAAGGTTTTTGAAAGAATAATTAAAAACCGATTGGAATGGTGGTTAAATACAACCGGCGCTGTGCCAACTACACAATATGGTTTTAAAAAAGGTTTTGGTACCATAGATGCGGTGACACACCTAGTTACAGACATACAAATAGGTTTAACTGATAACGAGTATAATGGAACGATGTTTCTAGATGTGAAAGGTGCCTACGACAATGTCAACTGGTTCATCTTACGGGAAAAAATGATACAATTACAAATCCCTCAAGAAGTTGGCAACACGATATGCAAATTATATATAAACAGACAAGTAGGGCTCAGAGGACATTATAGGTGCCCAGTAAGATACCAAACTGCAAATTTAGGTCTGCCACAAGGATCAGTCCTTGCACCATTACTTTTTAATATATATACTACTAATTTACACACCTCTATACCTAAAGCAACTATTATACAATATGCCGATGATTTTGTTGTTTATACACGTAGCAAACATCTCGACGAATGCATTAATCGTTTGAATTTAGGCACGAAACTTGTTTTAAGCTCTCTAAGTAATTTAGGGCTTCAAATCTCCGCAGAAAAATCCAAAGTTATAATTTTCACCAGGCATAACATGAAACCGATGCAGAAAATTACAATAGATGGTATAGAATTTCCGGTGGATACCAATGTCAAATACTTGGGAATCACATTAGACAGAAAATTAACCTGGAAACTTCATATTGAACAAATAGAGACAAAATGCAATAAAGGGCTAAACTTTTTAAAATCAATTATGCGAACTTGGTGGGGTGCAGAACCTCAAACAGCTCTACTCTTCTATAAAGCTTACATAAGATCAATAATTGACTATGGTTGTACACTCTATGGAACAGCCAATAAAACAAATCTACGTAAGCTGGATATTATACAAAACAAATCACTCAGAATATGTCTGGGAGCAATGAAATCTACACCAGTTGAACCGTTAAGAGCTGAAGCAATCGAACCTCCATTAGAACTGAGAAGATCATTTTTAGCTGAAAAAATGATTATTAAGTCGCTAAAGAAAAACTCACCATTCATTAGCAGCATGTATAAATTAAACGAATACGACCTAACTAAGCCTTTTTGGATTCATAAACACTCTCCTCCTATTTGTGATGGATTAAGAAACGTGGCCTTTAAACCACAAACAAAGTTAGAGACCGACTATTTTGATCACCTTGTTTCCTGTGATGTGAATATACCACTTTATTCGGATTTAGCATCATTTAATAGTATAGTCATAAATCAAATTTTAGAGGAACATCCAAATTACGTCACTATATACACTGATGGATCAAAAAACACCGATGGTACAGGTTGCGCTTTCGTAATACCTAAACGTATACAGAAAAAATACAAGTTAAACAAAAACACATCTATTTTCACAGCTGAGGCAATAGCAATTCTAAAAGCACTAGAATATGTTTATCAGAAAGAGGATCAGAATGCTATAATCTTTTCCGATTCACTTTCCGTTCTTAAAATTTTAAAATCAAACTCAAACACCACTAATGATATTATTTTTAGCATCCAAGCAATACTTAAACAATTACAAGATCAGAATAAATATATAAAATTCTTCTGGGTCAAAGCACACGCAGGAATAACAAACAATGAAATTGCAGATCAAATTGCCAAAGAAAGCATAGTAATGGGGGAACAAATAAATTACGAATTAACTACAGATGAACAAATAATCATAGCAAAACAGAGAATGATGAACAAATGGTCCTATTTATGGCAAGAGTACAGCTTCACAAATCCAACACGTTACACCAGACTTGAAACCAAATTAAGGAGAAAACCTTGGTACAATGAGTACGACTACAGTCGAAAAAGTATAACTACTATCAGCAGAATGAAGTTTGGTCACGCATGTTATCCAGCACATTTATTTAAAATAAAAATACTTGAGAGTGACCTTTGCGAAGCCTGTAATAAAATCGGCGATCTTGACCACATCTTTTTTGATTGTTTAAAATATAGAGCTCAATCTAATGAGCTTTTCAGTAAACTTTTAAAATTAAACATTGAAAGCCCATTTAATATACTGCACCTTCTTGCTTTAGAAAAAAAAAAGAAATTTACGATTGTTTTGCTGTCTTTCGTCAGAACAACGAATATACAAATATAACCACCTTTGTTAATTCCTTATGTCTTTCCTTAATGTATGCATACCTATCTGTCCGAGGCCTACCTTTTATCGTTTATAAAAATGCCCTGATCGGCCCCTGGGCGAGAAGAGTGTAATCCCTGTATCTGTTTTTTAAAAATTTGTGTCTGGCTGTATGGGTATTTACCCTAAAGCCAAAAAAAAAAAAGTGTGAAATTTGCACTAAACAATTTTCCAGAAGACCACTTTTAAAATCGCATATGAATGTGGCACATAAGTAGATATGTAATATTAGTAGATATGTATATGCAATATGTGATAATATAATATGAATGAAGATAAGTAATTAACGACAATTGAAAAATGAAAAAATCGTTCTCGATGGGAATTATCTTTTATTTCAATATTTTTTTTAGTTTTGATGTAATATCCTTAAAATTCGGATTAAACAAAGTACCTACTCCACCAAATACCACAGTTGTCAACCGGTTTTGTCCTAGTTTCGATAAATTGTAAGAACTCATTAATTAAGGCTCCTTACTTATAGAGTGCTCACCACATAATCTCTGGGAGAACTCATTACATCATAACACTTCAAGCAAAAGAATTCCGAAACGCGTAAAAATCAAACCTTAAACTGACTTAAAATCGATTTACCATTTAAGAAACTGAAACAAAATAACCGATGACGTAAAAAATCAACAGCAAAAACTTGCCAGTGTCATTGTCTTTTGTCGTTAAAATAAAAATTACACAAGGGTCTTTCAAACTATAGTAAAATAATTTTTACAAGTTTAAAAAAAAATAGTGCCTAATTCCTTGGAGCAGTATATACCATACAAATACGTAATTTTTTACTAGTACAATAGTATTTCTCATTTAGTTGCATTGTGTTAATTTAACAGAGGATTATAATTTTAGGTTTCCCTTTTAAAGATATGAAAGTTGATGCCAGTACGTTTTTAACAAATCAAGATAGAAGTGACAGTAATTTCAACCAATGTATAACTTCCACTACCAATTCCAATGTGAACACTGAAATAAAACATTTTATATGTATCATTTGCAACAAACCCTTCTCAACCAATTATCGTTTAGAACTACATATGAGGATACACACTGGGGAAAAACCGTTTGAATGTGGAATTCGCACCAAACAATTTTCAACCAAGAAGTACTTAAGACAACATATGCTAGTGCATACCGGTGAAAAATCGTTTAAATGTGAAATTTGCACCGAACAATTTTCAACCAAGAATTATTTAACAATACATATGAAATTGCATACTGATGAAAAATCATTTAAATGTGAAATTTGCACTGAACAATTTTCTAGGAAACTACTTTTAAAATCACATATTAAAACGCATACTGGTGAAAAACAATTTAAATGTAAAATTTGCACCAAAAAATTTTCAACAAATAGTTGTTTAACACAACATATGTCAGTACATGAAAAATCATTTAAATGTGGAATTTGCACCAAACAATTTTCCAGGAAACAATTTTTAAAATCACATATTATGACAGTGCATACTGGTGAAAAACCATTTCAGTGTAAAATTTGCATGAAACAATTTTCAACTAAGACTTATTTAACACAACATATGTCAGTGCATGAAAAATCATTTAAGTGTGAAATTTGCTCTAAACAATTTTCCAGAAGAGCACGTTTAAAATCTCATATGAGCGTACATACTGGTGAAAAACAATTTAAATGTGAAATTTGCACCAAACAGCTTTCAACGAAACAAGTTTTAAAGTCGCATATGAGAGTGCATACTGGTGAAAAACCATTTCAGTGTGAAATTTGCACTAAACGGTTTTCCAGGAAACTAATTTTAAAATCGCATATGAGCGTGCATACTGGTGAAAAACAATTTGAATGTGAAATTTGCACCAAACAGCTTTCAACGAAACAAGTTTTAAAATCGCATATGAAATTGCATACTCATAAACAGTCATTTCAATGTGAAATTTGCAACAAACAGTTTTCAATGTATATATATTTAAAATCGCATATGAGAGTGCATACTGGTGAGAAACGATTTGAATGTAAAATTTGTACCAAACAGCTTTCAACGAAACAAGTTTTAAAAGCGCATATGAAATTACATACTGATGAAAAATCATTTAAATGTGGAATTTGTACCAAACAGTTTTTAACGGAACCATATTTAAAGTTGCATATGAGAGTGCATACTGGTGAAAAACCATTTGAATGTGAAATTTGCAATAAACAATATTCAACAAAGAGATATTTTTTAAAAATACATATGAAATTGCATACTGATGAAAAACCTTTTAAATGTGAAATTTGCAGCAAACAATTTTTAACGAAGAATAATTTAAAAGTACATATGACTGGGCATACTGATACAAAACCATTTGAATGTGGAATTTGCACAAAACAATTTTCAATGAAACTATATTTAAAATCGCATATGAGAGTGCACACTGCTGAAAAACCCTTTAAATGTGAAATTCGCACCAAACAATTTGTAACGAAGAATAATTTGAAAGTACATAATATGACTTGGCATACTGATAAAAATCCATTTGAATGTAGAATTTGCACCAAACAGTTTTCAACGAAACACATTTTAAAATCGCATATGAGGGTACATACTGGTGAAAAACCATTTGAATGTGATATTTGCATAAAAAAATTTCCAAAAAAGTGTTATTTAACACTACATATGAAATTGCATGCTGATGAAAAACCATTTAAATGAGAAATTTGCTACAAACCGTTTTCAACAAAGGATAATTTAAAATCACATTTAACATTGAATAATGGTTAAAAATAGTTTTAATGTGACATTTCCACAAACAGCTTTCAACGAAATATGCCTTAAAATCTTACATGAGAACACTGTGGAACACCATTTGAATGTGAAATTTGCACCAAACAGTTCACAACGAAACTACTTTTAAAATTGCGTAAGAGTGCATACGAAAACCTTTCACATGCAAAATATGTTCCAGAAAATTTTCACATACCTAAGTCTGGTTTAAAAGCACTTATGCAAACTCACACTGGTGAATAGTTCCATTGAGATAAGCTGGATTAGTGACATTTTCGCAGAGACACAACAAGAATTAGCTTTGGAGAGTGCTGTATAGTTGAACTCTCGAATATTTTTCATAGGCTTCTCTTATTAAGTTTATATTTATTTGTTGATGGCTTTATAATAAAAGTTTAAGTTTAATTGCTTGTGTATACGTTTACTTATACAATTAATATATATCGAACATGCATGCCAAGTTTTTTTTTGTTAACTTATCCACGACCTAGAAGACCATATTCACCCAGCCTAGCTTGTACTTCTTGTGATGTTGGAACTAATGTGTGGAGACTTCTACACGGGTTTAATATTAGAAAACTCCTTAAGACTTATTCTTCCGAAGACATTACTCATTACAAACACGTGGGTAGGTCCCTCAATCTGACATCGATAAAAAAATAAATATAGTTGTGATTTGTGCAATAAGTGGGTTGATAAATAATTTACACAGACAATTATTTTATAACACGGAAATTATTTAAAACTCCTTGTTCTCGGTAAGGGGGAGGTACGTGCATAAGTCACAATCTATAATTATACATAATAAGTTTTATTTAGTTACATTATACACCAGCCTAAGATAGCGAAGATCAGGGAGGTGTGTAGATGATAGAAAAATGCACGACGAAGATGCACGTCTTTAGCAAATTCAGAACATTATTGCTAAGTCTGACAGTTTGTTATACCTATTTTATTTAAAATGAAAATACAAATTCTGATTACTCATTAGGGTGGGTCGAAAAACAATAATGTTTAATTTTTTAATTGCTATACCTCGGAAAACTTGCCTTTGGGGTATATAATTAAAATAAAGTTATATATTGAACCCCCAGCTAGCGCATCATACTTAAAATTTAGATTTTTTTTTTTCAGAAATCAAGACATTTTTCAATTATTTTTACTATCTTTAGCTAATAATATTTGAACGTACTATAGTGAAAATTGTTTAGTTAATAGTTTAAAAAATAAGAAATAAATTTCAATAAAACAGACAATATCTTTTCAAAAATTCACATATTTGCACCTTAAAAGAAGGTGTGGTACCTATAGTATGTTGTGTTGGGTGTTACGTTGGCGTCGTATTGCGTGTAGGTGGCGGTAGTGATGGCCTTGAGTTCGACACATTTTCCCTACTATCCACCTTCTTCCAACACCGCCCACAATGCATTGCCATCAAGGCTGCCAGGTCTAGGGATTTATCCCGAATCTGGGGATATTTCAGCATAAAAGCATCGAGCAAAAAGACAAAAGAGGGAATGTAAAGGTAGTGGGGGCAAAAATATTGTTAGACAGGAAGTGCGATCTTTAGAGGCCACATTAAACAAGGAAAGAGAGTCTCACTCCTTGTTTGACATCAAATTTAGTTGGGTTATGTTATTGTTTGTCCCAAATGTCACATGAAATCTTATTTATATTGAAGTTTTTTAACAATTGTGTCGCATTTTAGACTATTACCGTTAATAATTAATTAAAACTTTCTCGTCTAAGACACATTCTGAAAAATATATAGTTACTGTTAATAAGTGTCGGAAAATTGAAATTTGGCGCATTCGCATTTCCGGATATGTCCGCCATCAGAGGCCACTTTTTTGGTCTCCTTTTCATAAGGATTAGATTCCCTCTTTTGTCTTTTTGCTCGATGTATAAAAGGGACAAAGGGATTTTTTTGATATTTGGTGTAAAATCTAGGGATTTTTGACCGGCTCAAATATTTACCTACATAGGCCTATTATAATAACATTTTCTTTAATTCAGGTATAAAACCACTTCGTATTAACAGTATTAAATAAGCGATCTTTCATTACAAATAATTAAACTAATAGTAAACTACTTAAGAATTCTATTATCAGATGTCGCTAACTGTCCACGTTCTTGGAATCTTTATTTTATGCTACCAAATAGATTTCTGTCAAAAATAGAGTCCTATATATTTTCAGAAAGAAGAAGCAAATTCTGGAGCTGGAATTAGGGGATTTACAAAAGTCCTAGGTTTTATAAAATAAATAATTGGGGGATTTACAGTAGGAATCGGGTGATTTACAGGATTCGTGAAAATAAATAAATAAAATTCTATGCTTCACTGTTTCATTTCTCTTCAAGTTGTATTTTGTATTAATTTTATTAAGTAAATAATACATAATAATATATTAAGTGGAATATTCAAAGCCATAAATACGTACGTTATTCCGTTTTTGTTAAATTTATTCAAATCATCGCTATTGTACTGTTTAAAAATGTAATGTTTATGAAATAGAGGTATAAAACAACAATTTTTTTTATATCAATGTTATTATATTAGGCAATTATCAATACATCCCATAATTTTATTCAGAATTAGGCAACCATATATACATTTATTAATCTAGGTTCAATTTAGGGAGGACAAAAATTTTCACCTGGCAACCCTGATTGCCAGTTCGTGCTCTGATGTATAGTACAGTGGCTTGTGTTGTATTGATGTTCCTGGAGTATCACCTTATTTTGACGTAGTTAACTAAGTAAATATTGCATCAAATTATGTCTGTTTCTAAGAAGTTAACTCGAAGTGAGTCTGCATAAGTATTCCGTGGATTCAGTATTTAGTCCTTCGACTCTAAATTGTTGTTTGTGTTGGCGCCGCTCTCTTAGGTGTGAAGTAATTTATGATGATTCTTATTTTATATAATACTAGGCTATGGTCGCTACCTATATCTGCTGAGTTGAGGCATCTTACGTCGATTATTTTTGATGAATGTATATATCTGTTTGTTATAACATAATCTATCATTGATTTTTGTCCACGGTTGTTATTGATTCTCGTTATGTTTTGCTTAATTACGGGTATTTCTTAATTGCCTATTCCAGCGTTAAAATCCCTTGTTTTCCCTTAAAAAAAAACGTTTCCCTTGTTGTTTGAAGCTTGTTATTTTCCGGGCCGTATACTCCGATGATGTACAAATCTTCCTTCTCCATCCTTATTTTTGCTGTTACAATCCTTTCTGATATGTATTGACACTCTTTGATGTGATTATCGTACCTTTGGTGTATTAGTAAGGCTACACCTTCTTTGGTCCTGTTATTTTTGCTACTCCACTGTGGATTAGCATGTATTCAGCTAATTTTGATTGTCCTTTTCCTTCCTTTTTTGTTTCCTATACAGCGCAAATGTCTATTTGTTTCTCTTTCAACATTTATTATTACTTGGTCCCTTGAGTTTCTATTAACAACATTAGATATACGGACGACACTGTGATTTTAGCCGAAAATATTGAAGATCTTCAGAGACTGGTGACCATAATAGCGGAGTATGGAAAAGAGTACGGTCTAACAATGAATGTCAAAAAGACGGAATGTATGAGAATATCGAAAACTCAAAGAAATAACGAGAATCTCTAATAAATGGAGCCAACGTCGAACAAGTGAACAAATATGCATGTCTGGGCACAATCGCTTTGTAAAATGTTACATTTACTCCATACTGCTATATGGTGTAGAAACCTGGAACATAAAGGCCAATATGATGAACCGATTGGAGGCCTTTGAAATGTGGGTATTTAGAAAACTACTTAAAATTTCCTGGACAGATCACACAACAAATGTCGAAGTATTAAATCGAATGGTCAGAGAACGAGAATTGCTGTCAATAATAAAAATAAGAAAAACTGCTTATCTAGGTCATATATTTCGAAATTCCAAGTACCAGTTCTTAAAGCTTATTATGGAAGGGAAGATAGAAGGAAAACGGGGCATCGGAAGAAAGAAATACTCATGGCTTAAAAACATAAGGGATAGGACAAATCTCGATGCCCATGCACTCTTTAATGCCACACACTACCGAGAGGAGTATTCTGGAATTGTCGGCAACATCCACTAATTGGATAGGGTACCGTAAGAAGAAGAAGGGAACAATGATTAACTCCACAAATAATTACATTCAGGAGATCAGAATCAGAATAGAAAAGGCTAGAGCAAATTTCAACAAAATGAGAAGGTGGGGTGCTAAGTTTATTGACTTTGTTTTATGAAATGGAATCTTGGACCTTGAATGTGAAATCAATGAAAAAATTGGAATCATTCAATGTATAAAAGAATTCTGAGAATATCGTGGACAGAACACGTCACAAACAAAGAGGTTCTGAGAAGGATGAGTAAAGAAATAGAAATTTTAGATACAATTAAAACAAGAAAATTGGAATATCTCGTTGCTAAACATATTATACGTGGAGAGAAATACACATTGCTCCAAGTGATTTTGCAGGGAAAGATCCAAGGAAGGAGAAGCATAGGGAGGCGTAGAATGTCATGGCTGCGCAACCTGAGAGAGTGGTACGGATGTACATCAAATGAAATTTTCAGAGTAGCCGTCTCAAAAGTGCGAATAGCTATGATGATTGCCGACCTCCGCCACGGAGATGGCACTTGAAGAAGAAGAAGGTCCCTTGAGTCGGGTGGCCTCATATTCCATGTAGTAATTCTCATCTGGGTTTTGGATATTTTTCGCTTGTCTTTAGTTTTTGCCGTGGTCATCTTCATAGTATCAATCCTGTTTTGACGATGTACATTGCAGTAGGATCTGGTTATCAATATTAAAAGATTAAATCAATACAAAGAAAATACCACTATTATTAAGTTGATAACATATCGAGGATATATCATTTATGTTTAAAGTAACATACTTATAGAATTAGAGTTTAATAATATTATCGAGAGTAAACTAAATGTAAGACCAAATACTTACTACCAAAGAATATAGTTACTACGTCCGGATAGTACTTCAAATTTGTTTTTTGATTGTTTTCTGATGATTTAGTGCGGAATCACTAACAGGAGAATTTTACTGTCTTCATTGCATATGGTTGTATTTATAAATTACATGCTATGATTTTTCTGACACTTATTCTTAAAAGTTGATTTCATATAATTGAATGAACTATCGTCCAATAAAGTCGTACCAGTAACGCAACTTAAAATATTGACAATATCGTTTTAAAATCATTAACTTTAAAATCTATAATATATGTATATGTTTGATATTTCAGTATGAATGAATCAATTAAAATTAAATTAAAAGATATTTTGTATTGCCAAGTAACAAAGACAAAATTTGTTTAATTTGTATTTTGAAATGTATTTCCGAAGTGGAAATCAAAAACTCAAAATTAACAGATTTTAAACTAAATTTGTAATTACTTCCCAATAAAATAGTAAATTACATTATGTATTCAAATTTGTAAATAAAAAAAAATGGTTCAATAGTATTGCCATTATTATAAAAACAGTAAAATACTTGTTTTTTGTATAAATGGATTGAAATAACTAAAAAAATAAACTTTATCACAGTTTATTTAGAAAGGTACCACAAAACTAACTAAAGCAATAAAAATAATTAACAATAAAGAAGATGTAAATCAAGGAAATTTCATTTTATTTGGGCAAGCATGATTTAATCTATATTCTATATAGATTAAACCACTATTGTGCCAATAGTAAAGAGCCAAAACAACAAAAATGTGCCACCATTGATGTGAGTGTCCAATATAGTCGAATCTTCCGGCCAAAAATCTTTCCGGAATCTTGGTTATGTAGATGATGAATGCAACACCGCTAATCATGTACATTCCTATTACTCTTGGCAATAAGATCTAAAAAAAAAAAAATAAAAAATAACGTTTAAGTTAATTTTATTAACTGACAGAAAAAAAAATACTAAGATAAGTCTACAAAGCGGTTAACAGGTTGACTGCCGATCTATATTTTAAGATCACGGCTGACGCCAAACATTTTATTTGCTATATCACAATTTGTTTTGCAAAATGTAAAATAAAAAGTAGGTCATACAAGATATAAGAGTAGATTTTTTTGTACAAAACGTAAGAAACAACTCACTCCGATCGGAGTGGTCGGCGTCGTGTATGAAAATCTTTATTAGAGGCCGAATACTCCAGTCGGAGGGTACATGTATATTGTGTTAAAAAGTTAACAAAAGACATGTTGCATTTCAAAAATAAATTTAATATAAATTTTTATAGAGTTCTGTGATATTTATAAAAACATTGGAGACAAAAAACACGTTTTCCAGGACATATTTTACATTAATGGACTGTTTGCTTCCGGATTTTCCTCAATCTGCATGCTTTGCTTTCTTTTCACCATTTTAGACTATTTAATTTCCTTTGTCTCTTTTGTCGTTTCTTTTACTTTGCTAATAGTATGAACAATATTCGCTGTATGAGTAGAAACTGTATGTAAATGTTCAATATCGCAGCCGGCTAGCAAACTCCTAATTATGTGTAACCGAAAATCGTACAAACGTAAATTATCAAACTGAGAATACTTATTAAATAAGAAATGTGCATTTATAAGGCTCATTTGCAGCACATGTACAAATATTTTTTTTTGTACCAACGGATGGTTTTACGATCACATGGATAATAAGCCATCATTTGGTCTTGTCTGTCTACTCCGCATATAAACGCATTGTACCCAATTATAGACTCGCGTTTTTCTGATTCCTGTCCTCGTTTGTTTCTAAAAACACCCATTTCGCTGCCAAACACTGTACTAATGTATGGCACATTACGTTTGTCACGCCATTTTCCAACATGTACTGCATCAGAAAATGCAGATATATTCTCTTCCCGTTCTAAGTTTGCTGTCATAACCTCTTTAGGATTGTCTTTTCTATCTATTCTTAGAGTTCCAGTACAGTATGTATTTTACCAAGTTTCTCTTCAAGTAAATGTAACCCTATTTTTTCCATGTGTCCAATTCCACTATATACATCTGAAAATCCCTCTTAAATTCGAAATTTCAAAATTAGGCCATTTGGTTCTATTGCAAATATAAGCATGTATAATTTAATGCCATACTTATGGCGCTTGTTTTGAATATACTGCTTGAATTGTAGACAGCCCCTCCGCAGCATCATAGTTTCTTCCAACGATAGCTCTCTTTCAGGGTAATGAATCTCATTTATTTTTTTATTAAAAAATTCTACTACAGATCTTTCCAAGACGATCAGTTGCAGGTGTTTCTGGAGTCGTAAAATGCAAACACCTCAATATTAGAAGGAATCTATTTCGTGCCATATTTTCTAAAAACTGGTAAGTCAAATAAAAAGTCAGTTTTCCAGTAGTCGTTTAGATGACTCAAATGAATTGTTCCCGTGTAGAAAACAGACCCAAAAATATTTTTAATTCGTCCACAGTCAACTGTTTCCAAGCTGTAATTCAAGATTTGACAGATGTTTCTGGACGTAAAAATACCTCAAATGCATAAGAATTTGCATTATCTACCACATCATCATCAATCAGCCAATCGCGTCCACTGCTGGACATAGGCCTTATTCAGTTCTTTCCAGTGTTCTCTACACTGGGCCGCTTGTAGCCAGTTTCCCGCTACACGTTTTATATCATCGGTCCATCTAGTCGGTGGTCGTCCTCGGCTTCTTTTATAGTTTCTGGGCCTCCATTCCATAATACGCCTTGTCCACCGTCCATCTTGTGTTCTGGCTAAGTGCCCTGCGCAGTTCCACTTAAGCGTCGTGGATCTTTCGATGACGTCTTGAACTCCTGATCTTTGCCTCATTTGTTGGTTTGTTATGTGGTCTCGAAGGCTCACGTTCAGCATTGCACGTTCCATGGCTCGTTGTGTAGCTCTGAGTTTATTCGCAGATTTTTGCGTGAGTGTTACAGTCTCTGCTCCATAAGTTTGTACAGGCAAAACACATTGGTTATAAACCTTTTGCTTGAGACACATGGGAATTGAACTTTTTAGAATATGGCTTAATTTGCCAAATGCTGCCCATGTTAGGCCTATTCGCCTCTGTATTTCATGTGTTTGATTGTCTCTGCTTATTTTGATTTCGTGTCCCAGATATTTGTAAGTGTCTGTTTGTTGTATGGTATTATTGTCAATAGTTATATTTCCACTCATTACGAGATTTGTTATAAGTTTAGTTTTCTCAAAGATTATCTTTAATCCTGATCTTTCAGACAGACTTTTAAGCGAATGCATCATAGAAACTGTATCTATCATGTAAGTTATCTGCGATTAATACAACATCATCTGTAAACTTTAGGTGATTTAATCTTTCTCCATTTATATTGATGCCCATATCTTGCCATTGAGTGTTCTTAAATATTGACTCTATCTAGCACAGCTTGCAGTTATGTGTCAAAGATCATTTGAAAAAAATCGAGTGGTGTACTATGTCCTGGTACTGCCAGTAGTAAATTTTGAGTTTCCTTAAACACAAGTTGCTTTAGCTTACCCGTATTACTTCATTGTTTAATAATAAAACTTAGTACTTCTTGATTAGTAATATTATTAGAAGTATGGCTATTTTCCTCGTCAGTCTCTGAGCTTGAACTGGACTCACTGTCATCTACATTTGGATTAAATTCATCACTACTGTCGCCATTTTCCAAATACCATAATAATTCTTCTTCGCCTAACTTTTGTTTTTTGTTAATGTCTCTTTTGTAAATATTAAGTCTTTTATTATTAACACCAGAAGGTCCAGCTTTACTGTTTATTTTTAACCTCCACCGAACCACAAAAGAAACTGCGAAACCAACAAATGCACGTCTAAAAACAAAGTCTTATCTCGGACGCCTGGGACTGGAATGCGGCTATAACCAACTCCAATGAAATAATAAAGCGTACTGTCAAGAGATACCATTTACTCTGATCTAAGTGGCCGACGTGATCTAAGCTGCTTCATCGGTAATCAACCTATTAATAAAATTAAATTAGGTTTTCGTAGACTTTTTCATCTTGTTCCATCATGATTAGGATTATTCAAAAGAGGTCAACACAATAAGCGCTCCGAATTCGAAAACAACAAATGGTTTGACCCACTCAATCTAAGATTACTATAACTCGGTTCCAGCAGATTCTATCGACAAATTATAGGATTTGTAACAACCAACGGTTCCCAAGGTATATTTTAAATAAAGTTTGATTACAATTATAGTTTATTTGTTTGATCAGTGGTGAAGCGGTGTATGGTTTTCGTCTACAACGACTGTGTTCTCGTGATCTTCATTGTATAATGTTTCCCGACCATATTTCATTGTCCTATTGTGCCACGTGTCCTAACCCAGTTCCATATCATGTCAAGTCGTTGTTTCATAGAAAACTCCTAATACGGCTCGTTCGATAGCTCTCTGTAATGTCCTTAATGTATTGGCTGATAACTTTGTAAGTGTTCATTGCATACACGTTCATTGAAATTTGTTTTTATCTTTTTGAAATTAACACTTAGTCTCAATACCGCTGCTCAAGTCATTCGGATTCTTCTAGTGGTTTGTGTCGTTTGATTCGGTTTGCCCAGTTTGATCGTGTGATCTAGGTATATAAAATAACTTTGGAAACAATTAGTTCCACTATTCAATTTTCGACAAAGTGGTTCGGGGATTATTATTCCGCTTTAAATAGCCTTTCTTGCTCCCTCTTGTTAAACGTCCATATCCATGTTAATTTCTTTTCTGCACTGTATACTCTTTAATGCTTTTAATCTCACTTCATCTATGTCTATTGTGATATTTTGATTTGTCATCAATTTTGTCTTATTTAAATTCATTTTTAATAAACCTATTTTCCCAGATTCGCGTGTAAGTACCTTTAGCATGCATAGGAGTTCCTCTGTATTGTTGCTTACAAGTACTATGTCATCGGCAAATCTTAAGGCGCGTACAGATATTCGAGCAAAACGTACCGTACGTATACAGATTCTTGAAAATATGTCTACATCGTACTGATCGCATACTTATCTCGACCCATGGAAAGCGATAAAATCAACAACGAACACACTTGTGCGAAATGATTCATTTTATTTATAATTTGGGTATTGATTTATCGTGATTCTGTTTTTTACAAAAATAACAATATGTACAATTATCAGTTTACTGTTTTCTCACGCCTCTCTACTAAGGAACACGTCATTCACACAATGTCGATTTAATGAGACAATAAAAATGTTCGCTGCGTCTAGTAGCGCCGTCCAAACTGAAAGACGAGCTTCTTTTGAAGTCGTGGAATAAACCGCAACAATTTGGTTCGCGACGAGTCACGATGAAGCAGTACACAAGCGGTTTTTTCTGCCGTACACATTAACGAATATAGTGTTCGCATTCCGTTTGGCTCGTATATGTGAACCGAGCTTTCATCATCATCATCATCATCATTTTGGCTTTACAACCCTGTGTGGGTCCTAGCCTCCCCAAGAATTCTTTTCCAGTCGTCCCTATCCATCGCCTTCCTCCGCCAAGCACGTATTTCCATATTTCTCATATCTTGGCCTATGTTATCTAGGAATCTTGTTCTGGGCCTTCCTCTTCTTCTTTGACCAATAGGTCTATCAAGGAGCGTTTTTCAAGCTGGGTCGGTTTGCTCCATCCGCATTACATGGCCTACCCACCTCAGACGTCCTATCTTAATGTGTTTTACGATATCTGGTTCCTGGTATATTCTATAGAGTTCGAAGTTGTATCGTCTTCTCCAGACACCATTTTCATTTATCGCTCCATAGATCGCCTCAGTATTTTTCTTTCGAAACATCCTAATATGTTTTCATTGCTTTTTGTTAAAGTCCAGGTTTCTGAACCATATGTTCGGACTGGGCGTATTATTGTTTTGTAGAGTTTTACTTTTGTATTTCTTGATATAGCTCTAGATTTAAAAAGGAGATTCAGCCCAAAATAGCATCTATTAGCCGTGCAAATTCTGCGGTTTATCTCTGCGGTAATGTCATTTTCAGTATTGACGAGCGTTCCCAGGTATACAAATTCGTTAACTGCTTCGATGACGTCGTTTTCTATAACAAGTGGCCGTCGTGTCTGTGGTTGCGGACCTACTTTCATGTATTTCGTTTTATTAATGTTTATTATTAGACCCATTTTTGTAGCCGCTTCCTTTAGTGCTACATACGCCTCTCGTGCTGCGTTTTCCGTTCTCCCAACAATATTGATATCATGAGCATACGCTAGGATTTGCACAAATTTGTTATATATTGAACCGGTAGTTGTGATTTGTGACGTACGTATTACTTTTTTCAGAGCTAGATTGAATAGTATACAGGAGAGTGGGTCTCTCTGACGTAGCCCGTTATTTGTATTAAAAGGTTCAGAGAGTTTCCCCCTGGATTCGTACTCTGCATTCAACTGTTTCAAGGGTTAGTTTGGTTAGACTTACCAACTGATTTGGTACTCCCAGGTCTATCATTGTTCTAAACAATTCTCTTCTATTTACAGAGTCGTAAGCTGCCTTATAGTCTATAAATATGTGGTGCGTGTCTACACCGTATTCCAGTGTTTTCTCTAGAATTTGTCTCAGGGTTGAAATCTGATGAATTGTTGATTTACCACCTCTGAAACCAGCCTGGTATTGTCCTATTATTTGCTCTGCATACGGTGCCATACGATGGCATAGTATATTGGAGAATATTTTTTACGCTGCATTTCGGAGCGTAATTCCTCGATAGTTAGAGCATTCAAAGATATCTCCCTTTTTGTGTATGGTGCAAAGTATTCCAATATTCCAATCACTGGGGAGGGACTTCTGTATCCATATTTCTTTTATAAGCTGCTGTAGCGCTATTATGATATCGTGGCCACCTTCTTTATATAATTCGGCTGGAAGATTATCTATTCCGGGTGATTTGTTTCTGGCTAGTTTATTTACAGCGTCTTTAACTTTCAGGATCGTTGGTGGATTCTCCTTCCTCTCGTCTGCCCCGCCTACCACACAGCTTTCGTCTTCCGGGTTTTCTTCTTCTTCCTCTATATTAAGTATCTGGTTAAAATATTCTTGTTGTTAATAGATCGCCATTCAAACTTCTACATTGATTTGTGTTTGCCTTGAATTCTTTTCTGTTGATGTTAACTTTCTTATAGATTGTTCTGAATTCTTTCTCTCTGTTGAGGTTTTCTATATATTGAAGTTCCTTTTTTAAGTGGTTTCGTTTCTTCATTCTGTGTATTTTCTTTTCTTCTCTTCTCTTTGTCTGGTAATTCTCTACACTTGTTCTAGTCCGGCGGGTAAGCATTTTTGCATAAGCTTCATTTTTTTCTGTGTTGCGTCTTTGCATTCATCGTCAAACCAGTAATTTTTTCGGGTACAAGTTTCTGTTCTGAACCGAGCTTTAGATGACTAAAAATCTGTCATCGATCTTTTTATCACAGTGATTTTAATCGTTCTTATCGTTTCTTACCAAATAATTTACGTCTATTTTCTTTAATGGATCTATTGGCTTTAGGTTAAGTTAATATTTCTGGTAATTGGTACTGTTTTGCATAAGTTCTTTAGTAGGTAGGATTCTCTGGTTGGCTAATACGCAATAAATTTCATTTTTGGTTTCCCGTTCTGGGCTTAGCCAGTTTCAACTTTACCTGGTTTACTAAAAAATGTGTTCATAGGTAGGTTAGTAAATGTTCTCATTTTTCGTTCGTAATTCCTAGGCCTCATTTATATTCTTCTATTTGATATGTTTCCGGTGTTATACTTCCCTACTTTGGCGTTAATCTTCGATAATTATTTTGAAATTAGCTCTTTGAAAGTTGCCTTAGAAATATCTTCGCAAAATTACTCTATTCCTTCATCTGTTGATTAGTTAGTGGGAGCGTGTACTTAAATGATTTTGATGCTGTATCGCAGATGTTTGATTCTTTTATCGACCAATAGTGCTACATCGCCGACATGTGTATTGGACTCTTTATGGAATTGATAGAACATGAACGAATGTCCAGACTGGAGTAGTGTATAGTGTAAGTAAGAAATATTGTAGAAACTCTTTAAGAGCGGAACCCTTTGATCTAATATCTGATTACACTGACCCGACTGGTTCGCACAGACTTGAATTGGTCGGTGCGAAATATTTTAGTTTAGTTTAGTTGGGAAGCAGACTAGACTAGAGTGTAGGTGTGTTTGATGGAATTTAATTATTTTGAATAGTGATGTGGCGTCCCTGGGAGAATGTGGTTGAAAACATTGCTTTTAAAAATAATGATCATGTACAAAGTAACAGTGCCGGTGTGAATATAAATCCTGACAAAAAGGTACCTGTAAACAAGATTCGAATACATTTAAATGCTGAAACACAGCAAGTATGTTTGAATGTGTACAAAAATCTACATAAGAAATTCGGCTTCGATGAAAAACTGTTGGCACAAGCAACTTCCGATTTAACAGAAATTCCACTTTCAAGTATATACAAAATAGTTAAAAATGAACCCTATCATCGCAAAAAGCGATGTGACTACAAATGTTCAAGACCTATAGATGCTTCACTTATAAAACTATTGAAGACTACAATATACGATTGCTACAAAAGCAATGAAATACCTACAATAGAAATAATACGAAAGAAATTGAAAACAACCGGTTGGAATATGAAATGGTGTGATAAAACTCTTCAAAATTGGATAAAGAAAATGGGATTTAAATTTAAAACAATAAATAAACGTCAAGCAGTTATGGAAAGTCAAAGAATAGTCAACAGACGTAATATATATCTAGAACAAATTACAAAATATAGGCAAGAAAGTAGGCGAATTTACTATTTAGATGAAACTTGGTATGATACCCACGATACAGTTAAGAAAGGATGGACAGATGGTTCAAACATGTGCATATCAGAAATGCCTGCAAATAAAGGGTCGCGGCTAATTATTGTACATTGCGGAGGAAGTGAAGGTTGGGTTCCGAATGCTTTAAAATTATGTGGGAAGAAAATAGAAGATTGTAACGTTGACTACCACAAGAATATGGAAGCTGATATTTTTGAAGATTGGTTTGAAAACTCACTGATCCCAAACTTGGAGCCAAACAGTGTAATAGTGCTTGACAACGCTTCGTATCATTCCCGACAGCTCACTAAGATACCAAATTCATCTTCAAACAAAGCTGAACTGCAAAATTTTTTAATGGAAAATGATTTGTATTTCGAAGATTTTTATACAAAAAAACAACTCATTGAAGTTCTACACATAAAGAAATTTGAAAAATTATACGCCCTAGAGAATATTGCCGAAAAGCATGGACACACTATATTGAGACTTCCCCCCTATTTTTGTGTTTTCAATCCTATAGAGTTAATTTGGGGACAATTAAAACCAAGTATAAGGCGTGCAAATACATTTCCTAAATTTGACAAGAAGGTAATTGAGATAATTAAAAAAGAAGTATCTAATATTACCAAAGAAGACTGGCAGAAAAGAATCGCCAAAGTAATCAAAGTTGAAGAATATTATAAGAAGATTGGCCACTTCCACATTAATGGTGGAAATAAATTTATTATTGATTTGAATGATGATAGTGACGTAGAAAATTCGAAAGAAGGAGAAAATGAATTAAGTGTATAAGTAATCTATGTGACTCAGACAAATTGTTGCCTCCATATTTCTATCGCCCATCGAAAAAAGTGACGTTATAAATTCGAGTAGCCGCTGTCCAGGGACGTATCGAGATATTGGTTGTTTTACTGATACAAATTTATTGATGTAAGTATTAAATCATAAAATTATAATGTGTAATATGTATAGTCAAAGAGCAGGGAAATCTGATTTTGAAAATAAAACAAAAGGTTATATTTCATTGTTTTTTAAATGGTTAAAAGTGTAATGTCAAAAAATTATATATCTGTCACCTTGTCGGAAAAACAACAAACAAAAAAAACATGATTGCTAGCGGCAGCTTTAATAATGAAAAGAATCTCGTTTTAAACTGACTTGAACTTGAACTGTTTACTTACGTTAATTTTAGATTTAACTTGTGTGTTAAAGTCTTAACATATTATCCTTAATAATTCTTTATTCTTTTCATTACAATCAATAAAGAAGAATACTTCTCGTTATCTTGTTAGCTCCAAACCTCCTCATCGGCAATATAAAAACCAGTATTTAACGACCACAAAACGTTTAATTCCATTTTTCAGTTGAGCTACCTGTTCAAAAGATTGTTTTGCTAACCCAGATAAGTATCATATTTCTTCGATAATTTATTATAAAAACAACACGTTTAATGTGTCCACAAAGGGAGACCAGTAAGGTGTATTTAGTTTCGGAACTTGTAAATAGGCAATAAATCTTCAGTTTATTGCTTTTTATGTATTTTTTGCTTGCAAATATATCGAAAAAACTAGCTTAAACGCCACTATATAGCACGAAGAAAAGTTCGTTTTCGACGTTAAAAATCGTTGGTACGTTGCAGAAAGGTCGTTATGACGGTTAAAATCGTCACAAGCTGGGATATTTTCTCCTATAAATAGTGGACTAGAGTAACATTTCGACAGAACAGTTTCGATTCAAGTAACGAACAAATATCACGACCCTATAACCATACCCATCGCATTTCGTAATCGCCAGTCAAATTCACGCGAAATAATTAAGCGTCTCTTCGTGAAACAGCAGAACAAAAAGTAAACTTAAGATAAATACGTAGTATTTTTGTAACAAGTGCAATAAGAAAATGAAGTGATTTTAATTTACACGACCATTTTCATTACCAGTTCAACTTATAACTTGCTTTCGACGAAGAATTGTTTAATCCAAGTCCACAAACTTGACCAGTTCCAACGTCGTCTGGCTCTCTATTTATGTTGTAGAGAAGGGACAATTCACAACATTCTGTTTTTATAAAGTTCTTTTAGTAACAATAAAGATAAAAATAGCAACAGTAATTACAAAAGCTATTCTACATCACTCAATGCAAGCATGCTGTAAGAGGGATGGTCACTGTAATGTCTCAGCCGCTGCGCTATCAGAACTATCAAAATATCCAAATCGTTCATTTGAAGTATTCTATTATATATATATTACCGCTACTATACATTGATCTCCTGGTAGTGTTGTTTCACTTAAATCAAGGACATTCCATTTTATCCTAGTTAACTTTCAGCTCATCCATTTTTTCAGAGGATTTGAGGGTTCTGGCATTGAAACTAGCAATATAAATATGCTGCTTTTGATGTTTTAATGAGTTTTTGCCTCCCTAGCTTCCATGAATCTGACCTTTTTAGAGGTACGCTATTGATCACCAACCTGGGATCCAGATTTTGTGTTTCAAAAGTCATTTAGTGGAGCTCTCGTAGGAAAGGACGCTAAATCCCTGAAGTACAAGAAAAATTGAAAAACTAGCTTCCAATATTTTTCAAAAATCTGTCGAATAGCACTAAATATAATCCTCAACCGAATCCTGTGGATGGGGCGGCGGCAACTTTAAAATATTAAATGGGAACCCTTTTTAAAAATACGATTTATCTTGAGTTTGCTTCGTTTGTCAACCAACCGTCAAATTTATCTTGTTCCTTAATCTACATGGGAACGGTCTAATATCTCCATAAATATACTTTTAAATGGAAAAATAAATAACAGGTTTTAATATTACAGGTTCTGAGGGTGGGGTGGGGGACAACTTTATAATCTTAAATGGAAACCGCCATTTTTATTGCACGTTCAGTTTCTATGTAAAAACTGTATTCCATATCATCAAAAATAATTGCAGATTTTTGATATTGTACTGACTTCTGACTGTGTATTTTATTTTTTGATCCGATGTAAATTTTGCGAAATATTAGACCGTCCCACTTATTTGGTAAACTCTATATATAGAAAAATAGTAGATTCACCAGTTTAGTTTAAATTGAATTTTCTCTTCGATATATTCTCAAAAATGTATACGCGGCTTATAATATAAAAACAAATGTATAATAAAAAAATCACTTACAGCTACCAAGGGATTGTCCAAACCGCCATTTTTGATGGTCCAATGAATAGTTGGAATGACACCATAGAGACCCCAGGCGACAAACACTATTGTCTTGACATTAGGATCTACATTAAATTCAGGAATATGCATTGCCATTGCTATAGCAAAGATCACAGTTACTGTTATGGTATAGAATAATTGCCAGTCCTAAAAAGTTGTTCAGTTAATACTAAATACGGATATGTCAATGTGTAGGCAATATAAATATTCTATAAAAAACATCATAATTCCTTCTACAAGATTACACAAAGTTACTAAGTTATATTTATTTAAAAAAATAATGGTATAATAATACAATAACAAACCAATATTGGAGGACTACTACACTGTTTAATACTGTAGTAGTGCAGTGACTAGTGAAAAGTGCAGTAGTATCTAAAGGCTCAGGAGAATGATACCCCTGAAGCCCAGAAACCGCAGTAATAATCGACGCGGTTCAAACCGGAAGACTGTTGAGTTTAATGTTAATTCCTAATTGCAGCCATTGGTATTGTCCGAAATTGAGCATTTCACTTGACCTACTTAATTTCGTATAAGTATAGGTTCACGACGGCAAAAATCATTTACTCTTATCTTACAAATAGAACGGTGAGAGTGAGAATAAGCAATCAACCCCATTCACTCCACGAGCAAGAGTTCCACAAGGCTCAGTGCTTGCACACCTATTGTACATCACATACAACAGTTCTATACGCACACCGAATATACCTCACACCCATCTGTACCTCTATGCGGATGATTCTGCCCTCCTAACAACAAAAAGCGACTATTTTCCTGAGAGAACCTTTAGAAGAACACAAACTCTTTTAAATGGTATCGAAGAATGGTGCAATAAGTGGAGAGTTACCTTAAACGCTGCAAAAATACAATCCATTGTGTTCCGCAGCCCTAAAACATCGTCATGGCTCATACGTAATAATGACGACCAAACACTCCTGTATTTGATGGGAGAAAGGGTCGTGACTAGCCCGACAGCTTCCTGCTTGGGCGTTTTATTCACTAAAACGTTTAATTGGAAATCTGATCTAAAGGCAACTTTAGATAGGGTCAGAAATAGAGCTCGTCTTCTAGTCCCACTTTCAGGGACTTTTGGAAAAACGAACAACCAAACTCTCATACATACTTATAAAACCTTCATTCGACCCGTTATGGAGTATAAGGCAGACTTATATTGCCTTCTTAAGGGCTACCAAAGGAAAAAGTTACTATCTGCGGAGCGTAGAATTCTACGTAGAGCGTGCAGAAAGCAGTGGTACTTCTCTTCACGTGAAATCTACCAAACGGCCAACGCCACTCCTATTCTCGAGAGAATAAAACCTCTCAACAGGAACTTTACTTTCAAAACCATGAACGGCCCCCCGTCTAATGCCCAAAATACTTTAAAAAGTTCCTGCTCTTTCAGAGGTCATGTAGTATCCCGGACTCCCAAAAACAAACACCCTCACATTCCCTCAATTCTGATGCAAACATGCATCGATGAACTTCCGCCAGAATACTACGACATTCTTGAAGCCACTCCACTAGCCTATCGTCAAACCAAGTTCTTGCCCATCCCATTCTACACCGGACAGAGGGAGATTGGTTTTTTGCGGTTTCCCAATCTCATTACTCAACGATACCTGTCCGTCCCTGAGAAAATAACCGCAACTATTTTTTCAAATGAATCGGCGACTGCTGGAACCGTCAATCGAACTCCGACGAGGCCTGGCCGTTAGCGGGAGCAATCAACTACAGAATTTTAGTGCAATACACTAGTTCTGTGTTGTTTGCGAGCGCATAAACGGCTGCAGGAACAATGGTTACTAGAGAACACACACACACACACACAAACACACACACACACACACACACACACCACACACACCACACACACATTCACATAACAAACACTCACATATTCCAACAGTGAAAGGGGTCCTCTTTCTGCTACCGATGCACCCTCATCACCGGGACCCCCGACCGCCTGCAGCCTCCGTTACTTTCCACGGAGTATGTGGTAGGCCAGTGAAAATCTAAGTGATTCGAGGAGTCAGTAACAACGAAATGGTAGCGTCCGTCACGGTTGGAATTACACACACACACACACACACACACATCAACACTGAGCAAAATGCGGCAAGCTGACTCTCGAAAGAGAGTCGCCTCCACTCACGAGCACACTCGTCCACGACAGTGCAATACACTGGTTTCGGGGCCGGGTTAAGCTCGAGACTGCACAGGACCAATGGTCACTAGAGACCCGGCCTTGTCGCATCTAGCTCTAAAAACACACGCTACCAAATCTGGAAAGAACACCATTTCCAACAAAGCCTTTCTCTCTGGTTCTCTGGTTATCTTAAGTCGACAAAAATTCCTCCAGGAGAAGAAAAGGTGCAAATCCATTCAATAGAAGAAGAAGCTTTCGCCAGTGGCTTTTGGGTATGTTTGCCTTTATACAGCCATACAACAAAATTCAACTCAAGCCTGAAGAGTGTCAACCGGCCCTAAACGGGTACAAATATTCTCATCCTTTCGTAATAAAAATTCCGTACCTATCCTATCGAGAATGTACATTGATTGATTGACTGGCCAAAAATTCGTTCTGGTCTGGACAGGGTCCGCAGAATCAGCCTTCTTGGTATTAGAGACCTTCTGGTTGATTTAGTTCCTAGAAACTCTGCTTTTTATTGCTCCTAACCGCTATCCGTTTATTTCAGGATTTTTCTAAGTTCTCTAGCGAGACTTAGTCTAATTTATATTTAAATTGTATTTATTTCAGCTTTTTCGACTTACGATATTTCTCGTGAAATATCTATTTTCGAAATTAATGGTTTAGTATGTACAATTTCATATTTTTCCTCTATTTTTTCAGGTATTTATCGACTTTAATATTTTCAGACCGAAAATAACTTCGATAATAACGAAAATAAGTATAATTTTGCTAACATTTTATTTTTCTTTATTGACTTTGAAATATTTTGGTATAAAAAATAACTTAGATTTAGCTTAAATTCTAACATTTTATTTACCTTTTTGGGCTTTGAAATATTTTTGATATAAAAATAACTTAGGATATTTTTCTATATTTTTAGGACTCATCGACTTAGGAAATTTGCGATAGTCGAAAAAAACTTGCTTTGTGTCGTAATTTTGTTACATGTGTTTATTGATTCAGAAGATCGAGAAGCCTTCGCAATGGTGATCGCCAACGTCGGATAATTCTGATATGGCACGCGATGAAGAAGAAGTTTGTTGATTCGTCCCGAAGTCACCACGACGAACACTTCTACCACATTTTGGACGAAATCGACTTAATAGAAATTTCATCTTTTTTCGAAATTTTTGAGAAAACAATTTTCACTTTTTTTCATTTTTACTTTTTTTTTGCTTAATTAGTCTTAGGTGTGATAACTAATAACTTTATCTTACAGATTCTTACTTCTAAGACTAATTAACACTTTTATTACAGATTCTTAGTATTGGTTAACATTTATTTGCATCTGTTTTAAAAAGGTATTTCCCTCTAGCTTGTGGGCGTATACGGCCTATATTATGTCCACGGACGGTGACTCTTACCTGCTCCGGTCCATTTTAGCTATGGATAGTGCGACGTATATATTGGGAAAAATACAAATTTACGAAACAATAATAAATATAAATCTATTATATTGATACAAAACTTGGAAACTAACAGAAGCCCTCAAACAGAAACTGAAGGCGATCGATATGGACGATGGACGTGCTAAGAAGATCGGCAGAATTTCACGTATATATGGAATAATAAAAAAAGAAGTGAAAGATGAAAGATCAACTGATTTGTTGCGGGTGGGTTAAAATAACGGATACTGACAATCCACCAAGAAAAACTTTATTTTACTTTAACTCTTATTAAACTTTCTTAGATGTAAAATATCCAGAAGGGGATGAGTACCAAATAACTATGAGAAGATCACTGGAAAAACATAAGAACAAGGAAACTAGGAATCGGACAGTATCAAAAGACTTATGTGTACATATATTTAAAACATTTGTAAAAATATCTGATCTATCTCAATTATTTATCTTTGTAAGAATATTTATTCTTCCTGTCTGAACTTGATATGTTCATTTTTAATAGAAGATAGAAAGATTATGATTGTAATAGAATAACAATAGTTTGTGTGGTGTGTCCCCTACCATTATTTTCTTTTTATTAGAACTCTAATACTGCTACGGGACGATTCAGTTTTTAGCCCTTTACCATTATTCTGGAAAGGACACTTGGAGATACTTTGATCTTGTTCTTGTTTGCTTAGATATTACTTTGATATATATACACATATCAAAAATTTTTAAGGAATATCACTATTATTCTACTTTTTTCAGTACAAACTAAAACATTTTTTTGTTAATACATACCATTTGATTTGAAAACTTGTTCTCTACAAATCAAAGAACAGTCAAATGTTCTTGGATTTTTATTCCTCGTGCCAATCTATACCTCTGAATTTTATTTGTATGAAACAAGAAATGAAGTCGTTGTATCTTGTATTTAACCACATCTAACCTCCAATTATTAGGTATTTTAAAAAAATTCATCTCGGCAATATGCTTTTGCGAGATTTTTTGTGTAATCCGTTCACATACTGTATAATATTCTCATCTACCCCAAACATCCTCTTTAGCAATATCAATTTATATATTTATAAAAAGTATATTATATATCAATTTTTACTTACTGTATCACACCAGAAGGCATAATATATTCCAGATGTATAAATAGCTAGCAAAGACAAAGCTATACCAAAAAGATCATATGATAAATATTTTTCGCAATCCTTTTCTGATCTGCACGAAAATGTGTGGTACAATGCAGAAAATGCCATACATGACTAAAAAAATAGAAAATATTTATAATAGTTATTTATATACTAAGAATAGTAAGTAGGTGTTAATGCCATAAGTGGAGGTATAAGTTGGTATAAGTGGAGGATTATAGTTCAAAGATGAATGGTAACTTCCAAATGCAAGATTCTCTGACCCGAAGATTTTTTTTATTTAAATTAATGTGTCTCGGCTGCAATGGCCATTTAAATAATTTGAGGTATAAGTCGGTCGAAAGCATACACATCTATTAATACTCATAGTATATACAAAATAGTCAGTAGTTATTGTTATTGCATCCACTGTATAAATATTTTAAAAATAAAAAAAATTCAATTTGATTTTAAGATGTTTATATTATCACAATAGACACTATCGTTAAACAGAACAACTCCGAAACGTAAGATTTTAAAATGCGGCAAAGTTTTAAAGATAAAATTATAAAATTAGGAAAAATGCAACATAAAACTCGCAACTGAAGTAATTAACGTCTGCAATTTCCTAAAAGAACATTTAGCACAGGGACTCTGTGGGTGAACTGTGTTAACGAATACACCAAGATATTCATTTTCATATACATATTCAATTATTCATTTAGTACCTTGTCTCTTTCATTTTACTACTTTTATTCTAAAAATAGTTGGCGCCCAACTCTTCGATCAACGTTCTATTTACTAAATATTCTGTCATAATCTAAATTCCAATTTTAATTCTCATTTAATATTCTAATATTCCTTTATTCAGACTCCATTATGTTCTATACCATGACACATAAAATTTCTATGCCCACGTCAGTCGACAAAATATATCTGCCAGTTGCCTATTCTTTGACTTCTGTCATGTCAGTTGTACTTCAAAATATTATTTGGAAGCTACCACCAAACGAGAAAAGTCTAATCTAACCTTAAATGAAGAAGATAAACAAATGGAAAAGGTGATCTTTTAGTACCACCCAGTTGTCAATTAACTGTAAACAGAAGTAGAAATTTATCCCTGGTTGTGCATTGCCTAGAGTCTAGAACAAGACGAGCATAACCTTACATGTACTGGCTAAATGATTATATAATCGAAACTCAAAAAAAAACGAAGAAAAGAAGAAAGAAAGAAAATCTATAAAAAGGCATGTTTTGATTAAAAATTTATTCATATCGTTAAATATTTTCTCTGGTACGTACATTTCTAGTCGATAAATTTTTTTACATCTCTTTTTTTTATAATTTTATATTATTATATATTATATTATTAATTATGTTCGTTATATATGTTATTATTTATTATTAATAATAATTCTTTTCCACAAAAATTCGACAAGAACAACACCACTGCGCTCACAATACATGAGAATGAAAGGAAGTATTAATTTGATTTCGGTAGCATCAAAATTTTAAAAACTAAGCAAAGAAAAAGAAGAAGGATATATACAAATCATTAGAAATAAAAAAAAACACTATACACAATAAAGCAATGAATAACAAGAAAGATACAAAGAACCTAAATAAAATATATTTCAATCTGATTTAAATAATAACAAGCTTAAAATAATAATATATATATATATACATATTTATACCGGTATTTACGCGGTACACCCTTCCGATAGGGATCTATGGATGAGTATCACCGAGCAGCCTTATCAGCCTTATCACCCTTATCTCTTGCCGTACTGCTCCACCATAGGCCGATCAGACATCCAGCATATTCTAGTCTAAGCCGCAGATTCATCTAGATTTTAAACTGCTGCGTTAGCCTTTTTGTTTTCTGTACACCGAGCTGGGGATCGAACTCACATCCACTAAACCACTCGCAGTGAAGCGAATGAGAAACCGGCCGCCCAGCCCGCTTGGCTATCTGACCGACTAAAAAATATATAAATACTTACTTAATAAAAGATCACAATTTCAGAATTAAAAGATAAAAAGTACATATGATTAATTATTTACATTACCCAGATATTCACGTACACTATAGAAACAATTTTTCAAAAGAAAATATTTTAATTTACCTCGAAATTTATTTAAATTTGTTTCAGATTTAATACTGTTGGGAAGATGATTGAAAAGTCTTATATTCATATAATACTGGGATTTTTCAAATCGTGCTGTATTATGTTTTGGTACTCTGATGAAGTCATTTTGTCTAGTTGAGTACTGGTGATAATCAGAGTTTAAATGAAAAGTAGTTATATTGGCATTTATATGTAGTATCATTTAAAAAAATATGTAGAAGGTTCTGTTAAAATGTTGTATTTTTTAAAATATTGTCGACATGAATGCCTATATGGTAAATTAAAAATTAACCGAATTATCTTTTTCTGAGAGACAGACACTCTTGCAACATTCACAGCACTACCCCAAAGATTTGTATTAAAGGCCAAATGAGAATAAACAATTGCATAATAACTATTCAATAACTGTTCCTTAGAAGAAATCTTTTTAATTGCAATATTGCGTAATAACTACTATTTATTCTTTTGCAAACATGATTAATTTGAGAATTCCTAGCCCATGTTACTATCAAGATACAAACATAAAAGTTTGGTGGAAGTTGTAGAATGAACCAGGCTATCATTTACTTTTATAGAAAACTGGTAACTTGAATTTGATCTATAGTAGAATTGCATGCATGTGTTTTTTTAGCATTAACAATCAAAGCATTTTTTACATCACTCTCTAAAATCTTCTGATATAACTTTTAGTTGAACAGTTAATTCCTTGGCACTTGAAGCAGTTGTAGCAATAGTTGTGTCATCTGCATACATAAATATGTTATTTGAACTGACATATCTGGGCATATCATTAATATAGCATAGGAATATTAATGGCCCCAATATTGAACCCTGAAGGACCCCAATATCAATATCACCATAATCTAATCGTGTGTCACTAAGTTTAACAAGGATCTTTCTAGAATGTAAATAAGATGACAGCCATAATGAGGCAGACCCAATATATTTGTTTTACCTCTTCCTGGATATTTATAATAGCTTTGATACGTGCATATACTAGAGGTAACCAAAACACACACCCTATATCATCTAAAAAGTACTTACCATAAAACATCCTAGAAATAAAGAAACTATAATTTTGTCCGATAGAGTTGCTTGTACGTGTAAAATCATAAAATCATACACTGTTAATGCCACAAAAAGGAATAACCCAAATATGTGGGACCAAATATTAATCGTTTCATTGGTCCACCAAAATACACTAAAACAGAAAAGAAATAATGTAAAATAGAATTGAAATGATTAAGTAGATATAGAAATACCCACTAGGATTATAGTTTCTCATGAAAACATGTACGTGTATGTATGTATACTATAGAATATAATAGAGAATAATTATATACTAACCTAGATATACATAAACTTGTTTTGAGATTCCTTCTATATCCTGTCAATATATAAGGATTATGTCGTAAATAAGAGGGGGCCTCTTCGTAAGGTAACAGCTGTTTCGCTTTCTGGTAATAAATTTCATCGTATTCATCATCACTGTCGGAATCTTCAACAATTTTTTTACTCTCCTCTTTTTCTTCTGAGGTGGGTAGGTCTTCTAATAAGGATTGCGTGTGATCGTGTAATCCATTCTGAAATACATCAACAAACTTAAGTGGATAATACTCTAAAAACAATGTGTTCATATCTAAATGTTTGTTCCGATTTTTGTTTAAAAATATGGTAAATGTTAATGGTTTTTAGTTGTGGCAAACACAATGGAACATATAATGTATACAATAGGATTGTCGTGTACAATGAGATTCAACTAATTCGTTCAACATCGTTCTGCTACCATTCAACTATTAATTCGCCAGTTCTACAATACAAATTCAATTAAAATATATTTGGCTTATCATGTTTTTAAATGTAGCAACGGATATTGTATCAATAATTAATTTTGATAACCGTATAGGTTTATTTTATTGTGTTCTTTTGATTAATCGGTTAAAATATATACATAGATTAAAAAATACACAAATTTCAACAAATTAAACTTCAGCGCGTTTCAGTATTCGGAAAAATTTTTAGATAGGTATATAATTTTTGGTAATATTTTAAGTTTGGTAATATTTAAATATGCACAAAAAATAAGAGAAGTGACTGGAATGGGTCGAAATAGACAGCAAGGACACATAAAAGACAAAAAAGGAGTACTACTAATAGATTTGCCAGAGAAATTAAGACGATGGGAGGAGTACGTTAGAGAACTTTTCCAAGATAAAAGAGGTGAATTGCAGAAAATACAAGATTAAATCCTTTAGAGAGACAGAAGAACACGATAGATGAAATCAAATATGCTATCAAAAACTCAGAAGATAATAATGCAGCTGGATTAGATGAAATACCAGTAGAACTGTTAAAACTAGTGGAAGAGGATCATTTGGAAGTATTGGCAGATTTATTCAACACGGTGTACAATACGGTAATAATACCACAAGAGTGGCAAGAATTCAGCATTTATAACCAACCCTGAAAAACAAGCAGCAAATGAGTGCTCTGATTATCGAGCACTGAGCCTCATGAGTCATACTTTAAAAGTACTGCTAAAAGTAATACATAAAAGAATACACGAAAGGCTAGAGGAGGATATTATCGAGACGCAGTTCGGGTTCCGAAATGGAATGAGTACTCAAGAAGGACTATTTGCCATCAACATATTGATTCAGCGATGTCGGGATGTAAACGTTGTTCAACACTTGTGCTTTGTTGACTACGAAAAAGTTTTCGGTAAAGTAAGACATGACAAACCAATATCAATACTTCTGACCAAGCATACGCATTGACAGTAAAATTATAAATATAGTGCAAACATTATACTAAAACCAAAATGTCATAGATCAAATTGATGGCAACACTTATAAGAAATGAAGATCTGTAGAGGAGTTAGACAGGGATGTGTTTTGTCGCCACTTTTGTTTAACTTATATTCTGAAGAAATTTTCCAAAACACGCTTAATAATATCAAAGCGGGAGTTACCGTTAACGGAAAATTAATTAACAACTTACGATATAGAGACGACACTGTGATCATAGCAACGAGTATAGAAGATCTACAATATCTTCTCGAAAGCTTAAGTATGAATAGTGCTGAGATGGGAATTACTATACACGCTAAAAAACGAAGTACATGCTAATTACAAAAAGACCACAAAATATATCACCCTACATAATTGTGAAAGATTTTAGATTCAAATGGAAGAAAACGAAAGAAATTCGACGTTTATTAATTGAATGGAATGATATTCGTGCTCTACGCATTAAATATTTGAACAAAATTAAATATTACAAAAACGAAGGTAAGTCAATTGTATATGCTGATAAAACCTATGTACATGCAGAACACACTACGCCAAATAGCTGGACAGATGACAGTGGTAAAGGATTGTTCAAAAACGTTTTACAAGGAAGTAGGTTGGTTATCGTAGATGGTGGTGGGGAGATGAGTTTCATACAGAACGCCCTTTTGATTTTTAAGTCAGGAGCTAAGACAGGAGATTATCATGATGATATGAATTCATACAATTATGAAAAAACGGTTAATCCCCAATTTGCCTATTGGATCTGTTGTTGTTAGTGATAATGCGTCACATCATAATGTACAAATTAATAAAGCACCCACCAGTAATTCTAAAAAAATGGATATAATATCTTGGTTGACAGAAAAAAATTTACCATTTGTAACGTCAATGTTAAAACTGCAATTGTATGAAATCATCAAACGACACAAACAAGATCATATTTATAAATTTGACAAAGTGCTGCAAGAATGTGGACATGTCTCTTTAAAACTTCCGCCATATCATCCAGACTTGAACCCTATAGAAACGGTTTGAGCACACATAAAAAATGAAGTTGCAAAACAAAACGTTTATTTTAAGTTAGAAGACGTAATAGCGTTGGTGGAACAGGAATTTGCTAGAGTAACTGTAGATAACTGGAAGAACGTATGTGAACATGTTGTCAAGGTTGAAGATAAATATTTGGAAAGTGAACGTTAGATAGATGTAATTACTGAAGAATTAAGGATTGCTTTAAATGATTCTAGTGACGACGACAGTACATCTGATTATGAAAGTAAATAATATAATTTAAAATTACGATGTACATACCTATGTGAATATACGTTTTCCAAAGTGTCCTGTATGTATGTATTATTTTTTTACTTTATTACAATCATTTCGTATATTCTTCTATTAAACTTTGTGACGTTTAAGTGAGTAATAATATAAATAATAAAGGTTGTAAAGTTAAAACAATCTTTGTAATTAATATTTATTGATAATGTAATCTGTAATACGTATCTATGGTTTCACATACAGACAATATATGCATGTGATACATTATAATAACATGTATTGAAATGAAGTACAATATTGCCGAAAATATAATCTTATATCATTGTTTAATAAATTGTGTGTATCTATCTTTAACAATTTGATTTAAATCATAAGTATTTTTTGGAACGCCACTGCTATGTTTGGTGAGGCTGTACTGTTCCTAGAAATTTCTGCCACTACAGTTGAAACATACTCTAACAAGCGTGCTGCTAGAACAATTTTAACTCCAGAGGTAAAAATTGTTGTGCAAATGAATATTCTACAAGGTGTTAAGAAACGAAAAAATTTGAATATTTAAGATGTTGTTTCTCTTTGCAGCATCTTAACGCAAGTATCTGAAAGTAGTATATAAAAAATTATAAAAGAAGACAACGAAAGTTTTCTGGAAGAGCACAAAGAAACAAGGGAGAGAAACCGAAGAGTCTTGGATGATGAAGTAGGAAGGGTTATTCATCAAAAAATTCGTTTATTTTCTTTAGGAATGAAATTCCAACATTAAAGAAAATTTCTGCGAACATCTACAATGATTCCAATTTACCAAAAATCTCAAGAGAGATACTACTGCGTACACTTCATTTAATGAATTTTGAATATATTTATCAAATTATATCGACAAAGCAGTTTATTGAAAAAAGTGAGATTGTTTTACGGCGTCGTAATAATCTTAAAAAGGTTTTACAGTATCGTGATGAAAGAACAAAAATCTATTATTTAGATGAGACTTGGTTAAACGAAGGTCATACTGTAAACAGAGTTAGGCACGATTAAAAGCAGTCGACAAGCGTTGCTTGAAAGTCTCTCTACAGGTCTAAAAGCACCATCAGGTAAGGGCCAACATCTAATAAAAACACATATTGGTAGTGAATATGGTTTTTTAAATCCAAAAAATCAGGAGATTATCACGAGGAAATGGTTATTGAGAAATTTAAAAAATGGTTTTCATTTATACTAGGTAACAAAAATAATTGAACGTGGCTCAATAATCATTTTAGATAATACTTCCTACCATAGTCGTCAAATAGATAAGCTTTCAACAAGTTGGCGAAAAGGAGAAATATGTGAATGACTAGATAGGATAGAAATTGGGTATGACAAGTCCATGATTAAGCCGGAGTTACTAAATATTGCACGACAGCATAACCAAAAATATCAGAAATATTTTGTTGATGAAATGGCTTGTAACCATGGGGTTTTTGTTCACCGATTACCACCATACCCATTGTAAGCTTAATTATATTGAGCTAAACTAGGCACAAGTAAAAAGGTAGTCGAAATATTACCTTTAAGTTATGTGATACTTACAGTACTTTTCCTCGAAGTCATAAATAATGTTACATCGGGGAACTGTGTGCATCGTTGACACGCAGAAAGAAGAAGAAAATATGTTGAATTTAGATATACGGGAAACCATTTTCTTGGGCAATGACTCAGACATTTTTAATGTTGAGTATAAGTAAGGTATGTAAAATTGATTAACGATTCAGTTTCAATAGTATTTTCGTGAGTTTTCACCAATAACTTAAGACGAAACTTGATGGCATTATTGATATCTCTGGGGACACACATGTATTATTTGATGATGCCGTTTAATTTTATGGTAAATTTTATTTCTATTCTTTTATATTTGAAACCGTAAATGATAATATAGTAATTCAGTTATTTGTAATAATGTTCAAAATTTAAATATTTTTTAGTCTATTTTAAAAATATTTTTGGGGTACTTAAAAAATTAAATATCAATATTAATAAAATTGCTGCAGTGATTTATCCAAAATCCTCGCCGCCTATGGTCTTTCTCACGTCCTTCCGCTCTTAAACCGCAACTGTCTATAATTAAAGAATTAATTATTCAACACAATTTCCAGATCGTACTATTCTAGCAAGATCACAACATAACAACCTTCCTAGACGAATCTTTATGCCGAAGCCTGGGATAAGTAGACGGGGGGTAGGTCAAAAATGAAAGAATGATGAATACGAAGATGTTAGAACGTTAGGGACAATAAACTCGCAACGGCTGGAAATGAATAGGGCGCTGACTATTTAGTGTGGGTTCCAATGCTGAAAATCGTTCACCACCCCCCCCCCCACATATATATTTTTTTAATGTCCAACAATGATATTTTCGTATATATAAAGTTTATATTTTTTAAATTCAAAATATGGCTGTGTCAGAACAACAATGGTCCTAGCAACAGTAAGTCAAGTCCACCTGCGTCTATGAATGCGTTAGTTCAAACGTAATAATATTGTGTTCTATGTAAGTCGTTGTAAATGTTTCAGTTTAATAGTATATTACATAACGAGAGTTGTAAGAAGCTTATTACATGCGAGTAAAAAAGTTGCGCGCGAGCCGCGTAGCGGCGAGCGCTGTAATTTTACAAGCATGTAATAAGCTTACAACTCAAGTTGTGTACTATACTTTTTCTACCATTATTTTCGTTTATAAAAATAAAAATTAAATTACTACTATATTTACACTGACAGTTTAATAATTTTTAATCTGTCAAAATAACGTCTGTTAATTCGTTTCCATGGTAACTCGACCAACTGACTTACAAGGCTTATGTGATATTACACATTTTTATAAAACTGAACGGTAATTTTTTTTATTACGTGCTAGTCATTACGTGTCAGTACCTGTTATGATGCATTTACTTAGCATCCAAATAGTAGGTATTAGACAATTTACTAGTAAGAGAGTAGAAAAAATCTATTATAATCATGTTCAGTTGTGAAATTTTATTAGTTAATGTGATATGAATTTAAATGAACAAACCGAACCTGAAAACAAGCAGGCTACCCGAAAGAGGTTAAGAAATCCAGAAAAATGGCAGCGTAGTTTACGGAAGGCTTTGAGAAACAGTGGTATGACATTCAATACCAGCAGGAGTAAAGTAGTTAAAGGTAAAGTTTTCCTATCTGACTTTGACTGTCAGATATGTATAAAAAAAGTTGATACAAACAAACGGCGTTTATTGTTTAACTCGTTTTTGCATTTAGGAGATTATAGCCAGCAAAACCCCTACAGGTGAGGATTCCAACACATAGCTTCAGTTCTCGAAATGTATCTAAAAAATATGCATTGACTCATCAAACAATTGTTATATACAGTGATAGTTGTGGAGAGCAGAATCGTAACATAAATGTTTCTTTAGTGCTTCTACGGTTTTGCCATGATGATGAAATGGCTGTGCAAGAAATAGATCTACGTTTTATGATTTCAGGTCATTCTTATCTTCCGAATGACTCAGACTTTGGGATAGTAGAAAAGTTCAGCAAAAATAAATTCATATACGGACCAGAAGATTGGATCAAAATTATAGAAGGTGCCAAAAAGAAAGGAGATCCTTATAAAGTGGTATATTTAAAACATGAGAATTTCATTTCTACAGAAAACCTTAAAGCAAACATTTCAAATAGAAAAGTGGATGTGAAAAAAATTCCATTAATTGACTTAAAATTCAGAAAATTAAATTTAAAAGGGGATATCCATTTCCAATCTTTGTAAGTGAATAAGTTAGTAATCTCGGGGAATATAGAGAATTTTCGCTAACCCAGAAAACAACTAGCAGAAATTACAGATAATCTAAGCTTTTCTAACTTCCTCTGTGGATGTGTTGGTTGTTGATCTGGATACCTCAGAGTCTTCTAACATTATTGCCACAAATTGGTCGCATTGCTCTTGTAGTGATCCTTTCTATAGTTTATTTTTATGAACGAGAGAGTAATTAGCATAATTTTAACTGGTATCTCCGACCACTCCATGGGCGCGCTCAAGATTAATTGAAAAATTACTTTGAATAATTGTAAAAAATAAATGAATTGTTTCAGTGTTTAAAGTGTTATGTGTATGTAAACAAAAGTGACCTCTTTTATCACACACTATATTAGAACTGACTGGCCTACATTAAAAAGGGTTTTAAAAAATTCACATTTTTTTTAATTTTTAAAAATTACAAAAGAGAAAAAGAGTTTTTAAAATCGTCTAAGGTATGTTAAATAGATGAATAAAAATATTAATATAAAACTTACAGCTACTTGTTACAAATCCAAATCAGATTCAGAAGATGAACTTTCAAAACCAAGATTTATAATAACTGGCTCGATCATTTTATCAGTAATATTGTCCAGCTTCCACATTTTTTTCCTCTTCTTTAATAGTGTGATTTACTGCCTTTTCCCAGTTTTCAGGTTTTACATTATTTACGGCCTCCAAAAACAACTGTTTAACATCATGAATTTTAAAAGTGGTATTTTTTATTGAAACTTCACTCTTTATCTGTGCCCATACCAGTTCAATCGGGTTTAAGTCTATTTCTAGCTATTTCTTTTAAAAGTTTCCATAACGTACTTCGACTCATTTCTGGGTAATCCTTATCATCTCGAACTGAGACAAGAACTTTATCCAATGTTGGAAATTCTTGTCTAAAGAAGAATTCATGCACTTTCCGTCGAAGTCCTTCTTTAAAATGATATTCTATTTGAAATTTTGGTTTCCCTGGAGCATTACGCGGCATTTGAAAAATACCACATTTCTCTTCTTTAATAACTCTGTTAATCGTAGATTTCCCAACACCAAGTGTACTGCTAACTAACTCAACGGTCTCATCAACACTTTCACATAAACGTTTGTGTGTAAATGATTTACAACAATTAAATATTAATGTTTTTTCATTAACTGTTAAAGGACCAATTTTTCGGCGTTTACACGGCACTTCCAAATTTTCCATAACACTAGTATACACAATAAACTGCACCTTGCAACTGAAGTACCTACTTTTAGTGAACTGTTAAGAATTTTGAATACGCCACTTGGACCTTCCTACAAAATGGAAAAACCCACTATCACATTTTCTGTGGAATAAGTTTAGAAGGTAATTATCTAGTCAATTACTGTCGTAGATTCCTGGAATTAAAGAATTAAATGTTTGATTGTTGAAACCCTTACTTCGTGGAATGCACTCATTTCAGATAAAATAAAACGTTTTATTTTATCTAAAGAATTAAACTTTATTTTGCAAATAGGTAGGTACTTATTAAACTTTTATTGGTTATATATAACCAATAAAATAAACATCTTACATTTCTTGCAAATTCATTAGTACCTGTTAACCTCCATCACTCCGACACTGGCAACCTTATTTAGGGATTAGTAACCCTCACAAGTATTGTATTCTATTCTGCTCCAACCTTTATACGTGGTGGTCATACTCAATTTAAAATTGTTTTCCTATATACTTCTGTAAACTTGTTGACAAATATCTGTTTTTCATTGAGTCACCCGTATCAACAGTTTAGGGATTTGCATACATAATTTATTGTTTTATTACTCTCTCATACATAAAAATACACTATAATATGCTCTTTTTCTAACTTGGCTGCACCGTACTGAAGACGATCAATAGTCAGAAATATGTATATACGGTTGCCTTTCATCTTATACACATATTTTATTATATTTTTTTCCCTTGCTGAGCTATGCCGATATCTTTTACCTTTATTTTACAATCAACACGCATTAACCTTCCGTAAGTGGGGTGGCCGCTGTAAGGCTGACGACATTTTTGCAACACTCCCCTTTATATATTATCTATTGTTCTGAAGCTCTTTTCTTGTGGCAGTTTAAAGTAATTACTATTTTAATGGGAATAAGCCACAATTGAAGGTTAAAATAAGTTTATTGTCGTTTGACATTAATCCAACTGTTAAATACAATACATTTTGGAGACGGCTATCGACGTATTCCCGTTCTCCTCCACCAATTCTCCCGGTCCAAGGCATGCTCCTCCTCCAAACTTCTCGATTCCATCGCTCTTCTAATTCAATAGGTGTCCAAACCATTTTGAACCTCTTTTTTCTTTTCTGTCAATGACTGTTTCTGTAGCATTCATGTTATTTCTTATAGATTCGTTGGTCTTCCTTTCCTGCCTTGATATTGTAGTACTTCTTCTCAAATAATCCATTTCAACTGCCAACAATCTCTTCAGGTTTGCATTAATTGTCCATACTTCAGAGTCATAACAAAAAACTGATTCAACCATAGTTTGCCCTATTCTTTTTTTGTTCCTTTTGGAAATGTTGCGATCCCACCATAAGAAGTTCAGACATCCTACAATTTTACATCCCTGATTAATTCGGTGTTTAATTTCGGTTTCTCCCAAGCCATTCTTAGCAATGAGTGCACCAAAAATATTTAATTTTTTCCACTTGTTTGATTTCCACGTCCTCGTGTCTATCAACACTTCAAACCTTGCATCTGAATTGATAACTAAATATTCTGTTTTCTTCATGATGTCTTGTGACCCCCATTTTACATATTCTCTGTATAGAAGCTTTATTATAAATTCTAGATGAAAAGAATCTTGAGCTAGGATGACTTGGTC
This sequence comes from Diabrotica balteata, assembly GCA_918026665.1. NCBI lineage: Eukaryota > Metazoa > Arthropoda > Insecta > Coleoptera > Chrysomelidae > Diabrotica > Diabrotica balteata. Next base: position 125,992,081 of record OU898280.1, on the reverse strand, counting down.
ATCCGCAAAGTTCAGGAAGAACAGTACGTCATTTCCTATGGGGATTCCCATTCCCTGGCAGTGGTAGACCCTGGCAGAGGCAGACCTCCAATTTTGGAGGTCTGCCTCAATGTATAAATTAAACAGTAAGGGTGCCATACTGCATCCTTGTTTTAGTCCTTTAGTTATCATTTCATAGTATTCATTTACATAAATATAATGAAAAATATTATAAATTATTGTGTAATAATTATTGTGTATTTATACAATAATTATTGTGTTCTACATATTTAAAGTGTTAATTTAAGTATTCAATTAGCGTTTTGAATTTTTTATATTATGTGTGAAAGACAAGTTACATTTTCCTACTCTTATCGATATATTTTTTACTTTATATGCCATGGGGGAGTTTTAACCCCAAAACCCCCGCTGGGTACGCCACAGTATATATATATATATATATATATATACAGTATAGGTAAAAGTTTATGGTCGGTATGGACCTTACATGAGATGGAGTGAGAAACAACTGTTTAAAAAGAGAGAGATATATTAGGTGTCCGCCTTTTATATCACCGAACATAAATGAGTGGATATGGAGTGGATATAATAAAAAGGGGAAATTCAACGTTGCCAAACTTATTGGTTTTATTTGACCTGTTGTCTTTTTCGCATTTGAACAATGCTCCAAGATAATGAAATTTGGGCGAAATGGATTTAAATGGCAGCTTATTGTTTTTTATTGGGAATATGCCACAATTTTACTTTACAGTAAGTGTAATATAACATTTTGATTTATACTTCGGAAATCGTTTTATATAAATAAAATTTATTAATGTTTGGTATTTTAAAAACGATTTCCGAATTAAAAATCTAAACATCAAAATAAGCTTATTTTAAAGTGACATTATGCCTTATTTCCAATAAAAATATTAAACTGCATATAAATAAAAAAGCTTCGTACAAAACTATTTGCCAACGTGGCGTGTCGCCTGGTCAAATCACCGAATCAAAGGGTAACCGGTAAACAGGTATTTACGAATAGAGGTGGGTCATTGACGTCGCAAAACCGATTTTCGTAAACAAGTAACTATGATTTTTTAATAGTAGTTTCAAGTAAGAAACTACCTACATAAACAAACATAATGGCTATTATCGTTTATCTGTATATTTATTGAAGTGAAGGAAACTAATAAAAGATTTTATTATAACTTGAAAACTAAACTAAACAATACAAATAGTAAATCGTACCTACGTTTACATTACACGTTATTATTAAATCACGAATCGTCTAAATTGACATTTAAAAACATAAGTTTTTTTACTTTACTTCTTATTAATTGTGTTTTTCTTCTATTTAAAATTAAACCTGATTTTTAACATGTGTTCACATTTACAATACTTTATGAATATAGTGGTTAAGTTAGGAGATACATGGCGATGGTTTTTTCACCATTGTAATGGACTGTCGCTACAGGTGTACGTTTAGATGAGTCATGTCCAATTAATTGATCAAAAATACACCATGGACTTAAGTCATCTTTATCGGATTCTTTTTCTTATACTGGTTGATTTTCAATAGTACAATCTTCTTGTTCTTTAATTATAGAAGTAACCAGCTTCTTAACTCTTTCTTTTGTTTTTTTAGCGTCATTTTTATCAGCAAATCCCTGCACTTTAAATCGTGAATCCATAAACGTACATAATGACAATATGCCACTGTATTCTATCCCCCTAAATCTTTTTGCTAAACCCGAGATTAGTAATAATCCCGTAATTAGTAATAAAAACCCGTACTACGTCGGATACTAACTATGGATGTAAGGTTACTGTTTGCTAAAATTTTATTGCAAGAATTTTGCAGGTAATAGGTAATAGGTGAAGTTCTACCTAGTTTCCACGTCTTGGATTGGCCGTTTGGGATCTTTGTTATGTTGTAATTGATACTTTAAAGGCGTTTCTGAAGATAAGGTACTTTTTTGAAATGTGTTTTTTGCCGAATTGTCGAAAAAAAAGACTTTTTATTTTATCTTTTTGTACACGACAGCATTTAAGTGCGTCCTCCATCAATAAATTTAACGTATGAGCAAAACAATTTAAATGTTTTCATTCCAAAGCATATTTAATAGCTATGACCATATTTGAGGCATTATCAGTTACTGCAAAATTTACTTTTTGTTTTAGAACCCCTGAATAATAATTTCACTAATTTTAAAAGCGATGTTTTCTTAATTATGGTTTCCAGAAAAATGGCAGCAGTCTAATTAAACCGTGTTAAACTCTAAATTTTCGGTTATTCGTTAAAATCAACTAGTTGATGGTTGAAGCTGGTTACTTCTATAAAAAAAAAGAAAAAGAAGATTATACTATTGAAAATTGACTAGTACAAGAAAAAGAAACTGATAAAGATGACTTAAGTCCATGTAAATGTAAGTACTATTTGTATTGTTTAATTTATTTTTCAAGTTATAATAAATATATTCTTCGTTAGTTTCTTTCACTTTAATACTTATACACAAAAACGATAATAGCCAATATGTTTGTATACTCGCTAATTTGAATACTGGTAAACAATCAACTAGTTACAGTTTACGAAAAACGGTTCTGATAAAAATTTAAAAAACTAAAGGACCCACCTCTAGTTTTTTAGCTTTATGAGGATCGGAACCACAGAATATGTAAAATATCTCTGATCGGAACTAATCGTCTCACTAACAGGCAAAATGGGCGTAAAGATTTATGGAGGGGAGACCAAGGGGGAATATGATTGTTATCTTTGTCTATTCGCTGAAAATATGATTTTATATCTGTGTTAGATATCCTGTTAAGTTTTACCATACCGACCATAAAATTTTACCTACACTGTATATATATATATATATATATATATATATATATATATATATATATATATATATATATATATCCATTTATCAATAGGTTTTGCATGAGTTGCGTCATCAACTGTCTCATAGTTATATGTTACAAACTTCACAATAATGAAATGCAACTGCATATTTATACTTTTTTATTAACAATCATTTGTGTAAAACTTGGAACAATTAATAGAAACCATTGCAGACAACAGTTATTAATTACATAATAATTTGTATTCATCATTTATAATATAAATCACCTTTTTAATTTTAAATTTGTCCCACGTGTCACCACTGTTTTAAACTCTATTATTTTAATAATATACATTTAATATTATTATATTTATATTTAATATTATTTTAATATATATGTTATATTAAATTTATTTATTATTAAAAGTATTCATTATACATAAAAGCTTTCAATGCACTCCTATAACACTTGTTTTAAGCACTTATTAGATATCTTAATTTCTTGTTCTTGAAGCTTTTCACGCTGATCTATCACGCTTGATCACAGTTGGTTGCTGCCGTTTGATTGGCCAGATTTTGTTTACATTTGTTAATGCCACGTTGTTGTGGTGTTTTCTGTTAACAGGATATCAGAGCAGTGAGTAGGTAGTTTAACCGCTACACCGCAAGTATAAGAAACAACGTGAACGCATCCAATAACAGCCACTGTTGCCAGGCGTAAAGATGAAATCCGTAATTTAGGAAAATTACGACTAGGGACGCTGAGAAAATTTATAATTTTTACTAAATTAATTTTTTTTTGAATAGTTTCGACTAAAATATTTAACATTTTTTTTATAATTCTACAATAAATAAGTAATATATTATAACTAACATAATATGAGTAGATAGGACATTATAACTTATGATTATGGAAATAAATATCATTTTGTAAAAACGTTGAATATTTTAGTATTTTCATATGTACATAAAAAGCATATGAAGAAAACAGCAGAATATAACGATTAATAAGAAAATATAGGCAATTTATATGAGATTACATTGGATATCCTTAGAAACTCAAAAGCGTCCAGTCATTGTATTTTTTTAATATCTCAATACTGCAAAGAAACCACACTTGCATCCTTTGTTGAAAAACTTTTTTTTAGTATTACCATCTTCTAAGCAACAAAAATAGGAAAAACAGTCTATGCCATAGAAACAGAAACTTTCACGGATAAAATTGAGATACTAAATAGAAAAAGTAAGTTGTAGTATCATAAAGATCATGTATAATGACAGCAAAAGTAAAAAGAAATACAGAACGAAGTAGTTAAAATAGGAAAGGAAGAAAAAGTAAAGGAAAACAGACAAAAATAGGCTCAAAAAGTTGTTCGTGAATGGGAAAAAATGGATATGGGATATAGAAAAACAACAACTAAAAGAAAATACCAAAGAAACCTAGCTAAAAAAACTAGTAGAAGAAAAACAATGGGGGAGATATGATACCGAAATTGCAAGGCAAAGGAATACGACCATGGCGGAAAAATAAACACAAAAGAAAGGCAACAATCCAAGGATTTAATAAAAATTGCAATTTGGAATTTGAGAGGTACTTATGAGCAGGGTTTTAAGAAACTTAGAATAAATTATGGAAAAATGTACGATATCCTTGCCCTGCCAAAAAATGAAACAGTTGGAAAATGAAATAATAAAAATAGGAAAGAGCACACTGTTCAAGAGTGGGGGGATCAAGAGATATTTTGGAGTGAGATTCATGGTGTCGGAGAAAGTAAACAAAGCAGTTGTAGATTTTCAACCAATATCAGACAGAATATGTTACTTGAGAGTAAGTAGAAAGTATAGAAAGATAAGTATCATTAATGTATATGAGCCCACTGAGGATAAAAACTTGGAAACCAAAACAAAGTTCTACGAAAAGCTAAGCCCCTAATAGGGAATATACAGAAATACGATATAAAGATAATCATTGGTGACATGAATGCGAAAGTCGGAAAACAAGAAAATATAAAGAACAAAAATATATAAAAGAATAAATGGGAGACGAGGTTTACATAAGAAAAAATAAAAAATCAGATAAATCATGTCCTAATTGAAAGAAAACATAATAAGGTAATAATCGATTGCAGGAGTTACAGAGGGGCAGATACCAACAGTGACCATACACAAATAATAGCAAAACAAAACTAGAAGAACTGGAAACGGAAACAGTTTCCAGCTGTTCTCCGTGTGTAGAGGTTTACTCCCCGGCTCTGGAACTCACTTCAGCAATGTATGTTACCTGAAGTCATATTTAATTTAATACTGAACATCACAGTTTTTTAACAACAAGATGTATAATCTTTTACAACTATATGTAATTTAAAGGGTTTTTACCCATGTATTTTGGTGGCTCAGGCATTTTAACCTAGCAATTTTAAAATTTAAACCTGATGATGGACTGTTTAGTCCGAAAACGTTTGTTTTTTTGATGTAGCCCTTTTAAGTGTTTTTAAATAAATATACCCACTTACGAAGACTAACCTCTTTTTTATAATAAAACTGATTATTCCTTATGGAAAGCTACAAAAAACCTAAAATGACCAATTTATCCACTCGCTGTACATTAGACTAGAGGTCGGTCATTGGACAAGGAGCAACAAAGGAAAAGCAGACATATTTGCTGAACATCTTGAAAACACATTCAACCAATGAAAGCCAAGGAGATGAGCAAAGTTGGGAAGAACCAGTTTAAGTGGAGAAAGTAATAAGATGAACATCTTCTAAAGAAGTAACGACTGAAATAAAAGAAAATAACAACATAAAAAAAGTTCCAGACTATGATTTAATCAGTGGTGATGTACTAAAAAACCTACTTAGTAAAGTTATTGTGAACCTTACTAATATTATTAAAGCTGCCTTTAGGTTAATGTAATTACCCAGATTATGGAAAATTGCGAAAGTCATAACGGTTGCTAAAACAGGAAAAAACCGGCAAAATGCCTAGGTACATTAGATACATAACTAAGCTGGAAAGTTCATGTTAAGAAAAAAAGGGAAGAACTTGGCATAAAATACAAAAAAAATGTATTGCATGCTCATAAGAAAGTCCTTTTTATCTTTATGCAACAAGTATTTACTTTATAAACAAATACTATGACCTATTTGAACATATGGTAGCCAACTCTGGGGGTTTTTCAAGAAAAGTAATGTAGAAATAATCTAAAAATTTCAGATTAAAGTATTAAGAAACATTGTGAATGCTCCTTGGTATGAGAGGAACAGCGACCTCCATAAGGACATGGGTATCGAAACTGTGGCTACAATTATCAAGAAGACGGATAAAAATCATGAAAAACGACTCCATAACCATGAGAATGTTAAAGCAATCCAGCTCCTTGACAGCACAGGGCTAACTAGAAGGCTGAAGAGGACAAAACTCTTCGAATTAGTTTAAGTAACAGTGAAAAAGCAGAGCATGGTGCTTGTGTGACATTAGTGCGTTATTTATCATATTAGATTAAGGAAACACAATTTTATTAAGCCCTTGTCCCTATTCGGATTGCCGAATAAAGGCCTCTCCTAATTCTCGCCATTCATCTCTGTTGTTTTTTCCACATTGGCCACCCAATTTTCACAGAGAACACCATATGATAGGGTAAACCCTTGATTTCAAGCAACTCTCGTACTTTAGGATAGAATTGCTTATCGGTCATTTATGATCAGATTTTAATCGTAAATTTACGAAGTAAAAAAGAATACATTTTTAGTGTACACGTATTTTTTTGTATTGACCGCATGTATCAACTAACATCACACCGAAATTTTAAAAACACGTAATTTAAGTTTTTTTGAGCTATGCCAGACCTGAAATTATCGACACTAATAAGAAGTAGGTTATTTTTATTTTTAACCATTATTTAATGAATTTTAGATAAAAATTTTGTGAAAAAAATACAAAATAAATGAAAAATATATGAAATTAAATGAGGTGATGGCACTAATATGAATTCAAAATTAAGTTGAAGAGTATTTTATCCCTTTCTTTGCTTGTCAGTCTGTGGCGTCACCATCGACAACGTAACTTCTTCATCAGGAAAACATAATAAGGATGTAGCAATGGAGTTATATTTTTGTATTCCTGCAACGGCGGGGGAATGAAATTCAATAATTTTGCAGTAGCTTTAAACGTAGCGTACTGTTGCCAAGTCTGTTAATCAAGCAGAAAATTAAATGTAAATAAGTCAATTTCGACATGGGAAGTTTTGAACTAGTATTAGGAAAAAATTATAGAACAGTAATCATAACATAGGTATGGTTTATGATCAAATAAAATTATAAAATTACAATTATTGTACAAAAGGGTATTTATTTCAATAAAGTTTAGAAGCAATAACAAAAAAATATACTACGTATGGTGGGAAAAATGGCTTTCAACAATTAAATTAATACGAGAGTAATAGATAGTTAAAAGAAACGCTTTCTTTAAAAGCAGTCTATAATATTGGTCCAATGCAAGTTATGAACGATAACTAAAAAAAATCGTGACTAAACTTCTGCATTATATCGTTTAGCTATCTAGGAACAATTTAAAAATAGTTTAGCAAGACCATTCTTTCAACAAAAAACTCATCTGCAGGCCACAATATTGCCACTACAACTCCCAAACTCGTTAAAGTCATATACGCAATGTCTGATAGACTACAAGCACCGGAGAAATTTTTAAGGGGTAATTTGACCGAGCATGAATTACATATAAAGCAATACTACAATATGTACTAACAACTTTAGAAACTATGCCGTAAATTCTTATCGGTGTAAATGAGTACACAGGTAGGGTAAACTTACCACTCAAGGGGGACTCTTTGGCCCAAAATATTTGTACGGCATTTATAACAGAGGTAGGTAATACGAAAATAATTACCTGTCACCTAATGCAGTACAAAAATATTGGTACCAGGAGCAGGGAAAATTTTTGATTTCCGGAAAACTTTGACGCCAGTTTCGGCGACACAGTACGGCATTCATACACAGAGTTTCGGATCGCTATACAGATTACTTTTTTTGCAACGCCATAGGGGAGAGGTAGGTACAGTGAGACGGTCGGAACACTGAGACAAACTCAATAGAGCTTACTACATTCGGTATTATCCGATAGAACTAAACTAACATGCCTAATACCACCTGGAAGAGAAGCAAACAAGAAACCGTTGAGATTCGATAAGAAATGTTTTAGTTGGTCATTCGCTGGTCAAATTACAAAGTAAAACAAATTTTTACTATCGAACAGGAGAACGACTTGTGCGAATATATAATTAAATGTTCTAAAATGTTAAACGTCATTCCAATAATTTTTCTCTCCGGTCCCCAGAAGGTTGTAGTCTTGCAAGGGCAACCGGTTTCACCATAGTGTTTGCATAAAGAGGTATACGACAGGTTAGTAAGACTACAAGTGGCGAACTTGGAACGCTCGTAACAACATGATGTATTGTTGGAGCATCTGAAGCAGCTATTGTTCCTGCTCTGGTATTCCCGATAGTACAGTTTAAAGATTTTATGATAAACGGTTCGCCCCCTGGAACTTTAGGACTAGCTTTAAAAACAGGTTGTTAAACATATTATTAAGCACACTGGTAGTGCCAGACCCTTCTTTAACGCTTCAGGCTCAGAAAACCCTTCTTTATTGCTAATGGATAATCATCAAAGTCATTTATCGATTGAGGCAATCGATTTATGTAAAAAAAATTGCGTTACAATCCTAACTATACCGCCACACTGTACGAACAGATTACAGTCGTTGGACGTAGGCTTATACTGATACCACGAAAACCTTTGTTAGCCCAACAGTTTTTATGGGTTATCCTAAAGCTCCGACAAGAAAATTTGGGGATGGCAACAAAAAACGCAAAGGAAAGGCGATCATAGCTACGGATATCCCGGAAAAAATGGAACTGATTAAATTTTAAGAAAAAACACCAACACAGAAAAAAGTAACTAGACGCGTATTAGATAGGTATTCTGACAACCAAGTTGAAAATAGATGGAATTACAAGATTCCAGCGGAGGAAAGGATTTTATTGCTGAAGATCCCGAACCAATTAGTTTATAAGATCTTGATCGCTGTCCCAATAATGGAAGTTATGTACTTTTTGAATTTAACTCTAAGCAAAAGACATACTATGTAGGCAAAGTCTTGTCTCAAATAAAAGAAAATGATTTTGAAATAGCGTTTTTACGAAAAAGGGCTAAATGTGAAACCAGATTCTTTTTTTCCAGTTGTCTCAGATATCTCACATGTATTAAAAAGATACATTAAAATGATTTTGCCGCCTCTGTATTGTTAGGTTAACTAAGCGCCAAGGTTCGCTTTTAAAATTTGAATTAAACTTTGACAGTCTTAACGTAAAATAATGTTAATTGTTGCGTCTCAGTGTTCCCACATTGAAAGGAACAATGAGACATTTAGTAATTTTTAGTTTTAATATTTTTGAGGAGTTAACTTTAGTTTTTATCAAAAAACGACGTGATTTTTCAGATCTTGTTTTCTTTACCAAATATAGAGGTACAATATAAGTTTAAAGTAGCAGTTAATAAAAAAGTTATTGTCATTGAAAGTTTTGCGTCTCAGTACTCCTACCACTCCCCTACATATCGACTGGAACAAGAGTGAGAAATCTAGCCTTCGCTTCAATAATAGGCGCATTTTACACTACACTCTAATTTCTTAAATTATCCTATCCAAAAAATAGGACATATCTCTCTCTTGCCGTTTCCCCATTACTGAGAATCGTGATTTCTTCCAATATTCCTAACAATTTTTCTCCATTGATCTTTATCTTCAGCTACCCTGAAAGCTTAGCAGAATAAGTTTTCAGCTGAATGCTTAATTTGGTCGGACCATCCACTTGGTGATCTCCCCATACCATTTCCAGAAAAAAATTATTTCTCTAGATCATCGTCACCTCTGCGAACCACGTGGCCAAAATAGAATACCATACTTGATATATGCAGCAACTCATCTTTTTCACGAGACTCAAGCGAAGTTTGTGTGATCCACAGTCCACAGTTGTCTGTCGATTGGAAGACAAAATTCGACTATCTAACAAGACCGCAGCGAAGTGTCCTAGGTACTCTTAACCCAAACACGCACGTCTGTCTCATATAGCATGTGTAACTCTTCTCTTGTCTCATTCTTATCTCAAATACCCGTCTGTGTCATCTTGACACAGCTCGTCGTTGGCTTGTCTCGTAATATGTGCTTTTTAACACAGCTGTATATTTGTAAGAGCTGTAAGCTGTAATCTTGGAATGCGAGGAGAATCAAAACTGCCACAAAGTTTGTCAATATTATATAAATGTTTATATATCGTTGCAAAACTGCAACACCGCTTGTTTCTGAGATATTGGGTAATGTAGAGAGGTTTTTAATCTGTGTTTAATGATATGCAACAAGATGTTATCAGCATGTGTTATTAGTGACACTGCGGTAGTTTCCCCATCTGGTAGTAGTTCTTTTTTTATGTAGCGGGATATAAATTGAGTTTCACCAATCAGATGGCCATTTTCCTAAATTTCAAACAGCAGCGACACAGATAGAATGGATCATTTGTTACCTAGTAACTGTAGTATTTCAAGGGACTTAGATGGGACCACATAAATACTATTTCAATAAAGACATCTAACCTTCTCGGTTTTGTTTATAGTATTAGTTTATTATTATAGTATTATTATAGTATTAGTTTATAGTTTATAATATTAGTGTATTGTTGCTTAGTTAGAACTATTTTGCAGTACTGTTTAGTTATTTGGTCACCCAATGTTCAGAACAACATTGATCCGTTAGAAAGTGTCTAGCACCAGTTTTTGAGATAATATGCTCACGCTACCACTGAAAATCATGATTATTCCCTTATCAAATAACACTTATCTTTACCCTCACTCAAGAACCGTCGTGATATGTCAGGAGCTATATTTATATATTATACTATACACGGATTTATTGATTGTTCAAACCTGTTAAGCCAGATTAACTTTAATGCTCCCCATTAAGCTCTACGTTACCACAATGTTTTCAATATTCCTTTCCATAGAACAACCTATGGCATTAACAACCCATTAGATAAATATATGGGGCTATTAAATGATCTTGATTTTGATATTTTCAATATAACTTTAACTCGGTTAAAAAGATCTCTTGATTTGTAATATGTATATTGGTATTGTTGAATTTTGTATTGTTATATATCTTTTTGTATGTAAGATTTTTAGTCTCATTTTTTAAACTTTTTGATATTGATTTTATAAGTAATTTCAAGTTTTGAATCCTAACTGTGAATTTGTAAATTTTAATTTAAACTATTATTGAGGTTATTCCGTGTATTAAATAAATAAAATAAAAAAAATAAATAAAAACAAAACCAATCTCCAGTATAAAATGCACCAATATAAAAAAAATTAAACGTCTGTATCTGTTCCTACAAAAATTTCGACTAAGTAGTTTCCTTGAATGAAAATCAATTACGACCTTATATTATGACTCTCTTGCACAATATGGCATTAACACCAAAACCCAAAAACAATAGTTGTTTTAATGGTAAATCCACAAATGGCTTGGTCATAGCCCCCGAATCAACAGTCTATAGAATACAAATTATATTTTAATTCATCCGTAGTTTTAAAGCTAAGGTAGATAAAGACAAAGACCTAATCAATATGGAATCAGTGTGCATTTATGCGTTTGCTTGACATTGACCGTCCGCTTTTGAACAAAGAAATTAACGAAGCCAAACACATCTGCTCTGCATGTTGAATACTACCAAAAACTATATTACTTAATACTTTTACCTTAAACGATATGGTATACCCTCAAATTATTACTTTAATATCTTTTATTACTTGCATTATTTTATTAGCTAGGTCTTTGAGAGTACGTCAGTCTTTTTGTTGAATACAAATGACACTTAATAAAATAATTAAATATGTTACACAAGATTTTATCAATATCTGCGTACATTATGTATCCTTACATTGTTAAAAATGTACGTTGAATATTGCAACAGTACCTTGTCATTTGTTTGTTCTGCATTTATGCACTTCCAATTTTTTGGTTCTTTAAATATGTAATCTAAGATTTATTGACCTGTTATTTTCTTATTGTTAGGAGCCTTCTTACTATTTTTATTTATCTGCACACGCTAATCCCCAACACGTTCCTTTTTGTTTTTCAGAAAACCGTGAAAGTAGTCTCGCCACACATATTGGGCAGCTCTTTCTACGGCAAAGCCAAAGAAAGACTGAAGGAGAAAAAATGAAGTACTTATGCAAACTTATCACTTGACAAGATAGGTGAGGCAATAAAGCAATAAACCTACCATTTTTTGCAGTTGGAAGGGTCTTATGAAACTTATTGCATTCGATTGCATTGCATGGCATTGCAAGAAAAATGTATTTTCCAAAGTGCATTTCAAAGTGATGAAAGATAATAAATTTGTAATTCGGAAATAATTTACCGTCAACAGCTCAGGAAGAGAGCATCTTGGAGCGAAAACGTCTTTTAGGTATGATCACCACGATCAGAGGGAGTCATTTTTGTTTACTACATATTTTAAACTGTCTGTCTAAAAATGTCTCAAGGGGTGGGGCCATCGAGCAAAAAGACAATAGAGGGAATGTAAAGGTAGTGGGGGCAAACATATTGTTAGACAAAAAGTGCGATCTTTAGAGGCCACTTTAAACAAGGAAAGAGAGTCTCTCTCCTTGTTTGACATCAAATTTAGTTGGGTTATGTTATTGTTTGTCCCAAATGTCACATGAAATCTTATTTATATTGAAGTTTTTTAACAATTGTGTCGCATTTTAGACTCTTATCATTAATAATTAATTAAAACTTTCTCGTCTAAGACACATTCTGAAAAATATTATATAGCTACTGTTGATAAGTGTCGGAAAGAGAGCTCTTGGATCGACCTCTGAAGTCAAACGAGGTTTAAAACAAGCTCCACATAAATCCAGTTTTTAGGTGTTAAAAAGCATCAAACTAATTACAGTTTTACTTAAAAAGTGAATCTAAGTGATTTTTCTCACCACAAGTATAAAATCTGTGAGTAGGTCCTACAAATATTTATTTAATCTAAATAATTAACATTTAAGTTAAATCCACGTAAACAAGAATCAATTTTGGTTATAAAGCAACAACTTTTTACTGCTACCGTTTATCAGTTCTGATATCGAGGGGACAGGACCGGACTAGGTTTTTGAGAATTATCGATGATAATAATTAAAAATGGATAATTTTCCGCCTCTTGGGGCCCCTGAACAAGAACTGGAGCAAAGTTCATCAAATACAAATATGAAACAATCTTTTGCAACTGTCACAAATCAAAATGTACCTAAATTTCCATCCAAAACACAAGCAATAGTTTTTCCTGCGTTGGAAAATACAAAGTTGGAAGACTATCTATTTGCAGTTGGTGATTTAATGCATCCAAAAAATATTCTCTTCTCCTCTAGAATGTCAAATGGTCGAATTTGAATTTATCTAACAAGCGAAACTTTAGTTAACAATTTTCTACAAATTAACAAAGGGATAATAACTGTAAACCATCAAAAAATTCAGGCTCGTAAATTAATGTCACCAAATGAAAGATTATTGATATCAAATGTTTGTCCTTCAATCCCACATTCAATTATTGAAAATGCACTTTCTAATTTGGGATTAACTTTGGTAACTCCAATAAATTTTTTAAAAATTGGTACATCAAATCCTAATTACAAACACATTTTCAGTTTCAGAAGGCATACTTTTATTTCTCCCCCAGTCTCATCAATACCCGACTCAATAATTGTGAATTACGAAATGACATCATATCGTATATTTCTTGTAATGGAGAAGGATCTATGTACTAATTGTAGGCAAGCGGGACATTCGGCTGGAAATTGCCCAACTACTAAAGAAACTCAAACATCTCAAGCACAAAATGCTGCTCCAACTACTTCAACTGATCCAATAGACAATGAATACATTCCCCTAACGCAAAACATATCTTCCTCGGCTCCTATACTATCGACTAAACCGGATATCCATATTTTACCATCTACTCATGTTAAAGAAAGCACTGATTTTCAACAAATGTCCCACGATCCTCCCTCAAACAAACGAAATCGCTCTAAAATTATAACCCCTCCACCAAATGATACTCCAGTAAATAACCCCTTTCCAGACCCTAAATTAAAAAAGCCAAAGTCTTCAATCACAAACATAGGAACCATTAAAGTAACTGACGATATAAAAAATTCAGCTAGACGAATATATGAAGATACTTCAGTAAACCATTCAATATCTTATGAAACATTAGTAGATATACTGGAAAATGCTCATGGTACTCCTGACCCAGTAAGCTTAATAAAAACGTATACAAATGATCTAGAAAACCTATTGAAACTTTTAAATCAACTACATGAGAATTTATCAAATAGGAAATCAAAAAATAGATGCACTAGACTTCGAAACAAAATACTTAAATCCATACAATCAGAAACTAACACCGAATCCGATAACGAAATTGTAAAAGATATATTATAATGGCTTTCTCAATTATCCAGTGGAACCTACGAGGATATTACACTCGCCTTGAGATATTACAACAAATGATTAAAAAACTTACTCCATCCATACTCTGTTTACAGGAAACTCATTTTAAAAATACTAAAGTTCACAATTTAAAACACTACACATGCACATATAAAAATAGAGAAAATGTAGACCATGCTAGTGGTGGCGTAGCAATTTACACTCATTCATCCATCGATGTAAACATTCTTCAAATCAATACACAACTTGAAGCGGTCGCAATTACTATCAAAGGGCCTGTAAAAATGAACATATGTAATATATACATTCCACCTACACAAAACCCAAGCAATAATGAAATCTCAGACTTGATTAAACAAATACCTTCACCTCGTCTAATAGTTGGAGATTTTAATGCACATAATTACATATGGGGATCAAAAATAATTACTCCATTAGGTCGTAGAATCGAAATAATGTTGGGCAATTTTCAGTTAAACCTACTAAACGATGGAAGAAATACTCATTTTGACATTTCTACTGGTAAATCCTCTGCCATAGACCTTTCAATATGTGATCCAGCATTATCAGCTACCTTATCTTGGGATGTACTTTCTGATTTAAATGATAGTGACCATTTTCCGATTGTAATAACAAATCCTGACAGTATACAATACTCTTGTAATGTTGAAAAATGGAATATCAAAAATGCAAATTGGCAAGAGTATTATAATCTAGTTTTAAATGAAATGAATGCATTACATGAAATTTTACAATCAAATAATAATATTGATAGTCAAATTCAAGAGTTTTCCAATGTATTATTGAATGCTGCCGAAAAAGCCGTTGGTAAAATGAATCCTAAACAATTAAATTCGTCAGTCCCTTGGTGGAATTCTGAATGTCAAGAAGCTATTAAACTTTCAAAAACAGCATTAAATCGATTCAGGAAATATAATACACTTGAAAATAAATTAGAATTCAAACGACTAAAAGCACGAGCTAGATTTATAATTAAAAGAAGTAAACGTGAATCATGGAAAAAGTTTGTTTCAGAATTAAATTCATCTACACCAATTAATAAAGTATGGCAAATGGTACGAAAGATATCCGGGAAAAATACCCCAAACCACATTAACTTCTTAGAAGAAAAACAAAAAATATACACTTCCCCTCTAGACATAGCTAATATTCTAGCTAATAGTTTTGAAAGATTCTCAAGTGATAATGTTCTTCCTCCAGATTTTTTGACCAAAAAAGAGAAAGAGGAATCCAAAGGTATTGATATACCGCCTGATGACCTTTCTCCTTTAAATTATCCCATAACCATGGATGAATTAGAATACTCACTCAATAATACAAAAAACTCTTCTCCCGGTCCTGATAACATTCCTGCAATATTTCTTCAAAAACTTCCTTCATCTGCAAAGAAACACTTGCTGAATATCTATAATAATATATGGAGATATAGCAAGTTTCCAAAAATCTGGAGTTCATCTATTGTCATCCCTATTTATAAACAAAATCAACCAAAATCTCTGTCACATTCATATAGACCTATTTCTCTAACTTGTGTAATGTGTAAAGTTCTCGAGAAAATCATATCCAACAGATTAATGTGGTTTTTAGAAAATAATAAATTACTTGCCCCGGAACAAAGCGGATTCCGAAAAAGTCGTTCAACACTGGATAATCTTATTAGTTTAGAGTCTGAGATTCATGAAGCAATGGCATGTGGACAAAAATGTATCGCAATATTTTTTGACATAACAAGAGCATACGATACAGTTTGGCGACATGGTATTGTTCAAACACTTAGTCGATGGGGAATAAAAGGTAATATAGCACAATTCATAAAAAAATTCCTATCTCATCGAACTTTTAATGTACGAGTTAACGGTACTTTATCTAATACAAAAATTCAAAAAAACGGAATTCCTCAAGGATCTAATTTAAGCGTCTCCCTATTCTTATTGCAATAAATAATATTATCTCCACTTGTGACTTACCAGTAAAAGCTAGACTCTTTGCAGATGACTTAATCATTTTTGTTAAGGGGATAAATGATAAAACCCTTCACACCCATCTACAGAAAGTGCTATGGAATCTCGAATTATGGACAAATTCTACAGGTCTTCAATTATCAACAACAAAATCAAAGGCTATGCTATTTTCAAAAAAAAAAGAAGTTATATCACTTCAGAATTAAAACTATTTAATAAAGAAATAAAATATGTTGAGAAAATTAAATGTCTAGGCATGACATTTGACAACAGATTATCCTGGAACCACCACATTCATGATCTAAAAAGTACTTGTCAATCTGCACTTAACATTATAAAAACTGTTGCACACAACACGTGGGGAGCAGATAGTAAAACACTGACCCTTATGTACAAGTCATTGATCAGGTCCAAACTCGACTACGCTTGTATTATTTATGATTCAGCAAAACCATATATCATAAAACAACTCGATCGAATACAAAATAGTGCTTTGCGAACTATACTAGGTGCTTTTTATACTAGCCCTACTGAAAGTTTACACTGTGAAGCTGGAGAAGTCCCCCTGGAATTCCGAAGAAAACAACTTTCACTAACATATGCGGCATCAATACAGGCAAATCCTATGAATCCTGTTAATCACTATGTAAATTCAGACCGTTTTAGGAATATCTTTAAAACTCATGCTAGGCTTGACCTTCCTTTTTATGAAAGGGTAAATAGATACCTCAATGAACTTGAATTCAAATTTCAAGATATCTATTGTATACCCGATATTAACACTGTTCCCCCTTGGACTGTTCCCATCCCATCTATCAATACCAAACTCTCCATATATAAAAAAGCAGATAACCATCCCAAAGCATTATATCAATATGTCCTCCAAGAATTCAAGACATACAGTAACCATACACTTATATATACCGATGCCTCTAAAACTATAGATGGAGTGGGAGCAGCATTTATGTCTAATAAAACAAAAATATTAATGAAACTCCCTAAATTAACATCCATTTACACAGCCGAATTAACTGCTATTCTCAATGCAATAAATTTTGTGGTAGAAAATAGTATCAAAAACCCTGTCATTATTACGGATTCCCTAAGTTCTGTAATTGCCCTAAATAACTTATATCCTAGTCATCCAAGTCTACTACTTATTAAATCAGCATTAAGCCAACTGCAAACTATGAACATAAATGTCAACTTTGTATGGATTCCTTCCCATATTGGAATTGCTGGTAACGAAGAAGTAGATTCCTTGGCAAAACTAGCAATCTCGAGTCCGGAAGCTGTAGAAATCAGAAGCATTCCACATCTAGATATAAAACCTGTAATCAAGAACTTAATAATCAATGATTGGCAGACCAAGTGGAATCAATCAACATCCAAACTACGAGAAGTAAAACATTCCATATTACCTTGGAAATCAACCCCAAATAAGCGTAAACATCAAACCATCCTATCTCGTCTGAGAATAGGCCACACCGCCATCACCCATAAACATCTGCTAGAGAGTGAATTAAAACCAAAGTCCAACATATGTGATATTGTGCTCAGTGTTCGCCATATTTTACTGGAGTGTCCTTTATATCGCATGGAGAGACTTCAATATAAATTACAAGATACCTTACAGGCAATATTAAGTGACGGAACTGATATGAAAAATTTGACATCATACTTACATTCCATAAATGTACTAAATAAACTGTAAAACTCTAAATTGTACAACGCCAATGACCCTATGAGGTTGAGGCATAAATAAATAAAAAAAAAATAAAAAAAAAAAAAAAAAAGTGTCGGAAAATTTAAATTTCGCTCATTCGCATTTCCGGATATGTCCGCCATCAGAGGCCACTTTTTTGGTCTCCTTTTCATAAGGATTAGATTCCCTCTTTTGTCTTATTGCTCGATGGGTGGGGCATTAGTCAGGGTTGGATTTTTAATATTGAGGTTCAGACTATAGGATCTGATATAGCGAAAAATATAATCATGTTTCTAGCATGTGAAAATTAAACACGTATCAGGAAATCAAGAGATGACATTCGTCACAAATTTATAGGTTAACAGGTATGGCACAGTGACACAGTAAAGTTACGTATGGAGAGGACTCTTACCGATTAGATTACTGAAGAAGAGAATGGTAGATGGTATATTTCTAGTTAGTAGGTGGATTGGCGGGTATTTTGAGTGAGCACGCTTCCTTACGGGAATGAGTGCATGTGCTTACACTACTAGATCAGAATTCAATACATGCTGAGACAACTCTGAACCTATCGGGAGATATGGCTCAGTACGGTCTTTTGGAAGGTTTTCACACCACATTTTCATTTTAACATTTCAAAACTGAATAAGGCTTCCGTATATTTTTAACACCGTCAGATCTACAGGGCTTCCTGGCTAAACATGTTAATAAAGTGCAGCATATGCAATAAAACATAATTATCAAAATTAAGCATACAAACAAAGTAAAGCTATAAAGTACAATTAGTTCCCGGTCTAGTATTTGTTTGTTGTGTAGTGTTGATTATATAATTTTAATATAATAGCAGGAAGCTAACACAGGACGGAACTACAAAGTGATCATTTTTTAAAAGTGATTTTTAATTTATTAGAAAAACAGTGAGACAAACTCTGAATATTAATATTTAATTGAAAAGAAATTATAATCATCATTAACTTTATATATCATTGTTTATATCATATCCTTTCAATTTCAATTTAAATTAACCTGGTTTTTTGAACAATGGAAGTATATTTTTAACTTTAACTCGTTAACATTGTTAATGATGTCAAAAAACCAATCACTCACCAGGATCTTTAAAACATATTGTTTTAAGGGGCTATTAGCAGGAGAAACAAACATACGTTAGTATATTTTATTACAATATTTTACAATTTTTTTATTCAGATTTATTACAATTTATGTAGTATGTTAAAGTCTTTCGGGTATTTTATGACTTTGTTTACGTCTGAGGTAAGTAACTCCTTCTAGATGATTCGCTTGTCTATAAAACTGTAAATATTTAAGACTGTATACATATTTTGTAAAGTGTTTCACATAAAATTGTACAGATTAATGACTGTAAAGATAGTATAACAAAGTCATTTGACAAAAAAAAAATAGAAAACCTATTGTGTCGTATGGATTCGAAATTTTGTGACTAGAGCTGTGGACTTTTCACCAGCTCATGCGATTCCATGGGCTATTCACCTCATAATCGATAAGTTTGAGGAGTTGCGTAGGATATCAACTGTTGAATTAGTCAAATGTCGTAAAATATCTTGCCTCAGACATGTATTTAGGTGACTCCGATACTCGATAACCAATTTAATATTATGTAGAAAAATTAAGGGAAAACAGACCTGGTAGAAAACAACATTCCTTGCTAAGAAATATAAGAGAAGGGTATGGGATACCAAACGCCGCTACTATGTTTAAATAGGCCAAACAGGGTATTCTGGTCGTCTCAGCAGAAGAGAGGTGACCCGGTCGCGGTCTGTTTCTATCTCAAATAGGTTTGAGATAGAACAAATTTAATATGTATAAATATATTTAATATATATGTATTTAATATATATATATATATATATATATATATATATATATATATATATATATTCTTATCTTCAATAGGCTTACCCTTGTGAGGATTGTATTTTAAAATTAGCAAAGTTAATTAACATAATCCACAAGGAAAAATTCCTGTAGCTGGCTGTATACCACGTATAACAAAAAGAGGTTAATCTTTGTAAATGGGTATATTTATTTACATTTATTAATAAATATACCCACTTACAAAGATTAACCTCTTTTTTTTTTTTAATTAACATAATGACATTATTAAATTTGATTTATTTTTTCGTTCTGCCAAACCTTGTTACTAAGGTTTCCATGTCTCATCTATTTTTTATATTTATTTTAGGTGAGTTTGACAGAGGAAGTGTCTATGTTTATGAAAACCTTCATTGCAAATTTTGATATAATATTACAGTTATTAAACAAGCAACAGAGATTATGTTACTAAGTAATTAAGAAAGAAAAAACATAAATAAAAATAAATTTTATCTCATTTGAACTTGGAATAATCCCTTTAATATGCGTAACTTTTAAGAACTTTTATATTGTTATTCTTTTATTTAAAAGATTACTGTATATAGCACTAAGATTTTCAATGTCTTCTCTTTTGTTTAAGGTGTTTTGTGTAGTTTTAATTAAGCACATTTCTAGAAACAGTCTTTTGTTGTAATTTCTTTCCCTTCTCAATATTTCTATTGAATATATATTCTCAATATTTCTATTTTCAAACAATATCGAAATTATATACTAAACTTAAAACACCCTTAAATAATAGAGAAAGCTCCAATGTAGGAGCTTTCTCTATTATTTATGTATTGTAAACAATGTACTCTCTACCCTGTAATAATTGTAATAGAGTATATATTGGAGAAACGTCCAGAAATTTGTCCGGAAGATTAACAGCTCACAAGAGTGATATTAATCTGAATAAAGTACAAGCCTGTGCATTAAGTGAACATTGTATTACAATGGGCCATACGCCTAACTATGATCAAACAGAAATATTGAGAAGGGAAAGAAATTACAACAAAAGACTGTTTCTAGAAATGTGTTTAATTAAAACTACACAAAACACCTTAAACAAAAGAGAAGACATTGAAAATCTTAGTGCTACATACAGTAATCTTCTTTTAAATAAAAGAATAACAATATAAAAGTTCTTAAAAGTTACGCATATTAAAGGGATTATTCCAAATTCAAATGAGATAAAATTTATGTTTATTTGTGTTTTTTCTTTCTTAATTACTTAGTAACATAAACTCTGTTGCTTGTTTAATAACTGTAATATTATATCAAAATTTGCAATGAACGTTTTCATAAACATAGACACTTCCTCTGTCAAACTCACCTAAAATAAATATAAAAAATAGAAGAGACATGGAAACCTTAGTAATAAGTTTTGACAGAACGAAAAAGTAAATCAAATTTAATAATGTCATTATGTTAATTAATTTTGCTAATTTTAAAATACAATCCTCACAAGGGTAAGCCTATTGAAGATATAATAACTTCATGTTTCTAATGTAATTTCTTATGTTAATTTTTAGTACGTTTTGAAAAAGAGTACAATAAACTCGAAAGCTTAACAAACCTAAAAGAGTTTTACTTAAAGGCCAATATTGACTACTAAACCTAAGATATCCGTATATATATATATATATATATATATATATATATATATATGAAACCTAGAGCTAAGATTAATAGTATTACAAAAATTAATATTAAACTCGCCAGTCTTCCGGGTTGAACCGCGTCGATATCCATTTTACCGAGCTTTCGACATCCTCTCTGATGTCTTCCTCAGGGCTTCCGACGTCCCCGAGTCCCCAGACACTGCTACACTGTTCACTGATCACTGCACTGTCACTGCCACTATTGTCACTACTGGCACTGTCACTACTGTCACACTAGTGACAGTGCAGTGATCAGTGAACAGTGTAGTAGTGTCTGGGGACTTGGGAGACTGAGACCTCGGAAGCCTTGAGGAAGACATCAGAGACGATGTCGAAAGCTCGGCAAAATAGATATCGACGCGGTTCAACCCGGAAGACTGGTGAGTTTAATATTAATTTTTGTAATAGTATTAATCTTAGCTCTAGGTTTAATATATATATATATATATATATATATATATATATATATATATATTTATTTATTTATATATATATTTATATTTATATATATATATATTTATTTTTATATATACTTATATAAATAAAACAAAAAACATCTACTTCCATAATCGAATACAGGCAAACATAAATAGAAAACTAACACAGTTTATACCAGTACAAAGCGGAGTCAGACAGGGTGACTCGTTAAGCCCACTTCTCTTTTTTATAATAATTAACGAAATAATACAAGGAGTACGTAAAGACCATGGTTACAGAATGGGGAACAAAGAAATCCAAATATTATGTTATGCAGACGACGCCGCATTAATCGCCGAGACAGAAGACGAGCTCCAAGATTAATAGACATCTTCAATACAACAGCCAAGAAATACAATATGATAATAGCAGAAAAAACCCACTGTTTGGGAAAGTATGTATTTTTACATTTAATATTTTTCTGTTACAGCACTGTAATGTGATCTAATTTAGTGCTGTATTCCAAAGACCTTTTTAAAATATATTATTTCCTGTTATTTCGTAAAACTTAAACTGGCTATCTCATTTATTATGTTGAAGTACGGAGAATTTGGCTTCTCTTTTGTATTTGGGTGAAAAATATACACACAAGTAAGTCTGAATACAATAGAATGATTTATTGGTACACCCTCTCGGACCACCACTTAGAGGGTTCCTTAGCTCTGACCATCTCAACGCACTTACTTCTTCGTAAGACAGTGAACTAAACGCTCTATAGACCGGTCTCGTGTTATTAGCCTCGGCATCCCAGGTCGCGGCGTCGTGATGCCCAGCGACCAACTCTTCAGCCTGTTACGAATTCATCAATAGAACCAAAGGGTAAGTCTATATTCTTTGTACAAACAACGATAATGAGTAGAACCAGTTCATTTCATAATTTATTCACAATTTATAGTTGCTATTTTCGCTAATTTTATGTACAAACAAATATTGCATTTTTTCTTTATAATTATTTATCCAATATCATTAACCAGCGACCTCCTAAATTTAATCCTAAACACCCACTACAATGTAAAATCGAAATTGATGGAAAAATAATAAAGCAAGAAGCAAGGTTTAGGTATCTGGGAATAGACATAACTAGTTACGGAGATGTTGAAGAAGAAGTACGAAAACAAAGCTTAAAAGCAAGTAAAGCGGCGGGATCTCTTAATGACACAATCTGGAAGAACAAACACCTAAGATAAGACACAAAAACAAGAATCTATAAAGCAGCAATTATACCTATATTAACATACACGGCGGAGACAAGAATTGCCACATCGAAAATGAGACGACTACTAGAAATAGCAGAGATGAAAATACTTCGACGAATATCAGGGAAAAGTCTGTTGGGTAGGGAGAGAAGCTAAAACATAAGAAGAGCATGCGATATAGAAGACATAAATGGATAGGTGACAAAACGGAAACAGGAGTGGAACGAACACATTAGTAGAATGACAGAGGATAGAATAGTACGAATAGCATAAGATAAGTCACCAAATGGACGAAGAAGTATTGAAAGACCAAGAAAAAGATGGTGCGATAATTTAAACAATTTAGGAGGCTAATATTGAAGAAGAAATAGGTTTTAAAGCCTACATACAAGAAGGAAGAAGAAGATATTTAATATCACCTTGGTACAAGAGCCTTAGGTACATTAAGGGCAAATAAAGGCCTTGGCTGCGGTAAATACAATAGGGCAATTGACTACAGTGTGACCGATGTAGAGCAAACAGCTTTTGAAGAAAAAAAAATGTTAATTTTGATGTTTAACTGGTTTAGTAGTAATGTTCTTTTTGACATTGGTAGAAAGTTAGAGACTTGTTTAATTATTTGGGCTTTTAAGGTAAACCCTAGAATATATATTTCCGCTATTATTTCCCTATTAATAGATTTAGCGAAAGGAGTCTCAGATTTCACAAACTCTGAAAATGAGATTGTTCAACTGCATAATATTCCCAATACTGACATACGGATGTGAATATTGGACCCTGCTACAAGCGTGGACAGAAGAAAGATAGACACCACTGTAAAAGTTTTTTTGCAGAAGAATGTTGCGAATTTCGTGGACCGATAAGCAGACAAATAAATCAATTGTAAATGAAATAAAGGTCAGATACGTCTGGCTCTCCAGCAAAATATGAAAAAACTTATTATCTAGGGAAAGGTAGAAGATATAAAATCACGAGAAAGAACCCTAACAGGATGTATCGAACAAATTACAGGAATATGCAAAATATCTATGCCTGAGTTAAATGAAATGACCATAGAAAAAGATCTTTAGAGACAGACAATACACGATATCATGATGACAACTACACTCCCTCCGGAGGGCCAAGACTGAGGAGAGGGCTATGTGCCGTATTCAAAATCCGTCCAGTACATTTCGCTTATTTCCTTGATGACTGTAGACTTTTTTCTATTTATTTGTATTTAATATCCACTGATACTGAGGGTCTTGTCTTGAATAACCCAAGTGCTGAAAGAGAAACAAATAGACGTTTGCGCTCTACATGAAACAAAACAGAAAAGAACAGGATAATCAAAATTAGGTAAATATATACTAATCTACAATAAAGTAGCAAAAGAAAACAGGGCCAAAGGAGGTGTAACCTTACTAAAATCAAACATACCAAAATCACATCAAAGAGTGTCAATATGCAGGTATATGGGTAGACATCATCGGAGTATATGGCCCAGAAAATAACAAGCCTCAAACAACAAGGGAAACGTGTGATGACGAATTACAATAAGTGGTAGATCAAGTCACAGGGAAGATGATAATATTTAAGAATTTTAATGCTCGAATAGGCAATCAAGTAATATCTGGAATTAAGCAAAAACGTAACTAAAATGTTAAATACCAAAATGAAGAACAGATGATAAACTTCTGCACGAACAACGAACTTAAGATAAACACATTTTTGACCTCAAAGACTAACACAAATATACATTCAATAACACCCGTGGACAAAGATCTATGATAGATTATGTTATAACCAAAAGAGATATACATCCATCAAAAATAATCAACGTAAGATGCCTGAACTCAGAAGCTGTATATCATAGCCTAGTATTATGTAAAACAAGAATCATCCTGAAATAATTCACACATAAGAAAGCGGCAATAACAATATGTCTATATTTCGTGGACCTCAAGGTGGCATTTGAGGGGGTCAAATTACAGGACGTTATGCACTTATTGTACGCAAGAAAGATACTTCTAGGAATAATCAAAACGATCGAAAATATCTACCAAAACAACACAATAAAAGTAAAAGTAGAATAAGAGCTAATTAACTCTATTAAAGCTAGCAATGGGATCATCATCATCATCATCATCATCCAGCCTTAAGAGTCCACTGCTGAACATAGGCCTCTTCCTCATGTTTCCAACCCCGTCTATCTTGCGCCGCTCTTATTAAGTTTTTATTGAGTCTTCTTAAATCGTCAGTCCATCTTGTAGGTGGTCGACCCACACTTCTCTTGTCTTCCCTTGGCCTCCATTCCAATAACCTCTTTGTCCATCGCCCATGTGTCATTCTGGCTATGTGTCCTGCCCATCTCCATTTTAGTCTGGCTATCTTCTCGATGATGTCAGTCACTCAGCAATGGGATAAGACAGGGATATTCCCTGAGTCATCTGTTGAACAACCTTTTATAGATGAAATAATAAAACAGATAAGAAATAAAAAAGGATACCAAATAGAAGAAAAACAACTTAACATAATCTGCTATACAAACAACGCAATACTACTCTTTCAAAGAAAAGATGATGTATAACGTATGCTGTACCAAACGTATGTTAATTTCCCAAAAAAAAAAACAAATCCATGGTTATACCACCAAATTTACTAAGACGTAATTTGGAGCTGAAATTTCAGATAATAGAACAAGTGATAAATGATAAATATCTAGGCATCACAACATCTAACTACGGAAAGCTCGAAACAGAAGTGGAAGATCAAGTGAATACAGCAAACAGAGCTGCAGGTTGCCTGAATAAAACAATATGAAGAAATAAAAATATCGGAAAATAAATCAAAGGCAGAATTTACAAAACAGTCATCAGACCAATAATTGTCATCAATAATGACATAAGCGGAAGAAACACGCCTGACACAGACAGGACAAAAAGGATGTTAGAAACAGCAGAAATGAAAACACTTGAAAAATTGAAGGTAAAATACTATGGGACAGAGTTAGAAATACAGATATACCTCGTAGATGCAAGGTAAAGAACATCAAACACTGGGTACAAAATAGAAGAGCAGAATAGAACGATCATATAAGTCGAATGACAACAAATAGAGCAGAAAAGACGGCAAGAGATGGTTCTCCAATAGGAATACGATCTGTATGAAGAGCACGAAAACTATGGAACGACAACTTACTGGAGGCACATTGGAAAATAGTGTTATCTCTATATAAAGTTGTGTTAAAGTTATATTGTGTTAGCAGCAAAATTTTTCCTCTGACAGATACTGTCTTCAGAAATCTATGATCATTAATCACGTTCCAAGTTATCAATAGCCATATTACTAATAGTGAAAAGCATTACTTGCTGTGGTTTTTGTTGCCTTTCCTAGACAAACGTATTGTTCTTTCGCGAAAGGTTTACTCTCCCAGCATAATATTGCAGATGATGCATTAGTGTTTTATGAGATGTTTGAGTAGGGAAAACTCACCCGAGATCTTCAAGAAGTGGTTAGGGGAAAATCGTATCTCGCATAGGCAGTGTAGCATCCCTGAACTAGATCGGTTTTCTAAAGGGTTTGTATCTATTCGCTGTTTATTAATATTGTAAATTACTACCAAAATAAGAAGGAAACCAAAAGTAAACTTACAAACGTTAGAAAGAAAAATTATTTGTTTAACCTTCAATATTTTACTGATCTCTATGAATTCAAATTTATTTCATAAATGTAAAATTTCATAGGCTATTTTATAAAATTATATATGTATATAATATATATATATAATATATATATATATATATATATATATATATATATATATATATATATATATGTGCAATCAATCTTTTAGTTTTAGTGTTCGAAAAACGTCATCTTTTTTATTTGCTTCCTTTAAAGAGTATTTAATTTTTTCCTAAAAAACAATTTATTAATTAATAGTTTTCTAAAGTTAAATAAAAATAGTCGCCATATGCATACATATATCTCCAAATACTTGAGATCACAGACGTTTCATCGAAGAAGAAAGTTGTTGAAAACAAGTTCCGTTAAGATTACATCTAGGTCAAATCCAATGAAATTTTGATTGTTATGTACATCTCTTAACTATCACTTTTGCTAATCATTATTAATATTTTTAAGGAAAACTATATTTTTATATTAGAAGCCATAAGCGTGGTTCCAGGCTAGATAAAAATTATAAAACTTTTTTACATAGATAATTAATTTGTTTAAACCGATTCATTCAAAATATTAATAAAAAATAAAAAAAGGGATAAGATATAAAAAATGGAAACAAAAATCAAGGAAATTAATTTGTCGACCAATTCTGTGCATTTAAAACCAGATTTAATATTGCCAGGAATACTAGAGTAGCAGCCCTTGCCCATGCTTGTAATCCTAATAAAGGCAAATTATATATTGCGATCCTCCTCCTCCTAAGTGCCTTCTCTGTTGAGGTTGGCGATCAATATGGCAAATTTCTCTCTGTCCTAGCTTGATGAATTAATTAATTTCCTGTTGTGTGAGTCCAAGTCCATTGACCAGATAAGGACGTGTGTTCATTACTCTCAGTACTTCATTCGTTGTTCTGCTGGTCCAGCTTATTCTTAACATTCAGCGGTACATCCGCATTTCAAATGAATTTAATTTGTTGACGTCATACTGTTTTAATGTCCAGGTCTCACATCCATATAGTAATAGAGACCATACATAACACTTTAGTGTTCTCAATCTTATTGAGACTGATAACTTGGGGTTACAGAGCATTTTACGCATATTTATGAAACCAGATCTTGCTATTTCAATACGTCTTCTAATTTCTTTTGAGTAGTCTAGTTGACTATTTAGCTCTCTGCCTAGTATATGAAACTTTGGGAAGGGTGATACCACTTATTTGTATGTTAGGTCTAACTTGTTCATGGGGGTTTTTGTGGAATACCAGAATTTTGGTTAGGGAAAAGTTAATGTCCAAGCCCCGCCTGTGAGTTTCTTCTGACAATATATTTATTAATATTTTTAATTAGTATTCTGTTTCTGGTAATACTACGGTGTCATCGGCATATCCAATATTATTGATGATGATTCCATTAACTCTGGCACCTTCAGGGCGATCTTCAAGGGAAGATCTAATTATATGTTCGGCATATACATTAAAACATAGGGGGGAGAAAATGTACTCTTGACGCACTCCTCGTTCTATGTTGATGTACTTGGTGTTTCCCTTCTCTGTTCGAACTCATCCTGTGTGGTTCCAGTATGTATTACTTATGATAGCTATGTCGTGTCCGTCCAACCCTATTCAGACTTTCTATAATCGACAAAGCACACATACAGTCATGTTTGAACCTCAAGTTACCTTTCTTCCATCAGTGTCAATTCCATAATTGCTTCTCTAGTGCCTGTACCCTTTCTAAAACCATATTGAGAACGACTCAGGTAATAACCTAGGTGACACAAAATGTGGAATATGGTATAATGATATTACTTTTATTCCTTGTAATATACTGATGTTGATCAGCCCGTGTTTTGACTTCTTGCAAATTATTATGAATACCATACTGTTTGAATAAAGGTTTAAAGCTGTCGTGGTATTTTGCTAAATCAATAGTTGCTGCTTTTTGTAGAATGAATACCATATATGCATGATACAAGTTTCCCATTAGTATTATACAATATTTCATGAAACTATGAGCCATTCCAAAATAAACTGACTTAAAGATATCGCGACTCTTAAAGGTAGCCAGAATACGCATGGCAAAAACATGTGATGCGAGTTTCTTACACAGTCCTCCAATGTGTTGCGACCAATTCAACCTTGTATCCACAGTAACACCTAGTAACCATATTGGTTCAGAAGGTTTAATCCATTTATCATGTCATAATTTCTTTTGAGTGGTCTAGTTGACTATTTAGCTCTCTGCCCAGGTATATGAAACTTTGGAAACTCTGAAGCGTGATACCATTTTTTTGTATGTTAGGTGTAACTTGTTCATGGAGGTTATTGTGGAATACCAGAATTTTGGTTTTGAAAAAGTTAATGTCCAAGCCCAGCCTGTGACTTTCTTCTGATAATATTTTCATCAATATTTTTAGTTGGTCTTCTGTTTCTGCTAATACTACGGTGTCATCGGCATATCTTATATAGGTAATGATGATTCCATTGACTTTGGCACCTTCATTGCGATCTTCAATTATATGCAATGGTTTGGTCTAATAAGAAGAAAGACAATAAATCACCAGGAGATGATGCACTAGTAATTGAATCCCTCACGAACGGGACCCAGACTGATCTTTAAAATACAAGAACTTTTTAATCGATGATTGCGAGAAAAGTGATATCGTATAAATGAAATAAGGCAGTAACGATTGTGCTACACAAAAAAAGGAGATAAAACTGACCTAGAAAATTATCGACTCATTAGCCTGTTAAGCCATGTGTACAAACTGTTTACAAGAATCATAACAACGAGATTGGATAAAAAACTAGATATGTACGACACCAGGGAGAAAATGGATTTCGATAAAAATTTGACACCAACAACTATCTGCAAACGATAAAACAACTCATTGAAAAATCCATAGAATACAACAAACATCTGGTATTAGTGTTTATAGATTTCCACAAAGCGTTTGACTCGGTAGAACTAGATAGTCTAAATGAAGCATTAAATGAACCTCGACATACTATCACCAAAGCTAAGTTCAAAAAGGAGTTTTTTATTCATTTTACTTAAGTTTGTTACAATTAAACCAGTATTTAACTTTTAATTCTGATAAATGAATTAAACCTTCTGAACCAACATGGTTACTAGGTGTTACTGTGGATACAAGGTTGAATTGGTCGCCACACATTGGAGAACTGTGTAAGAAACTCGCCTTACAGATTTTTGTCATGCGTATTCTGGCTACCTTTAAGAGTCGTGATATCTTTAAGGTCAGTTTATTTTGGAATGGCTCAGAGTTTCTTGAAATATTCTATAATACTAATGGGAAACTCGTATCATGTATATAAGGTTTTCATTCTACAAAAAGCAGCAACTATTGATTTAGCAAAATACCATGGCAACTGTTAACCTTTATTCAAACAGTATAGTATTAATAATAATTTGCAAGAAGTCAAAACACAGGCTGATCAACATCATTATAATACAAGAAATAAAAGTAATATCATTATACCATATTCCACATTTTGTGTCACCTAGGTTAAGACAATAGACTATGATCTGTGTAATTATTTTTTAAACCTAATAAAAAATATGTTTTTTTATTAAGCTTAAGTACCTCGAAAACTAGGACCAATTGATTTATTCTGGAAAATTCCAAATAGATAATAAATTTCATTAAAAAGATAAGTGTATTTGAGGAACTATTATAGCACTTTGATGGCACTTGAATAGCTTAGAATATCTGCAGGCGAAGTTATTTTTCCAGGAATAGCTGGTGTATCTACTGTTGGCAGTCCATTATTATGAAGAGTACAAGAAAAAAAAACACATATGTCACGTTTTATTGAGAATCTCGGTAGACACGCCATTAAACTCTTCGAATGACGACCTATATTTAGAGTACTAAAACTGAGAAAAATCTACCGTAGTATGGCGTAAAAAAAGTCTAAAATATAGCGTACCGAATAAAAACCAGCTTAGTGCAAACGTCCAGGAGAAAAGCCAGCGATGTCATGTAAAGAAACCGGCTGATGCAATATTCATTTTTACAAAACGTGCCAGTATTATTGTAACCACAAAAGTGTAAGTTCTTGTTGATGTGATGATTAATAAACGATTATGGCTAAAAGTGATTCGGAGTGTCCGTTGGGAACAAAATTATGTCTTGAAAAAAAGGCAGACTACCGGCCGCATGTCAGAGGTCTCTAATATGTTGAAGTTATCGACTAATGACGCTTAACTGCTTAAGGTTGAAGTGTTGAGGTAATTAATGACCAAAGAAAAGAAATATTGAGAAATTTTAATGCTCTGCGCTCTCGCGATGAGCAAAATTATTATTTGGCTGGTTTAATTACGGTCTTACCTGTAAAGCATAGAAGGCCTCGTCGAAATGAGATTACTGTCAGTTTCCATGATGAAAGTTATGCGTATCGCAAAAATAAAATAAATTATATAAAGGAATGCCTCAAACGAAGTGGTGCAGATCCCAAGGACACGCATAGTACCATACATAGAAAGCTGGAGGATTCAACAAATAGTTTGGTATGCGACCACATCAAAAGTTTTATGGTCGTTAGAGCCACTATAGTCTGAAAGGGGCGTAGAAAATTTCGACACTAAGCAGATAGCGACTAAAATTTAATGGCAATTTTCGACACCAGCCCCAATTCCCGTTTTTATCTTACAGGTATATTCGACACCAAATAATTATAGCTGCGACATAAATAAAATACCATAATTAATTTATTTATTTATTTTAATAAAAGTAATGTGCATTTTATTTCTTTATAACTGTAATAATATCTAAATATAATACAACTAGTACCTAATTTTTGTACATTTTACCGTTAATATACTTGTATGCAATGATTTATTTGCTATTATAGAAATGATAAGATACAGCTTTTATAAAATCTAACCTACGTATTTGTTGGGATCGTAGTTTCTCCATCATTTTCTCCAAAAATGCCAATTTAGCCTTAACAGTAGTATCTTTGATTTTTGCTGGTATATGTAAACTATTTATTTTGACATAAGTGTCTACTTGAAATTCTTTTAACTTACTTTTCAATAAAAATAAAAATAGAAGGATGTGTTGAATAAAAGAAGAATTAAATCTCGAATGAAAGAATTCACAAGCATTTGTGGTCCTCGCAATAGACGGATTATGATTAGACCATATGTGTGGTGGAAATAGAGCGCTATCGAAAATGTAATTTTCCAGTAAATAATCTGCATTATATATATATATATATATATATATATATATATATATATATATATATATATATAAATATATATATATATATATATATAAATATATATATATATATATATATATATAATATATATATATATATATATCAAGTGTTGCGTTTATAAATTTATATGACATTAAATCATAAAGAAAGCATTCTTCAACTTCTGCTGGATTTAAATAAGTTAAACCAAACGTATGCCTTAACCATTTTCCAATTTCTGAATTTGTATCCTTATATTCTTGTACCAAACCCAAAGATTGAATTTTTTTAAACCAGTTTTGGTGTAAGTGAAAACGGCATCCACTAATTTTTGCATTGGGCCACATATACAATAAAGCACAGTGAATTGCTTTTTCAAAGTCCACAAATATTTCAGTTGGCTCTAATGATAATTGAAATGTTTCAAAAATCTTAGACCTTAATAAAGAAAATAAATTTTGTATGTCATTGACAATTTGTCCTTTAACAAACAGTATGCTAAAGGAACATAATGTCCATTTTCCAAGCCATGTATAGTAAATAATTGTAGAAAATATTTGGTAATGTATGAAAATATACCATCCATATACACAGTTTTTAATTTACACAACAAACGAATATTTGTCTCGCATGAAAATACAATTACATTTAATTCAGGATGATTTAAAAACAAAAAACTTTCATTGCGACAGGTTTTAGGAGAATAATTACTAACCGCGTTATGGACTTCTGATATGCTTCTTGGTAACGGACCTGGTAACAGTTTACGACGACAGTTGTAAATTTTCTTTCTTATGCTAGCTATGTCAGGAACCGCCAGCAAATTGGCCACTCAGCAACAGCAGTTCTTGTAATTTTGGCAGGCTTTTCCGATATGTCCTCTTGGGCTTTTCTTTTACATGCATTGGTTACCATCTTTACATCAAGCTTTTTTGGATCGGCTTCATGATTATGTACCAAATCACTTCTTGTGATGGTGAGGTCCTCACAGCTATTGTAAACACTTTTGCGGAACACTTAGTGTTTCTTTGGATGCAGCGCCAAAATATCTCGCCGCTTTTTTAACACTTTCTGTTTCGAGAACGAATGATGCTCCACCACTAATAAATCTCGACCACGGGAACTTTTTATCAAACTCATTTTTTAAATATCCGTATACGTGCACAAGTCAACGTCAAACAAGAAATAAATTACAACTGAAATAATTTAGTCACAAGTACACAAGTGCCACGCCTGCTTGGGTGCAAATGTCCATCGCCGCTAATTATCTACCTACCTGCCTTACGCCGCGGTAATTTTCCTATAATAAAATTTGACCCTTCGATTACCCCAGGTACAAAGACAATTTGGTGTCGAAAGTTCGCCCGCCGTCTGAAAGATACAAAAAAGACTTATTTATCAGAAGAGCTTACAATCAAAAAAATGTTAAACCTCTTTAAGGAGAAGCTAAAGTTTCATATGAAACGTAAAGAACAATTTTTAATAAGGAATTTAATATTACTTTTGGATACCCTAGAAGTGACACATGCGCAACATGTGATGAATTTCAAATTAAGCTTAAAAGTTTGACTGATACTGATGAACTTAGACAATTAACTGTCATGAACGATTTGCATAAAAGAAAATCTGAAGCGTTCTATTCAACGAAAATGCAAGCCAAAAAATTTGCAAAAAAGCAATAAAAAGGAAGCCATCTGCATTGATTTTTCAAAAAATGTTTTAATTCCGAAATTAGTCACTAACGATGTATCTTATAAACGCTAATTGTCTATGTATGCCTTTAATGTACATGTCCTTTCTTCTGGTCAGTCTATTTTTTATACCTATCATAAAGGAATGGCTAAAAAGGATCAAAGGGAATTGAATCTTTTCTTCTCCATTTTATTAATAATTACTTCCAAGACCATGTTGAAGAACTGCAAACCTTCTGTGACTCTACCGAAAGACAAAATAAAAACTTTACAATTTTTCCATTTATTTATTTTGTAGTAAACAATAAAATTTATAATCTGAAAGAAATAAATATCACATTCCCTCTGTAAGAGGACATTCCTATTTGGAGTGTGACAAAAATGTAGGATTGTGGGATTTGTTTGAAGAGTCCCTTTGAGGTCCTGGAAAAGTTTGAAGACGTCATTAGATATTCCCGTTCCAAACCATTGCCCTTTGTTATGGTGAGTGTGTCACAAAATATGGTACTAGATTGGAAATCATTTTAAGACACAATATATACAAAAATTCCCATTTAAAACCAGAGTTTGAAGGAAATAGTGGCATCATCTGATCATAGCCGCCTTATCTACTACCGTTCAATATTCAATGGACTAGTACTATCTGGATTAATACGAAAACGCTTTGACCAAAACTCAGCTTTAAGATGTGGAGAATTTTTGCTGCCTGTTCCGGTATACGATGGTACCCACGCTATAAGAAACTTCATTCATTTTTTTTTATTTTTGTTACAGGTTTAATAATGAGTCTTATGCGATTCTGTAGTCCAAAAGCAGTAATAAATAAATAAATATTAAACAATCCAATAATTTTCTTTTTTGATTTACAAATAAAAACGGCTGGTTTTTGTCTGTTTTAGGTGACATTGCTGCTTTTGTTCCTGCAAAACCGTGAGTGATGCAGATTTGTTTGCAATAAAGCCGACTTTAGTTTTAGTAAACCAAAAAACTGTAGTTAAAATACTTTTTAATAATGTTAACTTCTGTTTTATGTAAATTACTGTTTATAATCCCTTTTTGAAAGAAAAATAATTGATTTTGAACATTAAAATTCAATTTACTCAGTTGTAAATAGAAATGACTCTATCCTTCATATATGGTTTACGGTAAGTGCAAATCACTAAGATTCTGGGATTGACTTTTTAAACTTTAAGGTCTTCGTTGAATTATTGTTTGGCTTATTGATGAAGTATCCGCTTCTTTAGCACGGCGATCAGCAGTTTTGTTACCGAAAAAGCCAATGTGCGATGGAAGCCAGGTAAGTAAGACTTTCGTATCTCGAGCATGAAGAGAAAACAAAAATATTGATATTTAATTGGTATTAGTTCTGACATCTTACTATTAAATGTATTTTCTTTTTTATGATTTTTGTTGTAACCATTTACATTATGGATTATTGCATTATTTCTTTTGACCTTTTTTTGCACCTAAAAATGAAGTTATATTTCTATTGTGACATTTAGTTTTTACTATGTAAAAATTGTCAAAAAACATCTATCTATCTTATAACTCAATGGGAATCAAAACTAAAAACTAGATAAAGATAAAATCTAATAACTCAATAGGATTCAACAATGTTTATCGCTGCGCTCTATTGACTAATATGTTTCGCTTTATTTATAGAATTGTATAACAAAACCTTTTTATCATTGTGTCATTATTTCAATTGAAAGTTCAAGAAGGGCATTCATTCTAAACAAGTTATTTTAGGATTATAAACTATAAGTGTGCCAATTATTAAATCTTCGCAACAAGATGTAATACACTGCAAGGGGCACCTATAAGGAGAAGATAAATTATAGTGACATACATAGAACATTTTTTGTAAACGTAAACGGAAACACATCTAAACTAATGTCGAATATTAATAACTACAAGTTTGGTTTTATAAATGTATATATAGAACTTATTTCACATTCCTTCATTCTCTTAAACAAATTAAAGAAGAAGAGATAAAGAAAATTGGTAAAGAGAAAAGCGGTGAATTAATTGGTGATTATAGTCTAGGAAAGAGAAATGAAAGGGGAGAAAGATTAAAACTGTTTGTGAAGGAAAAAAAATTGCAATACTAAATACGTCAAACTAGCACCAAGGACGTTTGTATACTTGGGTCTTTCCGCAAGATTAACTAGGAAACATAATAAGGAATCAAATTGATTACATTATGGTGAACAAGAGATTCCGTAATAGATGCCTATCAGTTAAAAGTTACCCTGGTGCTTTAGGTTTAGATTTAAAAAGGTCACAAAAAAAATAGTAACAAAAAATGTGATATGAGAAGACTAAAAGACGAATTATTTTAGAAAAGCTAAGTATCATGGAGCAAACATATGATCCAGAAGAATCACTCCAGAACATATGTAAAACCTTTAACAAGATTAGAGTTTAACAACATCCAACAAAAGTTGGATGAATGACAATATACTGCAACTCATGGAAGAAAGAAGAAAATCAAAGAATAACAAAAAAATGTACAAAAATATTCCGAGACAAATAAGAACCGGAATACGAAAGGCCAAAGAAAATTGGTAAAAAACACAGCGTGAAGAGATAAAGTTGTTGGAACAAAAACACGATACATTTAATATGCATAAAAAGGTAAAACAAGCAGTTAATTTTTTTTTATAAAAATATATAAGCAAGCTTTTATATAAAGGCGCGTACAGACCTACAAACGCATGCGGTGAGCAGCCACGAATACACATACGTGTGCAAATGTGGACGGCGCTTTCGTAATCTCTCGCCGTATGCTTTGCTTCTCACGAATGACTTGAGCACACATGCTGAGAGCCATAGTGGTGTCGGTTTTTTAGCACACATAAAAGAAACATACGTGTGCGTTCGCGCACAGTTTCGACGGATAGAGTGGGGATTTGTTGTGTTTGTAAGATAAGTTCGGATTTATTGAGTTTTATTTATTTTATTGATTTATATGTAAAATGGAGTGGTCAAATGAACAATGTTTGCAATTATTGGATTTGTATAAAGAAAACCCTACATTATGTTATCAGTAAACGTTCCTTAACAGGTATGGCTTTTCTTAAGACTGTGTCGTTTTTTTACGTGTACAATTTTGAACTTGTCCAGTATTAGGTTCTAACGCCAAATCTACTAGTAAATCGGACTTCATTTGTAGGGTTCTTCTTTTAAATAAATGCGTCGTCCACCTTTTTTCACGAATGGATGGAGCGCCATGAGCACGCATACATATGCGGTGATTTATAATTTCAATGAATGCTCTGAGCGCGAATGGTTTGAGTACGCACGCATATGCGTGGCTTCTCACCGCATGCGTGTGCTAGTCTGTACGCGCCTTAAGCAACAGTTTCCTATACTGTTGTACGAAGTTCAGTCTTGGACTCTCACAGACGCTGCCTTCAAGAAAATTGAAGCTTTCAAAGTGTGGCTTTATCGTCGAATCCTAAAGATATCCTATAACGGCCACGTTACTAACTAGGACGTTTTATTAAGAATGCAAAAAGAAGGAGTTGCTAATCACAATAAAAACATCCAAAATCGAATACCTGTTCACATCATGAGGAACAGCGAAAGATATGGGTTACTGTACATAATTCTACAAAGAAAAGTAGAAGGAAAACAAATACCAGGAAGCAGAAGGATTTCCTGGCTGAAAAATCAACATATCAACCACAAATCTTTTTAGAGCAGCGATTTGCAAAATACAGATTGCCATGATGGTCGCCAACATCCGAAACAGTTAGGCACTATAAGAAGAAAAAGATATATATTATAGATAATAATGTCAACCGCGAAATGTATATACAATTAAAAATTATATTAATTCTAATCGCCCTTTTATTTTATTTGCTACTTTTACAATTAAAGGTCAACAACTCTAAAACTATGTTAGTATGTAATTATCAGCTCGCCACATTACATATTTCTGTTAAATATCTGAAAGTTGCATAAATACATATATAGGAATATTAGCTTCGAATTAATAAACGTTTTGTTAAATTATTAGTTGAGTTCTATTTTTTATAAATATACATGGTGGTCCTTAAGTAATTTTACAAAAAGAAACCGTAGATTCTACACTTTAAAATATTACGATTTAAGCCAAATTGCTTTATTCAACATGCCACATATGTGGCATACATTTGCACTTAACTTTTTTGCTCTTTTCAACTACATAATTCAGATTTAACTCAATTACTCCATGCAACGAAAGAAAATTAGACAATTTCTGAATTTCTGAATTTTGGTATAAAAAGCCTTTAATAAAGTTAATAATTAGTTAACAAAATATTAAATAAAATAAATATATCAGCAGGATAATTTGCAATAGGATTTGACAAAATATCAGAATGATTGGATTTTACATAAAACATTTTACGTTTTATATTAAATTAAAATCATAACCAAAATATTTTATTTACAAAGCAAATTTAGAAATAGTTAAACTAAATAACATTAAACCTTTTTGTCAAAGTAAGTGTTCGATTTGTTCACCATTTCATTTAATTCATTTGTCAATACTTTCCATAAAAGATCATCTCATATTAGCATCATTGGTTCTAAAGAAACTGCTGCAGTAATTATTATAACTATTATAAATATATTAATAAGTACTCTTTTGGGATTTTTTATGAAATAAATAATTATGACCAAGGAATATGACTACCACGAACAATCCAACGTTCGGGAAAGTTGTATTTAAGTATGTTCTCACTGCTCTCTCTCTCTATAATGTGGTGGTGTACCATCTTGCATAAACCACATATTTCGCTTAAGATTGATGACAATTCTTTCAATAAATCAATAAAATAATTTTATAAAAAAATGTAAATAAATCTCACCATTAAAATTACAAAGTAATTCGCATGTCCGTAAAAAATAATTACCAATAGTTACAAACCATACGTTTATTTAAAATTCATGTTTAAAATGCATATCGTATGGTTTGGTACCATTTGTAATTATTTTTTACGGACATGCGAATTACCTTGTAATTAAACAAGTTTAATGTTATTTAGTTTAACTATTTCTTAATTTGGTTTATAAATTTTATATTTTGATTATGACTTTAATTTAATACAAAATATCAAATGTTTAATGTAAAATCCAATCATTCTGTTATTTTGTCAAATGCTATTGCAAATTATCCTGTTGATATATATATATATATATATATATATATATATATATATATATATATTTTATTTAATATTTCATTAACTATTAACTTTATTAAAGGCATTTTATAGCAAAATTCGGAAGTATTGATGTTTTTGTCTAATTTTCATTCGTTGCCTGTAGTAATTGCGTTAAATCTGAATTATGTAGTTGATTTGTAAAATGCGGTTATCTCGAAAACTGTTGAGTTTTGAAGTTATTACTAAGTATACCTTTTTTGTAAAAATAATGTATCTTTAATATTTTTTATCAGAAACCCCAGTAACTTAAAGAGCAAAAAAGTTAAGTGCAAATGTATGCCACATATGTAGCATATGTGGCGCCCTCTATCAGCTACATTAAAGTATGCATCACATTATAATTCCTGATGTTCGATAGTACCCAGTTATAAATTTTAATACATAAATGATCACAAACATGAAAGTTATAGCAAAAATTACAATTTTAAATTTCCACTTTAACACCCTGTATCTTTCTTAATATCAAATTGCTTAAATCGTAATATTTTAAAGTGTAGAATCTACGGTTTCTTTTGTACAATTACTTAAGGACCCTATACCTGTACATGAGTTAAATAAGTTTAATAAAAATTCAAAAAGAAGATAATACATGTAGCAACACACCCATTATCATTAGCTGAATGGGTTGCACTTGTGTCGATTATTTTCATTCATGGTAAAGGTCTTTGTGGCATACTATAATTTTCGTTGTGTTGCCAGACGTGGGACTAAACAAAGTAGATGGTTTGTCAACATCAACATACTACTACAATGAACCATGGGAAAAACAATTATTCTCTATATTTAGTCCACAAATATTCAATAATTGACCTTATCATTTGTTTACCGTCATGGCGAACCAAATAAAATAAAATAAATGGGATATTAAATTTGTTTAAATTCGAATGGTATATCGGTTGGTATCACTGGAATTCTCGGAATGAAAACTTTCTCATCCTTAAATGTTTGGTCTAGTTTCGTCGCGTGTATTACATTACCTTTAGTGGTGGAGTTTTTACACCACCAAATGCATCCTGTTACATGGTTTTAATTGGTTCATATTTCTGATTATGATGACAACCTAGCTAACCTTTAGTTGTATTGTGCATTGGTAAACGAAGCCCTCGTCTTCGTTTGTTAAACAGTCAATATATTTGAAAGAATGTATGAACTTACTTTGAATTATTAAGTTAAAGTCATCTGCATCCTCATTCTATTCTGCTAAAATTGTTGTTTCATTCAACCAATTGTGATTTTTGTATTTAATAATGATGTTCGGGAACAGTTTATTAATGAACTTGTCCTTCATTGAGACGAAATGAGGAAAATGAAATCAAACCATTCTATTCATCGACAGGAATACGGCCATTGCCGATAGCAAGTAATTGCTTGGAAAACTCTTCGGTAGAAAGATCATTTAGAAATGCAACTTTCTTGTTTGTCGTCTGTTAATTTCATTAGCTTATCGAGATCACTGCAATAATGACAAACCATTTGTTAGTGATAACAGTTAGTATAAGCAACCCATGGATATGTGACGAAATTCTACAGCTAATGGATGAGCAAAGACATAGAATTGAGACAAAAGATCACCAAAGTAAAGCTGAATAAGCTTCAATGGCAAGCATACTTATTCATAACAGAAGCGATGTCGACTACCCTAACCTCCTTCATTCAGGTCATGCTTGCCATCCCTTTTATACAAATATGGATAAAGAATGAGGCGAAGGTAGGAGCATACAGAAGGTGGATAAAACGCCAGGAAGCAGGGTAAAAGTACACCGGGATCAAATCTGGAGAGGTAATTAAAAATCATACTGAGATGAAAGTGATACTAGATGCAATGCAACCTAAATATAATTTCGAAAGGCCGTTTATTGTCCTTTTTCCAGAAAGGGAAATGACAAGTGGGAGTCGAATAAAAAGTCGACTCATTGCCGAAGTTTCGAATTGTCTTCAGAATCTGATTTAGATCGAAAAAGTACATTTACTCTGGGTGCCTGGATATACTGGCATTAGAGGAAAGAAAAAGTAGACCTGCTTGCCAGGGGAGGACCAAAGGAAACATTTATAGGCCCAGAACTTATCGTTGGCATAGCAAGAAACACATTCAAAGGTACAATATCGAACTGGGTGTAAGGAAATATTGGAATGCTTTTATACATGAACCTCCGAAAAAGAGGTCCAAAGATCTACTAGATATGAATAGGTATGATCTGCGAATTATCGTAGGTTTTCTAGCAATACAATGTCGCCTCAAGGTGCACATGATTAAAACGGACTAACAGAAAGTGCGAATTGAGATTCTGTCAGGCTGATGATGAGACCGCAAAACACGTTCTGTTTAACTGTTCAGGGTTGGATAGAATAAAGCTTAATATATTTGAGCATTATCAACTCGAGCCATACGATTTTATAGAAGTGTCACCTAAGGTCACAATGTACTTTGTTCAAAATACTGGGCCGAATGGACAACTTTAAGCTAGGAATGAGCCACAATAGACCTCTTAGGTCTAGGGAAAGGATAATTAAGTGCCCACTTATATTGAACCAAATCTAACCTCCAGGTCCAAATGAAATAACCGGAGATATTCTAAGGTTTCTGGAGGACGACTATACAGATCTTTTTCAACGACTTGCGAGATTAGAAAACTACCTAATGACAAGCTTAGTTCCATATTTATACCTAAGAAAATAGCAGCAATGAGGATAATCCAGATCGCCTAACCCAGTTTTGCAAATAATGCAAAATTTATGTAATCAAAAACCTTTTTTATGAGTATATGGAACAGTCAATCGGCAAAACTACAGATATTGGAGTAAATCCTTAGTAAGTCATCCTCATTGGATGACTGATGCACATAGAAGTACAGATCCTTTTTCTAGTCCAGGAAACTAAGCTTAAAATAGAACAAAACCTCGCAAAATTTTCGGAAAAGACCGATTTGCATAAAAACTTGGGATGAAGGATACTTCAAAATCTATATTGTGCCGAAGAACGACGGGCGCTTTTTATTTTTCAGGGGGGAAAACTGCCCCCTATTTGCCAATATCTATAAAAAAAAACTTAAAAAGAGTAAAATTTGGTTCAGATGAATTAAATAATTATTGTCTGTGACTCTAACTATAATTGTTGACTATATCAACTCTTTAAATTTATTTTTAAGGGTGAAAACTACTCCTAATTGATCAAATTTATAAAAAAAGCTTAAGGAGGAAAAAATTTGGATCGGATGATTTAGGTAATAGTTCATAGTTTGATATTCTTATTATAATTTCTGTGTATTTCAAACCTCACCACTACCGAACTACCCTTTATTCCGAACTCTTTTAAAAACTGATTAAAAACATTGATTTTTTCGATATAAAACTAATTCTTTTGATAACGAATAAATCGAAAACTATTAATTTAAAAAAAATGCATAGAATATTTTTTACTTAGAATTAGTATTTCTATCAATTTTTGTGGTTAAAATATAACAAAAAATTTTCATCCCCGAGATGGGGTCGCAACTAACCCTTTGGTAAAAACTCCATTCTGCATGATATAGATTTTGATCCTTCGACATTCCACTACTTATTCTCAAATATTGCTATGTTAAATCGATCTTTTCCGAAAAAATAGCGAGGTGAAAACCTCCGTTTTCTGAACTATTCCTTCGATGAGCCTCTTATTACGGGGCAAATATGTCGTAATTTTTTACAAAATAAACTTATTATACCCCCCTCCTCTACAGACCTTCTGCAAATGATGATTGTGAACAAAATGTAGAAACATAATAACGGAAATATTGGAAAAACATAAAGAATAGAAAAAGACAGACTGAGCAGGATACACAAGAAGAGCAAAGGAGGAATACAGGACCCTAAGGGTGGCCGCACACAGAAAGAGCAAATCTGTTTTAGTCAAAAACGTTTTTGACTAAACGAGTTTGATGCTGATGTTTTCATATAAATGAAATGAGCTTACGCACACTGATTAGTCGTGTGTCTAAAGCATGTTTAGGCTTATTTAGTTTCAGTCAGTCTGTTTGATGTTGATTACCTGATCGTCGTTTTGTCTCGAAACATTTCAATGTACGCAGGCGCAACGTGTTTTTGGAATTCCCTTTTTGAAACCGCTCGAATAGTCAACAAGGAGCACATGTGGAACAGCGATATTTTGTTTTTTCGTCTTGTAGGAGGAACCACTGCCAGAAAACTAGTGCAATTTCGTCGTTATCTGTCGACATCTTTAATAAAACTGATTGCAGTATGGTTTGCGCAAACAGTTTGTTTCTCTTGAAAACAAAATGTTTTTTGTGGAAATAAAAACGTTTTCGTTTCAAACAAAACGTTTTGACTAAAACAGTTTTGCTCTTTCTGTGTGCGGCCACCCTAAGAAGAGAAAAAAAATATTACATAGAAGAAAAAAGACAATTTAAGGAAAAGCAGTTTAAATGAGCAAAGAGTTTAAGTCATGACTAAGGAGCTGTAAGGATGGAGGAGGGAAATATCCTAAATGATACGGCCTATCAACAGATAGGTTGAATTTTTCGACACAAAATTTAATGTTCATTATATCAAAGGAACAGAATAACATCGTAACAGATCAAAATGATTGGAATTTATTCAACCCAAACGAAAGATTATCTACCATTAAAGAGGTTGCCGAAGCCATTAAAAAGCTTAAATATGATGAATCACCAGGAACTGCTCAAATTTGTAGTGAGCTCTACAAAACTGGTAGCGACGCCTTGCTACAGGCAGTTCATAAACTTTTACTTCTTGTATGGCAAAATGAGACCATGCCCTTTGAATGATCTCAAGGCGTGATATGTCCGTTAAATA
Source organism: Diabrotica balteata (assembly GCA_918026665.1). NCBI lineage: Eukaryota > Metazoa > Arthropoda > Insecta > Coleoptera > Chrysomelidae > Diabrotica > Diabrotica balteata. The sequence continues at coordinate 125,948,167 of OU898280.1, read as the reverse complement.
AAAGGTTATAATGTAAAATATAAATATGTCCACTGTTACACAGTGGGCAGACCAGATTTATTTTATAAAAATCCACAATTGTCGAGATTTATCAAATAAGACAGAAAACATTGGATTTTAACATTAAAACCCATCACCTATTCGTCAAATTCAAGGCCGCATACGACAGTGTGCTGGCTTGCTTTCTACATAATATAGCCTTGAAAAAGGCAGTCCAAGACACGCGAATTAGAGACGGCGAAACCATTTACAATAGATCGAAACAAATCTATTTACAATAGATTATTATTATATATAAAACACTTCCAAGGCCGGTCCTCATATATGGGGCAGAAACATAGATTCTAATGCAGAAGGATGAAAGAATTTTGGGAATATTGGAGCGTAAAATACTCGGCAAAATATTTGGAGCTATAAACCACTAAGGGCAGTGGCGCAAAAAATATAACTTCGAATTATATAAATTATTTAATGAACCGAACGACGTAATGTTCATTAAAACACAGCGATTTGATCGGGTGGACACATAATAGGAATGCAAGACAGCACGATTGCTAAAAAACTAACCACAGTAACACCTGTAGGAAGAAGAAGCAGAACCCGACCGCCCATTAGGTGGTTAGATGGAGTTGAGATCGACTGACGGATATTAAAAATCAGAAGCTGGCAACAGGTGGCTAGAAACCGAACCACATAGAATTGTCGAGCCTACATGATGATGATGATGATGGAGATTATTAGGTATGCCACCGCCTATTTATAAAATTGTTTTATTTTTTTATATTACAAATATATTTTATATTAACAGTAATCATTAATAAAATTCACGTATTTTTAACAAAAATTAAAAGTTATTACGGAATTGGCTTTTTCCCTAAATCAATCTACTACACTGGTTTGTTGCTGTACAAAAAAGAGAAAGTAAGATACAAAGCAATATTCCTAACCACATACTTCTATTTAACATAAAGTTCACTAACCTTCGTATTTGTACAGCAAGTTTCATTGTCATTATCGTCAATTGCTACTTCATGTTTTGCTGCCAATGTAACAGTCATATTCTAAAACAAAAACAAAGGTGAAAAATCAAACAAGTTTCTCTTACTGTAAATTTCTTTCAATATTGCAAAATTTTGCTATTTATTCAAGGGTGATGAAAAATTTAAAGTGATTTAATTACCGATACACCAACGTAACAGCGAGTTAAGTCCCAAATTTCATTTTTTTTAAGAACATTATTGACATATATGTCTTGCACTCTACCATGCGGTCCATATGTATGGAATAAATTCATTTTTAGCTTTATTATGTACTATGTGAAAAAAACCTTAAACAGGTCGATTTTTATTTTTAAATTGACAATTTACAGTATAAAAATATTATACCCTTCTAGCACCCCCTTTGAATTATAAGCACCCCCTCGAAAATTTTAAATGACAAAGGGGGTCGTGTGACACTTTGTTAGAAAGGGATTTTAGTCCTCTCTTCAGCAATATAAATTTTTTTTTTTAATTTGTGCCATTATAACTGAGAAAATTGATTTTTAAGATGTAAAATTTTGATAATGTCTCTATCACAAAACAGTAGGTTAAATGAAGATATAAATATCATAATATTTAGAATGTATTTTTCAATATAATTTACAATTAAATTAAGTGTTCAAAATGACCACCATTCACTTCTTGACAATAACCGATGCGATTTTGGAATTCTCGTACAACATTTTGTACGACCTCGGGGTTATTTTGTTTATTTCTTCCGTTATCCTAACTTTTAAATCAGCAATACTGTTTGGTCTATTAAAATATACTTTAGATTTTAAATATCCCCATAAAAAGTAATCGAGAGGAGTCAAATCTGGGGATCTAGCCGGCCATTCGATCGTTCCACGTCTTCCAATCCACCTATTGGGAAAAACCTCGTTTAAATAATTTCTAACTATACGTGCAAAATGCGGTGGAGCTCCGTCTTGTTGGTAGTAAATAGATCGATCTATTTCATTTGGATAATCACCATCTGGAAAAGATCTTCGTAATGTAGGCACTAAAAAGTTAATCAAAAAATCTAGATAAACCTCACCATCAACTGTGCCCTCAAAAAAATAAGGACCAATAATTTTATTGTTAATAATACCAGCCCAAACGTTAACTTTTTTAGGATATTGCGTGTGACTCTCACACACCCAGTGAGGATTTTCTCTGCTCCAATATCTACAGTTCTGTTTGTTAACCGTTCCGTTTAAATGAAACGTCGCTTCATCAGAAAACATTATTTTGTTTATGAACTGCAAATCCGCGTTCATTCTGTCCATCATTATTTCACAGAATTCTTGCCTTCTATCAGGATCATCTTCATTTAACTCCTGAACCAACTGAAGTTTGTAAGGGTGATATTTTTCTTTGTGCAAAATTCTCAAAATAGATGATTTACTTACATCATTGACGGCGGCAAGTTCTCGAGTTGTCTTATGCGGATTTTCCTCAATCTCTAGAAGTACATCTAACTTTTTTTCATCAGTAAATTTAATAGTTCTACCTGGTTTGTCAATATTTTTTACATGTCCAGAATAACGAAACTTCTTTTCAATTTTGCTAACTGTAGACTGTGAAACTTGTTGACCAGGGTATTTATCATTAAACATTTCACAAACCTCCTTTTGAGTTCTTGTTTTGTTACCACAACCAATCATAATTAAAATGTCTATTCTTTGAGTCTCTGACAAATGAGCCATAATTAAATTTAATCCGCGCAAAAATATTTTACTAACTTTAAATACCTAGATGACAGCAGCCTACTCGATTCATATCAATAGTTTATTTGGCTTTTTAACTAATATTTTATTATCTTCAAAGTTTTTTCCCTAATTTTTAGCAAAACAGATACGAAAATACCTGATTATTTTTAATTTATATTTTAATAGACCAGGCAACACTGCTGATTTAAAAGTTAGAATAACGGAAGAAATTAACAAAATAACCCCCGAAGACATACAAAATGTTGTACGAGAATTCCAAAATCACCTCGGATATTGTCAAGAAGTGAATAATGGTAGTCAAGTTGAACATTTAATTGAAATGTAAAAATCAATTTTCTCAGTTATGATTGCACAAATAAAAAAAAACTTTATATTGCTGAACAGAGGACTAAAATCCCTTTCTAACAAAGTGTCACACGACCCCCTTTGTCATTTAAAATTTTCGAGGGGGTGCTTATAATTCAAAGGGGGTGCTAGAAGGGTATAATATTTTTATACTGTAAATTGTCAATTTAAAAATAAAAATCGACCTGTTTAAGGTTTTTTTCACATAGTACATAATAACGCTAAAAATGAATTTATTCCATACATATGGACCACATGGTATACTGGTAACAAGGAGATTTATAATGTTAATAACTGGGTTAAAACTGTACTGGTTTAAATTTTGTAGTTCAGGGAAATCAATTATCGGCCAAACGATAAAAAAATATAGAAATGACAAATACCTATACCTATACCTATTCGTATCATCATGAATTTGTCATCATGAAGTCAAACCCTTATATTAAATCATTTTATTAACAGTATATCTATATGACGTGAATTCAGACAATGTTGTACTCTGTCACCAATACTAAAATTTATATTCAGATCAGTTGCTCAACAATTTGACGCTGAACCGTATGGAATAAAAGTAAATATAAAAACACTTGATGCAAAGCCTTCTTCAGAACATGGATACCTAAGTCTTGATCTTCCTCTGGCTCGTTGTCCCATCGGCCCTCTTAGGTCAAAAACCTTTCTATCTGTTGCACCTTCCTCTCGCCTAATTGCATGTCCTGTCCATCTAAGGCGTGCTACCTTAAATAATTTTACAACGTCAGGTTCCCTAAACTTCTATACATTTCAAAGTTGGAAAGGCTTGGTTCTTCTATGTAAGTTCTGCTCCACATATTAACACTGATCATATTGGTGTTTTATACATAGTCAGTTTAATTTTTCTGGGTAGGTTTGAGGCAATCTACATATATTCTCAAGCCATAGTAACACTTATTGGCAAGCACTATTTTTCTTTTAATTTCTTCGCTGAAGGTGAAGGTGTCCACACCTTCCAGTTCCAAATCGTCATTTAGTATTTTTCTAGGTAAATGGTTGCTTTACCTACTCATTATCATTAACAGCTATTCCATCCATCGTCGGATGTAAGTCTCCCTTAGATGTGTCGATTCATTTCCGTTTGCTCTTTTTTGCATCCATGCGTCACCAGCCATTCACTTGATGCAATCAGTCCATCTGGTTTGATGTCTGCCTCTACTTCCCTTGTTTGCTCTTGGCCGTCATTCAATAATTCGCTTCATGCAACATATATTTGATCTTTTGGGCATTTATATTTAGTTTCATTCTTATGCAGATGCCCTTAATGACCGAAATGCATCTGTCAGAGCCTCTGTCAACTTAGCTATTTTCTATCTTTTTGGCTATCTATTTTAAAGCATTTTCTGCAAGTGTCCATACCAAGGCCTATGTCTTTTGATTTGTGTTGTATGAATCAGAATGGCAATTATATTTTCTTGTCTTTTCGTGTCTGGAACTTTCAAATAAAACTCTTATTTGAAAGAGTTGATGTAAATACGCCTTATTTTTAAGAACATGAAACGTTTATTGTTGTGCTTAAACGGTACAAAAACTATTGCTCTTTTAGGAACTTCTTCTAGTTCCATGGCCGTTATCGATCGTTGGATATCATGTTGGCTAACATATTCGCTATCGTGACTTTATTGACAGCAGGTCTAAATAACGATTTTCCATACCATTGCCTCAGATTTTTCAGCCATGATGTTCTTTGTCTACCAGGACCACGATTACCTTGGATCTTTCCCTGAATGATCAGATGTAAAAGATCATATTTTTCAGGGTGCCTCATAATGTGACCGAAGTATTCCAGCTTGCGTTTCTTTATTATATTCACCAGTTGTGTTGTTTGGCTCAGCCGTCTAAGGACCTCATCATTCTAACTCTGTCGATCCAGCTTATTTTCAGTAGTCGTCTGTATACCCACATCTCAAAGGCTGTCAAGCGTTTAAGCATAGCCTCAGTTAGAGTCCACGCTTCCACTCCATACAGCAGGACAGGAAAGATGTAGCAAGATGTCATACGAACTCTAAGGTCAATGCTAAGATCGTGACTGCAAGGTACGTTTCTTATTTTTACAAAGGCAGTTTGGGCTTGTCCTATTCGACTTTTAATTTCTGCGGTTGGATACCAGCTCTCATTGATATTACTGCCGAGATACATGAGTTTTTCTACTCTGTCCAGTGTGGCATATCCGACTTTTATATCGTCATCCTGTATATAATTTTGTTTGCTAACTATCATATATTTAGTTTTCTTAACGTTGAGTTTTAATCCATACTGATCAAAAGTCTGTTTTATTTTGTTCATTAGATTTTGAAGGTCTTCTCCGCAATTGACAAGGACTAAGGTATCGTCGGCATATCTAATGTTGTTGACGGTTACTCCATTCACAATAATACCTTCGGTTTTCTTCATTAAGGCTTCCTTAAATATTTCCTCGAAATATAAGTTAAAAAATAAAGGCGACAATATACAGCCTTGTCTCACTCCTCTTTTTATATTTATTTCATCCGACAGTTCTTGTTCAACTTTTATTCTTGCCAGTATAGATTTGTAATTATTTGTAGATCTTTATCGTCCAATCCAGCTGTTTCCAATATTTCTAGCATTTTGTTATGTCGGACTTTGTCAAAAGCTTTTTCAAAATTGATTGCACAAATGTACACATTTTGATTTATATCTCTGCATCGCTGTACTATAACTGTATACTTATAGCACCTATATACTAAACAAGGCTTCTCTTGTACCCACGCCACTCCTAAACCCAAATTGAGTATTACTGATTATGTCCTCTAACAGCGTGTAAATTCTGCTGTGTATTACTCGCAGGAAGATCTTCAAAACGAGACTCATCAGACTTATTGTCCGATAATCACCGCATGTCTTTTTACGATGTTTCTTAGGTATTGTGACAAATGTCGACTTTAACCAATCAGTTGGTAATATCCCAGAGTCATAAATTCTGTTAAAGAGATTACACAGAGCTTTAATTCCATTTTCTCCAAAAACTTTAGTATTTCAGTACTTCCTTCATCGGGGTCAAGTGCTTTTCCATTTTTTGCCGTTTGTATTGAACGTCTTACCTCACTTTCTGTTATAGATGGACCTGATATAGCAATCGATGTATAGTGTTCTAATCTCTCATCTTCAAATAATTCAGAAATGTAGTTTTCCCATTCTTTTAACTTTTCATTGATGTCTAATATTCTGTGTCTGTTTCTGTCTTCTAAACTTTGGGATACTTGTTTCCGTTTGTTTCCAGCGACCTCTTTTAATTTCTTGTGCAGATAAAATGTATCGTGTTGCTTTTCATATTGTTCAATTTCATTACATTCTTTACTATGAAATTGTGTTTTCGTGTGTCTTATCTTCTGCCTGATTATTGCGTGGATCCTCTTGTATTCGTTTTAGGAACTACATACCTGGTAATTTGTTCAAAGTTAATTTACAAATTAACAAAATTTTCTTATAGATAATCTATTTAATTTATATTCATATATAGAAACAATATCTATAGTTAATTTATCTTTATCTATATTGTGTATTTCAAACAAAGATTTTATGATTAAAATTACTATTTTCCATTTAAATTTTAATTAACATATTTTTGTTTTAATTAAAAACGCAGTTTAATTTTGAGGTCAAAACAAACAATTTTTTAATATAATTTTATTATAATTTTCTCTTAATGACAGTATTAACGTTTTTGTATGAAAACTTAAATAATAAACAAATTAAAAATAGAAACAGATTTTTTTTGATATTATGAATGAATATCCAAAATGCAAAATAAAACGTTTTAAGACGCGCAAAACACTACAAATAAATGTATACCTACATTGGAACCGTATTTCTCCCGATCCGATATCGGGCGACGTCGGCCGACGTCGGATTGAAAACAAACTCATGGTATTAAATCATAGTGCCTATACTGCTTCCATGACGAAGCAGTATAGGCACTCTGATTTAATACCTTGAGTTTGTATTTAATCGAAGCAGTATAGGCATAGTGCATATACTGCTTCGTCATGGAAGCAGTATAGGCACTATGATTTATTACCTTGAGTTTGTTTTCAATCCGACGTCGCCCGATATCGGATCGAGAGAAATACGGTTCCAATGTAGGTGTACTAGTAACAAACAGACTTTGATCCAATAGTCGTCATAGTTTCTCCACGGGTGGTAACAACTAAAAACTGATGACTTTTTATATCCTAATATATTCGTTATATCCTCCTCTTTTATTTGCTATATTACATGTTAGTATTCGATCAGTTGTTTATTTTGTACTTTACCAGAGGCCTTCTCTAAGTCAATAAATCAAAATTTCAATATAAGGTTGAATGTTCGAATAATTAAACTTTGAGGGTATACAAGGCAACTATCGACCACGGTGATTAATTTAATCTTGCCCAAGTACTTTCGATCAATAGATCATCTTCAGGGGCATTTCGTCAGTTGTGGCCTATCCGACATAGTAGAATGTCATAAATGTAAAATTTGGACATAACAATACAAAATACAATACACTAAGACAAACAAACACTTTAAAATTTATAAGGAGAAGCTACATATTGTATAGAAGGCTTCTCATATAGACTCATTATATAGACTCATTCTGTCTCCGGCTTCTATACAATATGTAGCTTCTCCTTATAAATTTTAAAGTGTTTGTTTGTCTTAGTGTATTGTATTTTGTATTGTTATGTCCAAATTTTACATTTATGACATTCTACTATGTCGGATAGGCCACAACTGACGAAATGCCCCTGAAGATGATCTATTGATCGAAAGTACTTGGGCAAGATTAAATTAATCACCGTGTTCGATAGTTGCCTTGTATACCCTCAAAGTTTAAATCAAAATTTATCTTAAAGTAAATCTATTTTATCCATACTGTCCTATTGTATCTCGTATGTCGCTATGCGTTTATTAATAATTTATTTATTTAATAGACGGGATAAACCCATTAACAGTTTCAATTACAATATACAATATCACCGTTAGGATTCAAAACTTGAAATTACTTATTAAATAAAATCATTTTACACTAAAAATTTTACATACTAAAACAAACAAAATATAACTAGAACAAAATTCAACAATCTCAATATACATATCACAAAGCAAGAGATCTTTTTAACTGAGTTAAAAAAAGTTATAAAAATTAAAGTTATATTGAAAATATCAAAATCGAGAGCATTTAATAGCCCCATGTATCTATCCAATGGGTTGTTAATACCACAGGTTGTTCTGTGGAAATGAATATCGAAAACATTGTGGTAACGTAGAGCTTAATAAGGAACATTAAAAATAATCTGGCTTAATAGGTTTGGACAATCAATAAATTTATGTATGATCTTATATATAAATATAGCTCCTGACATGTCACGACGGTTCTTGAGTGAGGGTAAAGATAATTGTTGTTGGATACGGGAATAATTATGATTTTCAATAGTAGTGTGAACATGGTAAGCACAATATCTTAAAAATTTATGCTGGACTTTTTCTATAGTATCAATATTGTTCTTAACGTAGGGTGACCAAATACCTGAACAGTACTCCAAAATAGTTCCAGCTAAGCAACAACATACTAATCTTGTTGAATCAATGGAGAAATACTTGCAATTCCTAGTAATGAAGCCAAGAAGTTTAGATGTCTTCATTGAAATAGAGTTTATGTGCTCACAGAAAGTAAACTTCTCATCAAAAAGAACACCCAAATCCCGAATAGAAGAAACATAATTCAGTGGTTCATTATTAATAGTACAGCTTGTTCCAATTCCATTGACTTTACGAGAAAAACTTATAAAACAATATTTTTTTACATTTAAGTGGAGTTTGTTCTGATTGCACCAATTGTGTAGTCGGTCTTAGTCATCTTGTAGCAAGGCTTGGTCTTTTAAGCTATCTATAACTTTCCAAAATTTCAAGTCATTTGCCAACATTAGATATTTGCTATTTAGGAAACAGGAAGTGATGACGTTAACGAAGATATTAAAAAGAAGTGGAGAAGTGTGGCCTTCTTGAGAAACTCTAGATGTTACTTAGATACTGTCAGACAGAAGACAACCTATCTTTCTCTTTGACTTCTCCCAGATGTAGAGTTTTTAATTCATTCAACAAACCTGACATGAAAGCCTACATTAATTAATTTGCCCAAAAGTATTTGGTAATCTACACGATCAAATGCTTTGGAAAAATATGTGTATATTGCATCTACCTGTTTACGGTCTTCCATATGAGATAATATATCAGATTGATAGGAAACCAAGTTTGTTGCCGTGGATTTTTTGCTATGAAAACAATGTTGTGATTAAGATATTAAACCTTTACATAGCCAAAAAAATTGCTTTGCTATAAGACAGTCAAAGAATTTAGGGATTGCAGATTGGATACATATGCTACGATAATTTTCAATATTGTCTTTCTGACCATTTTTAACTATAGGAACAACATAACTTTCTTTCTATAAAGAAGGAAATATAGAGGTTTCAGAGATCTATTAAACAATATAACAAATGGCATTACAAGGGTACATACACACTTTTTTAATAAAAAAAAATAGTCACTCCATCTGGACCAGCAGTGAGCTTATTGGGCAGCTCATTTATGTCATTAAAAATATCAATCATGATAATCTTAAAAGGACAAATATTTGTACTAAAGTTGCTATTTAATTGATGATAGGTATGTAAAGGTTATTGTTATTTGGTGAATACACTGTTTGGAAGAAGTTCATAAATAAAGTAGCTATGTCTTGACCATTTGTTGCAGATTGGACTTGATAAAATAAGGAGTTAGATAGGTTATGACTAGATCGCTTATCCTTGATGTAATTCCAAAATAATTTTAAATCATTTCTTAGGCCAGTATATATACCTCTAATATAGTTGCTGAAGCAAATTTCAGACAGTTATTTACATTCAGTTCTTAGGTAGGAAAATCTAATATAGTCATTATCAGAACGATTATTAACATAAATATAGTGAGCATATTTTTTCTATAGTCAGTTTTCTAAGATCAGCAGAGAACCACCTGGGAATAGTTGAAGCTCAATATTACTTCAATGGCACAAAGTAAGCAATTCCTATATATAATAATGAAGATGCAGTGTAGTGCTCTTTTGGTAGTCACCTTGTTTGTTTTTTCTATTCCAATATAATTTTTATCCCCTCCCTTCTATTTAACGCATCACACACTACAATTGGACCAATAACAACGAAATTATGATGTAATGCCAGTTCTGGGGTTTTTTGTTACGAACAGACAGATAGACAAAATAAGCAAATTATACATATTGATACTGTTATGTGGTATCAATATATTAATAAATAAGGTAAGGTAGAGGGCTCTTTTGAGAGTCACCTTATTTCTTTTCTCTATCTTAATATAATTATTATCCCCTACCCTTTCATTTAACTTATTGCAAGCTGCAATCGGACCAGTAACAACGGAGACATGATGTAATGACAGAATAAGCAAATTATATATTTTGAGTCCTTTTCTGTCCCTAGTTGTACTTAGGAGACTTCTTGGCTGCAGCTTTTACTTCTCTGGTCTCGATCGTATGTAACTACTAGTCTGACTTTACTTCCTGATGGCACTGCAAAAAAATATTTCGAACTCTCACTCAATATCCTCATAAACTAGTGTGAGTTAACACAAAACGAAATAGCTGAAAGATGACCTCAGGTATTATACTGAATGGTTAGAACAGATGTGGAATTAAAAATAGTAGTTAGTAGTCTGAACACCAGAGTATCAATAGACTTTAGAAAGACTCCTATCATATTTCAATCAGCATTACTAGTTGTAGATTTTACTGCTTTTAACAGAGAAGTTGCAATGGAGAAGACTATGAAGTCTACAACTTGTACTTCCATAACTACTTAGAACCGTAAACAATCCTCTAAGCAATTTGCGAAACACAACAAAGTAACTTTGTTAATCTTGCCAGGGTATTAAAGAATTGCCGGTAACAATTTAGGTCAGAAAACTAAGCACAAAGTTATTACAGTTATTTCCACTGAACACTTCTCACGCAGCTAGAATCTGTAAAATGAGCAAAGTGGACAGATAGAGCAACATGATTGCAAAAATGTAGAAGAAACAGTCGAGCTATTTGCTAAGGATGGCGGTTGTTGACAAAACACCGATTTTCGGTTATATCGGATTTTTTACTTGCGGTTTAACCTGGTGGTTATAACCGATCAAAAAAAACCGGTGTTTTGTTTTTCTAATCAATACCCAATACCCAATAGGTTACAATGTTACATTTACATTACTCTTTAGTTTGCAATGCTCCATTCGAATCGATATCAATATTATCGATATCGATACTATCGAAAGAATTTTATATCGAAAATTTTAAATTTAATAAAAAAAAGTATATGTAAAAAAAACGAAGTTTTATTTTATTGATTCAAATATTTATTATTAAATATAATATAGCGTTAATATAATACGATAAGTAAAACTGATAAGTACAAGTAAAAAGATAAGTAAAAGTAATAATTTAAGTTATTTTTTAAAAGAAAGCCTTATTGTATGTTCCGCTAGAAAGAAGGAAAAGGGGAAGACCACCAAATTCCTGGAGAAGAGAAATTACAAAAACAATGCAAGCTAGAGGCTTAGAAGAGGGAGATTTTAGAGATAGGAAAAGATGGAGGCTGAAATGCGCTAAGCGGCAATCGCCGTAGGACCCCCGTTATATGATGATGATGATGAATAATTTAAGTAAAAAGTAATAAAATAGGTTACAAATAAATTGCATTATATGAAATAGTTTTGGTATTATGTTGGCCAGTGCTTTTCATGATGCCTATTGAGGAAATCTCGTTCATATATGTGTTTGTGAAATGTGAATTTCCGATCAAGAACATGTATTTTTTAACTGTAAAATTCAAATCTGACATACAGGTTCTGCTCTACTACCAAAATACAAATGGATACTCATTCTCGGCGTCAAAAGCTGCTGCATGTAATGGGTGATTTCATTTTGTAAAGAACTTTGAATCTGTTTTGCCAGGGAACCAAAACTAGAACCGTTGTTCACCAACTTTAGGTCGAGTGAAGACCAAAGAGAGTTTGATTTTGAACCCACTTAGGTCTCTTCAGTCTGGAAAGAGCAAGAAGGATAAAGTTTTCAAATTTCGACAAGGTACTTTCTGACTTCTACGCCTACGTTGGATTTTAAACCTTGGGTCCGTGTGTGTAGCATGACACAGCAGAGGATTGTTTAAAAGCTTGATGCCTCTCTCTTTATGGCTAGTTACAAGTTTTTGGGATACCCTTTGGGCTGCACTAGGTTTTGGACAAAGGTTTTTAACGACCTTTCGATGATGGACACAAAGAGGATTACAAGACTAACAAGTTATTTATTCGGAGCTGAGATCTCCTTTGTGGCCTTACAATTTCATTGATTAATTCTATGTCTGTACCAGAAATCATTCTCAGTTGTTTTTTAACTGAAAGATCTGCCAATATTGCGGCTATGTAAGGGAACATTACTGCGATCCACTGGGGTATGTACTAGATGAAATTCCATCTAGTTGGTATGGATTGTACCAAAAGTTTTCCATAAGATTTTTCCATAAACACCTTGCTACGTCTAGCAAAAGTGACGATGATTTTAACTTCAATAATTAAATTTTTTAATACTGAATTGTTTATATCCTCTAGGCCATCTGTAACAACTAAATTTAATATGATTGCAAAATAATGCAGGTGTTTGCCCTCTCCGAGCAACTTCCACACTCCAACCACCTTGTTTGCTCCATCATCCGTGCAGGGGCCAACAACTCTAGCCAGAGGGATGCCGAATTCCTTCGAGGAGATCCGTTCTCTGGTTTTTCACTGATTATTACTCTAATAAGAACAAACCGGTTATAACCGGGACAAAAAAAACCGGAAAAACCAATTATCGCGTAGTGAGTAAAAAAACAGGTTTTAGGTTATTACAGGTAAGTTTTTCCCACCCCTAGTATCTGTAGCTGCAGGACAAAGATTTTGCATTAGAATTTGTGAAAACAGGCTATAGTTTATCCTAGACATTTCGTTTCAACTGATTTTGATAATTATTAAATGACAAAAAAATTCCTAGTGGTAAAAAAAACTAGTTGAAGCTTATTATAAAATTGTAGCAAACTATATCGTGACTAAATGGATCAAGCAATCCAAAACCATTAAAAAAATGTTATATTAATCAGTAGGTTAGCATAAAAATTTGAAAACCGACAATATTTTCTATTGTTTCGTTTCAAAATATTCACATTTTTGTGCAAAATACTTAAAATTCTTCTTACGCAAGTAAGGTATATTGTAACCTTGTTTGTTATCATTGCTCAATACGAATATCAATTATATTCAATATAATTCTATTTGGGTACTTTAGGTAGCAAATACTAATAATTATGCAAATAGTAAAGATACAATATTCAATTAATATTTATACTTTTGTACAAATAATTATAGAGTAATCGAAATAAAACAATACAAAATAAACAAAAGATATGTCAAAGAAAGGTTTTGTTTCTTATTACCAACATTGCCGTTGTAACTGTTTAAAATTATAAATTTGATTCAACAAGAAAATGGCATCCTCGCATATAAAACATATAAAATAAAATACAGAATATAAAACATGACCGCTGAAAGTATATTATTTATCTCCCATCTCTACTACTACTATATTATTTTTCAAAACGACAACACAACGATATTGAAGAATTCAGAAAGGCTGAACTCAAGCATGAGATTAGATTTTAGCATATGAATTTTCACATACCTATACATACAGAAAAGAGTCGCAGAAAAAATTGACAGATTTATAAAAAACGTTTATACGCTGTAAGATATCGTTATATTGTTTATAAATAAAAAAAAAGACCCCTAGTCCATGACAGACCTTAAATGGCCAGGAGGTGCTAGAAATAACCAAGAGAAAAAAACAAAGTAACAAAAACCAAAAGATCCACAGTGTATTCCAAAAAATGTGCACTAAATGTTAGAATAGAGAAAACGCTTGGTTTCAGTCGGGGCGTGGGTTAGTTGGGTTAGTCACATATATATATATATATATATATATATATATATATATATTATATATATATATATATATATATGATATATATATAAATAATATATATATATATATATATATATATATATAATATAAATAATATATATATATACGTATGTATATATATATATATATATATAAATATATATATATATATATAGACTTTTTGAAAACGGATAGCAAATTCCTTGCAAACCTAACCTATACGTAATACAATTATGCACACTGAAAATAATAATGATTAGTTAGGACTCTATAACATGAAGAACATATTTATAACTATACATTATAACTGACCCAGTGCATGAATTAGATAACAGTAAGTATTATAATTTCATTTATTATACAATCAGAGGTAAACAGTAAAAACAGAGAAGTTGATATTGTTTCATTATAGTAATGATAGATATTCTGCATAATACATAATCGTAATACTTAACAACAGACAAATAATATTGTCACATTAAGCAAAAACAATTTGAGTACTATCAGTAAACCAAATTATAGACTTTGTCATAATATTAATTACCAAAAACATTTGACATTATGTGAAACAATATAAATTTAAAGAAGAATTTAGGTACAAATCGATTTGTTAAAAATAAGAAAAACCGAAAGAAGTATAAATACCATGTGGTCCATATGTATGGAATAAATTCATTTTTAGCGTTATTATGTACTATGTGAAAAAAACCTTAAACAGGTCGATTTTTATTTTTAAATTGACAATTTACAGTATAAAAATATTATACCCTTCTAGCACCCCCTTTGAATTATAAGCACCCCCTCGAAAATTTTAAATGACAAAGGGGGTCGTGTGACACTTTGTTAGAAAGGGATTTTAGTCCTCTGTTCAGCAATATAAAGTTTTTTTTTATTTGTGCAATCATAACTGAGAAAATTGATTTTTACATTTCAATTAAATGTTCAACTTGACTACCATTATTCACTTCTTGACAATATCCGAGGTGATTTTGGAATTCTCGTACAACATTTTGTATGTCTTCGGGGGTTATTTTGTTAATTTCTTCCGTTATTCTAACTTTTAAAATCAGCAGTGTTGCCTGGTCTATTAAAATATAAATTAAAAATAATCAGGTATTTTCGTATCTGTTTTGCTAAAAATTAGGGAAAAAACTTTGAAGATAATAAAATATTAGTTAAAAAGCCAAATAAACTATTGATATGAATCGAGTAGGCTGCTGTCATCTAGGTATTTAAAGTTAGTAAAATATTTTTGCGCGGATTAAATTTAATTATGGCTCATTTGTCAGAGACTCAAAGAATAGACATTTTAATTATGATTGGTTGTGGTAACAAAACAAGAACTCAAAAGGAGGTTTGTGAAATGTTTAATGATAAATACCCTGGTCAACAAGTTTCACAGTCTACAGTTTAGCAAAATTGAAAAGAAGTTTCGTTATTCTGGACATGTAAAAAATATTGACAAACCAGGTAGAACTATTAAATTTACTGATGAAAAAAAGTTAGATGTACTTCTAGAGATTGAGGAAAATCCGCATAAGACAACTCGAGAACTTGCCGCCGTCAATGATGTAAGTAAATCATCTATTTTGAGAATTTTGCACAAAGAAAAATATCACCCTTACAAACTTCAGTTGGTTCAGGAGTTAAATGAAGATGATCCTGATAGAAGGCAAGAATTCTGTGAAATAATGATGGACAGAATGAACGCGGATTTGCAGTTCATAAACAAAATAATGTTTTTCTGATGAAGCGACGTTTCATTTAAACGGAACGGTTAACAAACAGAACTGTAGATATTGGAGCAGAGAAAATCCTCACTGGGTGTGTGAGAGTCACACGCAATATCCTAAAAAAGTTAACGTTTGGGCTGGTATTATTAACAATAAAATTATTGGTCCTTATTTTTTTTGAGGGCACAGTTGATGGTGAGGTTTATCTAGATTTTTTGATTAACTTTTTAGTGCCTACATTACGAAGATCTTTTCCAGATGGTGATTATCCAAATGAAATAGATCGATCTATTTACTACCAACAAGACGGAGCTCCACCGCATTTTGCACGTATAGTTAGAAATTATTTAAACGAGGTTTTTCCCAATAGGTGGATTGGAAGACGTGGAACGATCGAATGGCCGGCTAGATCCCCAGATTTGACTCCTCTCGATTACTTTTTATGGGGATATTTAAAATCTAAAGTATATTTTAATAGACCAAACAGTATTGCTGATTTAAAAGTTAGGATAACGGAAGAAATAAACAAAATAACCCCCGAGGTCGTACAAAATGTTGTACGAGAATTCCAAAATCGCATCGGTTATTGTCAAGAAGTGAATGGTGGTCATTTTGAACACTTAATTTAATTGTAAATTATATTGAAAAATACATTCTAAATATTATGATATTTATATCTTCATTTAACCTACTGTTTTGTGATAGAGACATTATCAAAATTTTACATCTTAAAAATCAATTTTCTCAGTTATAATGGCACAAATTAAAAAAAAAATTATATTGCTGAAGAGAGGACTAAAATCCCTTTCTAAACAAAGTGTCACACGACCCCCTTTGTCATTTAAAATTTTCGAGGGGGTGCTTATAATTCAAAGGGGTGCTAGAAGGGTATAATATTTTTATACTGTAAATTGTCAATTTAAAAATAAAAATCGACCTGTTTAAGGTTTTTTTCACATAGTACATAATAAAGCTAAAAATGAATTTATTCCATACATATGGACCGCATGGTATAAATGTATTCATATTGCCTACTTCATATAAAGTGCTTCATGAAATGTATACATCTCTTACTAAATAAAGAGTTTTTGTATAGGGTAAGGTGGGGCAAGTGCGCCCCCTTTTATTCATATTTGGTTTTAATTGTATCAATGCTTCAATTGGGTTATTTCTGCCAAATCGATAATACGTGCACTAAGTACTTTGACAATGATCTTTATTTAGAGAAGATTCCAAATCTGTGGCTTTTCGTGATTATTAATTATAATTTTTTTTTCTCTTACATATCACAGTAACGCACATTGCCCCGTCAGTTTGGGGCAAGTGCGTCCTCCGGGGCATAGTTTTATATATTTTCCTTGCGTTGAATTACGGGGCAAGTGCACTTATTTATTAGGCTTTTCTGAACACAGCTCTGAATTTTTTTTTAATTTTCATAATTTTGAAAACAAAATAACTTCAGAAGGGTCTAATGACACACCACAAAATGAGAAAGTACTTTATTTAAGGGCAAAAATTGTACAGTTTACCTTAATTTATGTTGGATATCTTGCGGAAACTTGATATTAAAATTATGCATTCTCCTCCTAACATGTGGAGCGGGTAATACTTTAATGATATCCTCTTTTGCTACAAGTGATATATCTTCCACCTGAGGAAAAACAAAGCACTTTGTTTTTTTTCTCAGGAACTTCACCTGGGTATCACTTTCAGCGAGAGAAATCACGTGGCCTATATATAAAATGTCATTTATGTCCCGACTTTGACTTTTGAAAGCCACCAGAACCCAGTCTCCCACAGAAAATTCAGGCGAAGAACCAAGAAATAGTTTCTCCTCGTCGTCGTCTTCTTCTTCTTCTGACAAAATCTGGCCCACGAAATCGCTACCTTCAGACTCATCGTGTAGAGAGATCTGATCGTCCTGATCTTCATCACTTGATTCTTGGAAAGTGCCTTTGCTGGGTCCGGCAGTGATCACTTCACTACCTGCTGCAATTCGATTTTTTTTGCTGGAGTTGGTGTTCCGCTTTTTACGGTTTGTAGTAGAAGATGTTCGAAAGATACTGGACATCTGAAAAACAGAGAAAAAAAATCATAAGGTTACGAGAGTAGCTCGCTAAAATCCTACAATGTCCATATTGTTGAAATAAGATACTCACGAGTTTGTCTCGAAGGTGGCAACATCTGTCACTTCTGTAGAAGTCTCTTGGCACTGATCTCTGACGTCCGCTAAAATCTGCCATCGCCTTAAAGAAGAAGCCTCGTAATGATCTTCGGGTACAACTTTATCATCAAATGGAAAGATACCTCCTTTCTTAAATCCATTTTTGATAACTTCTGGGTTGATTGTTGTCCGTATTTTCCCAATCAGCTTAGAAAAAACTTTTTTGGGAAGTCTCCGACCAGCAAACTGTCGCTGCCACTTTACGAGTTCTTCGTCCCACATTGATTTTAAAGCTTTGAACACAGCTAAATCCAATGACTGGAGAATGTGACTTGTGTGAGCCGGTAGTTTGAGGATGGTGATTCCTTCCGATCTCGCGTAATTGACAAATCTGCCGTGAGGTGCGTTGAATGTCCGTCGTAGATAACTAGTATAGGCCGATCAGGACCAATGTTTTTTACAAAAGTACGCTCAAAATAGTTTCGAAATACAATAGCTTCAATCCAGCCGTTTTTTTTAGTAGCGGCATAGGCAGTACCAGGGAAGGCATGTTCGTCGGCCATCCATTCATCCCAGATATTTTTTGCCTTTAAAAAACAATTATTGGAGGAATTTTTTCGCCAGTAGCGCTTGCTGCCATCACCACTGTAGTGTTCTGTCTTCCCGGTCCACTGGTGGTTCTTGTGCATGGTGCTCCTTGCTTCCCAACAACTTTTGTTTTAGAGGGGTCACTCGAAAATCCAGTTTCATCTATATTGTAGATTTTCTCAGGTTTATCAGCAAGCCCCAAAGATTGAATGGTTTCGCTCAATAATTTAAAATAATCTTTAACAACAAAAGGATTCATGGCTTTCTTTCTTGCAAACTCAACTATTTCCGGTTTTTTTATTAATACTTAAATACAAAATACTTAAAATTCTTCTTACGCAAGTAAGGTATATTGTAACCTTGGTTGTTATCATTGCTCAATACGAATATCAATTATATTGAATTTAATTCTATTTGGGTACTTTAGCTAGCAAATAATAATTATGCAAATAGTAAAGATACAATATTCAATTAATATTTATACTTTTGTACAAATAATTATAGAGTAATCGAAATAAAACAATACAAAATAAACAAAAGATATGTCAAAGAAAGGTTTTGTTTCTTATTACCAACATTGCCGTTGTAACTGTTTAAAATTATAAATTTGATTCAACAAGAAAATGGCATCCTCGCATATAAAACATATAAAATAAAATACAGAATATAAAACATGACCGCTGAAAGTATATTATTTATCTCCCATCTCTACTACTACTATATTATTTTTCAAAACGACAACACAACGATATTGAAGAATTCAGAAAGGCTGAACTCAAGCATGAGATTAGATTTTAGCATATGAATTTTTCACATACCTATACATACAGAAAAGAGTCGCAGAAAAAATTGACAGATTTATAAAAAACGTTTATACGCTGTAAGATATCGTTATATTGTTTATAAATAAAAAAAAAGACCCCTAGTCCATGACAGACCTTAAATGGCCAGGAGGTGCTAGAAATAACCAAGAGAAAAAAACAAAAGTAACAAAAACCAAAAGATCCACAGTGTATTCCAAAAAATGTGCACTAAATGTTAGAATAGAGAAAACGCTTGGTTTCAGTCGGGGCGTGGGTTAGTCACATATATATATATATATATATATATATATATATATATATATATATATAATATATATATATATAAATAATATATATATATATACGTATGTATATATATATATATATATATATATAGACTTTTTGAAAACGGATAGCAAATTCCTTGCAAACCTAACCTAACACGTAATACAATTATGCACACTGAAAATAATAATGATTAGTTAGGACTCTATAACATGAAGAACATATTTATAACTATACATTATAACTGACCCAGTGCATGAATTAGATAACAGTAAGTATTATAATTTCATTTATTATACAATCAGAGGTAAACAGTAAAAACAGAGAAGTTGATATTGTTTCATTATAGTAATGATAGATATTCTGCATAATACATAATCGTAATACTTAACAACAGACAAATAATATTGTCACATTAAGCAAAACAATTTGAGTACTATCAGTAAACCAAATTATAGACTTTGTCATAATATTAATTACCAAAAACATTTGACATTATGTGAAACAATATAAATTTAAAGAAGAATTTACAAATCGATATGTTAAAAATAAGAAAAACCGAAAGAAGGTAAGTATAAATATAAATATATTCATATTGCATACTTCATATAAAGTGCTTCATGAAATTCATACATCCCTTACTAAATAAAGGGTTTTTCTATAGGGGTTTCCAAACTTTGACAGTTAATAGCGGCCGTATTGTTGTAGCGGCATCTATAAAATTGACTAAAAAAAACTATTCGCAGTTTGGTATATACATTTAAGTCCGCTGGTTCAGTAAACAATTAACTAACACCTGTACATTGACCTAATGCAAGATCGGCCGAAAACATCGCCGCTGTCCATGGGAATGTGCAGGAGAATCCGCGACAGTCGATTTCACTTCGCTCATAAGAACAACAGCGAGGAGGACCGGCAAGGAGACACCGTCTCTCCAAAGCTATTTACAACGCTTTTAGAACATACTTTTTAACCTTGGGTCCGTGTGTGTAGCATGGAGAGTATCAACATAAATGGAGAGACCATATACCCTAGACAAACCGACAATCTGGCACATATTCAAAACGTGATTAAAATGTTCATAAGTTTGTCAAAAGCACTATAATCCCGGTTCTAATCTTACCATTGATAATTAGTTAGTGTCATTTCGTGATGTGCTTTCACCGTAGGAATAGTTTCGTCTTCAGTTAAATCAGTTATATTGGAAATAAATTTTTTAAAGCAGATTATCGATAGAGTTTGTTGCACTACCAATTTCTACATCTAACTGCATCCAATTATCTGGTAACACCTTTTTGTAAATCTTTATAAAAATATCCAATTTATTCAGAGCTTCTTCAGCTTGCTCAAGAGTTAGAGAAAACAGGCAAGACTTTTCACTTTTTATATTGGCAAATTTAAAACAATTAGGAATTGTAATGTTCCTAAAGAGCGTTTCACGTTAAGAAAATAACATTGCGGTGATAGGGCCATGTATTTCTTATTATGGACGATAGGACAGCGATGCCACGACAAACACAAGCACGATTCAGGGTTGTATTGTTTGTATTTTTGTTTCCATAGACATGAATTACAATTAATGTTTTTTAACGTAATTGACCAAAAATTCCCATTCAAAATAAGAGCTGAAAAGTAAGGAAAATGATTTTAATTAAATAAATAGTATTTACAAAATCCGTAAAATAGTTTCGAAACACAATTCAGACTTCTGTTTATAATCTGAGCCTTCTAAAAATTGCAAAGCAAACAGACGTTGATAAAAGATGTTAAAAGGGTCATGGGGAATCTAAAATTTGCATTCCACGACATGTCTTTTACAACTAAGCAGAAATCCTTAGCGAATTGTGCTTCTAGTACTCGCACAGAGCATATCCGAAATAAAATGAAAAAGACAGCAAATATTTGATTTCACGCAAACAATCCCTATGTATCTGTTGATACGTATTTCGACCTAATAGGTCTCATCAGAACAGTTATTCATAGGAGTTCTCAACGTGAAAAATCAATATTTTCTGTCATTTTAGAAGCAACAATAAAATGGCTTCAATACGGACGCGATAGCGACATCTAATTACAAAATCCGTAAAATAGTTTCGAAACACAATTCAGATTTCTGCTTATAATCTGAGCCTTCTAAAAATTGCAAGGCAAACAAACGTTGATAAAAGATGTTAAAAAATAGTATTTACTTACAAAAGATCATTTTATTTTGTATTATTTTAATTGACAGTTTATTTATTTTTCGCTGAGAATACCATATGCCATGAATCATGGAAATCAGTAGAAAATATTTCTTAAGTAAATCATGCATTTTGCCGAGTATTAAAGATAAGCAATAAAAGGGACTGATTTGCATATATCTACTTACTAATTGCAACTTAAAATAATACAGTGTGCGTATGTCAGCCATTTTATGTCGTTTTGCTTTGCGGTTCTTTAGTAGTTATTTATTCTGACTTACAGTTAAATATTAATTGAAAATGGAAATTCAAAAATTAAGCCAAGGGAATATCTTGGGCATCCGTGCAAAACAAATTGTTTTAAATGTATTTAATTATCATCTAAAATGAAGTGGTGAAAGTGTTGGAAGTTGTAAGTGTTTTAGTACTATTTCTAAAATACGCAAAGAAGCTGCTGAAGAAGGACTAAGGCCCATAGAAAACGTACCAAAAGTAGAGTGAACAGCAGAAAGTTCACTTACGATGATACGATGCAGTAGTTCGTACGCAGCTACGTGTCATCGTGCATAGGTTTTTCTTTAAAAATTTACCGCCGAGATAGAACAAAGTTTTTGCACTGGTTAAAAAAGACATAAGATTTAGCAAACATGTCACGCACAACAATGTGGAGAATAATGAGAAATGGAGGCATCAGTATATGCGTGAGATAAAAAAATTTCGTTCTCAAGGATTCACCGTCGTTTATTTGGACGAAACTTGAGTGAATGTTCGACATAGTGTTTCCAAAGAATAGAAGAACCTCTCAGTGATTTCAACCAAGGATGCGTTTGTTAAGGGGTTGTCAACAAGCCTAAAACAGCCCACATAACGAGGTCCCCGATTTGTTATAGTGCATGCGGGTAGTGAATTGAGCTTTGTAGAAGGTGCCGCTTTTTGGATTTATAGCTAAAAAAACTCAGCGGACTATCATGATGAGATGGATGGTCCTATATTTTAACAATGGTTTAAGGACAAGCTGCTTCCCAAACTTCCAGAAAAAACTGTTGTGGTGATAGACAACGCTTCGTACCATTCGAGGAGAGAAGAAGTGATTCCGACACAAGCCTTCAATAAAGATCAAATTAAGACATGGTTGCTAGAGAAAGATACCTTTTTTGAAGATTATTTAAAATAAGAGCTCATGGAAGTTGTAAACACATACAAAGAAAAATACATAAAAAGACATATTGCCTCACACAACACAGAGTTTAAGACCGCCGCTATGGAACAATTAATAAGAAATGCATTTGGTATAGCAACAGTGGAAAACTGGAAAAACTATTGTAAACTTGCTATTAAGGAAGAGCAAAAATTTTGGGTTATTGACGGGTTGATGGACGATATTGGTCCTGTGGTAATAAATGTGACGGATGTAATCTTCCGTTCCGTTAGTGGTGATTCACCTTGTATACAAGGAAAAAAATTATTAACTACAGCTACACAGTACTCAATACGGCTCTGATTAGAATGAATCATATATCGACAATCTAACAGCAACACTTGCCTGAGAGTTTTGGCAAAACTGATTTCCATAAGCCCAATGTTATTTTCTTAACTTGAAACAAGGTATAGCACCTTTTTCCCAACACCATCATCGTCGTTTTCTTAGTTTGTTCATTTTCATAAATTAACGGTCTGATGTAAATAAAACTATTTATCGTTTGCATAAACGTTTCGGCAAATTTGCCATTTTCAATAAGCACTTTATTTTATTTTATAAACATTACGTTTTACAATTAAATTTCATGTTTACACTTTTTTAAAAAGTTTAATATGGATTAAAAAATTGGTATCTGACATTGACAGATGACATCTGTCAGTTATCTTAAAATAGGAGTAGTTCAGGATCGTATCTTAAATATCTGCCATAGTGCGTTTAAAAAACAACTCAATTTATTATATGATGGAATTACATATTGGAAATATCTTTGATGCCAGTCTTATTATTGATAAAATTTGCATCTTTTTTTACGTGAATCATCTCCAATATGCATCTTTTGTTGTAATTTTATTCTTTTTCCAAAGCTGTATATTTTCAAAATCAATTTTGAAAATAGCCATTCTTTTGCTAGAAGAACGATAGGTATCAAAATAATCACGAATCTTAGAATAGGGCACGATACCCTACTGTTAGCTTGATCGGAAGAATTAATTATCATATTATGGTACTAGGCCGCAATCCGTTCAACATAAGAAATATTTCTGATTTCTAAGTAGTCAAGAGGTTTAACTACCTTAAATATATTACGACCAAAAGAAGATGTGACGGATAAATCAAATACAGATTCACAATTATATGTAATGTAACTATGGTACTAACTAAACGACGCGTCTTCGGCCAAGTGAAGCAAAATAAAGGTTGCGACTGATAAAACATGTTGCGAATATCATAAATAGAGTATTGCACCAACACTTCAAATATAAAGCGACTAAATATAACATAAAACTGCAATCAAAATAAATTTTTCGTATTATGGAAACGTGCCATATATTGGCATCTCACTATGCAATCCATTCCTAGCAAATATATTAAAATGGAATATTTATGTGATAGTGATTACTTCCCATTTATAACTGACATTCTAATTAAACAAGAAACAGCATATCCAATTTACCAGAATCGGAAAATAAAATCCGCTAAATTGGACCTTGCTCAGCTCTATCTTGATGAGAAACCTCGATGAATAAATAGTAATATCGATACAAACATGGCGAGTGTATGGGGAAAGAGATAATATGTAGAAAAATGCGCAAAATGAGGTAAGTACACCATACCTTCCAAAAATGGATATTGCACCTCGAGGAAAAGACATATGTCATTCTACACAAATTTACGTACGATCTGATATGTGTAAAATGAAATAACTGACTCAAAATGACATTTTTAAAGTAATATGGGCTTGTGGGTACTTTTAGGTCAAAATAAATTAAATAATTTGTGAATAGAGGTATATGTTCGTTCACATATATGATCAAAAGGGTTTCAATTTTTTTCTGATTTAGATTTTAGTTAACAGATATTTAGTCAACATATATCATATAATTTTGAACAATAATTTAATGACAACAATATGTCAACAATTTGGTAAAAATAAAATTTTAACCATCTTCGCGCCAAACAGCTTATGCGCACTTATGCTGGTTTAGACGTTTAACCGGTTTTTACCAAGTTGAATACTTTTGCAGGTAGTGTCGTTAGCATCTATTTTTTACATTCTATGGATTTTAAGCAGTTTGCTGGTTATTTACCTATTACTGATGGCGAATCCTTAAAAGTATGCAAGCAATTCTTTTTAAAAACTGTCGACGAAACTAGTCAATTTATTACAAATATCATCAATGAACAAAGTAGCCTCACGTTCTTGAATTTGTCATGACGATAAAAGAGGCTTGGCAACATCAAACAAAATTTCAGATTCAGATAGGAATTTAGTACAGCAACTTATCAAGTCAATAAGTTCTATTGAAAGTCCTGTGGTTTCCTGTGATAAATGATATGTTCAAGGATTTATTTACGAACGTATTTTATTCGTTAGACTTAAAATTAAAAATTCTGAAAAAAGACACATGCGCCACATGTGATCGATATTATATGTTAGTTAGAGCTGCTGAGGCAGACGAAAACTTGGAAAACCTAAAAAAATAATTAACTAAATAACCAGCAACAAACTGAAATGGCTTATAATGCAAAATAGGCAGACACAGTAAGCTCACGCCAAGACCCGTCAAAGTTAGTATATAGATTTGACCTTCAGCAGTGCCTTCCAACTCTGAATCTACGGACATCGATTACTTTTTACAAAAGGCAATAGTGGACATTTAACCTTACCCTTCTACAGATGCAAAGATCAACAAGCTTTGTACAAATATCCACCATGTTCATGCTTGCATTAAAAGAATATTAAAATCTTAAATCTCTTTTCTTAAATCAGTTTTCCAGCAAAGAAAAATAAACAAAGATGGACAGAAAGTTATCTGGGTGGAAATTAAATGGCTACGACATACCAATGCCAAATTTTGTACAAAGCATCTCTAAGCGAAGAAGAGCCATTTCAATCGTTAAACTATTTGAGAAAAAGAAAGGAATGGCCCAAGCATGATAACATACCGATGTCTTATAAAAATTCCAATCCGATAATTGACAAAAAAGAGCCTAATGGAGTTGTTGTTATAAACCAAATATTTCACGACTTTTTTGAAAAATTTGCCTACTACAGATGGTGTACGAGATATTTTGCCAGATGCATTTGCCCAAGAGGATAACAATAGTTAGTTACCAGTAATAATTAGATAGAATTGGTTTGTACCTAGACTTTAATAAAAATTGTTTGTGAACAGAGGCAGATGTTCTTTTTTCTTTTAATATTCGATATACACACAAAATTAAGTTATACACAGAAGCTAATACACATTTTATTGAAAAATAAAGTAATATTGTATTGTCGTCGCATAAATAACAAAAAAATCCCGTTTTCTCTCAAAATTATAATTTTTGCCATATATATCCCTTTTCCCATACACCCGCCATATCAATACTAAATGATATATTTATCTCCGCAGCACATAAAGCCTTCGGAAAAACTAAAACTTCTCCTGGTGGAACGACGAGATGGCTAAATCGTTAGCAACAAGCAAACTTGCACTGAATATTCTTTAAAAAAACATAAAACAGATGCTAATCTATTTGATTTATCTATATCTAATTCGAAAAAGCAAAATGGAGTCTTGATATAACTATATTGCCTATATTTACTAGTCAACTCCTGTCGAGATCATCTGGAAAAAGATCAGAAATCATAACCGATCAAACAATTACATCAAATATTAATACCTGGTACAATAATAGTCTTATCACCGTTTAAAAAAGAGATATTTAACGTATTAGTGTGTATGTGTATCAACTACATTCTAGTAATTGCAACCTAAACCCAAATTTAATTAGATACAGAAACCTTGAGGAATCCTTTAAAATTCACTCCGTGGCAGCAAATTGTCTCTAGATGAAAGCATAACTCTTCAAGAATTTGATAGCTATTTAATCTCTAAATAACCTAAAAAATACCAACACCGGTCCAGATTTAAATAATAGACTAGTATGGCATTTAAAAAGTTTCCCCTTTCTTTCCCAGAAAAGTGGTTGTCTCAAAGACAGTTCTGCTGAGTCTGAAATCCATAAATCATTTTTACTTAAATCGTAGAAAAATTGAAGTAAGTAGGTCTATATGGTTATAATTCCAGTCCATGATCTCTTGAAAATGGAATTTCGAGAGGCTTCATTTAAGACCATTATTTCTGATCGTAATAAATAATAAACTGGTGGAACTGTGATAACCGATTAAATAAAATCTATAGGTAGATGACTTGAATTAGAATTGTGGTAGTATGTAGTTGAAATAATGCAGAAATTTTTAGACACGCTGGAAAAATGCTCACTTAAAAATGGTTTTAACATTTCTTCCAAAAAGACACCCTATAGGTATAAAAAATATTCAGTCAACCTAAAATTAATCTCTTAAATAGTCTGTAAAACTGTACCCGCGGAGCAAACACAAGAATCGTACTAAATTTATACCCAGCAAATTAGACTGTGGTGCAATATGTTATGATGCTGCCAAAAAAAGTACACTAAAACAACTAAGATTCATTTAAAAAACAGCATTGATAATTGCCATTTTTCTCGTTTAGAACTACCCCAAATTATAGCCTTTAAGTATCAGCTAACGAATTACCTTTTAACTTACGACAATACCACTAAATTATCACAATCGTATCCATTTAAATATTTTCACAGCTAAATTTATCAGTGATTACACAAATAAAGGAAGAAAACGCACTGGTTACGATCAGTTTACTCTTATACAACCAATCAAAAACTTCTCCCATTAGTTTTACTAGTTCACCAATTGTAAATGCTTACTTTTGTTGTTCGAAAACAATCGTTAACCCAACAGTAATCCAGGTTTTCCAAATGAACTTAAAACAAATAAAAGAAAATTAAAAGGGGATAGAATGTAATGTTTGTTTATAAATAAAGTAAAAACTTTTATGGAGTACCGAAAATTCATAAAACGAATATACCACTTAGACCCATTTGTAGTACCATGAATTCTCCTTGTAGTGAACTATCAAAATTTTTATTAAATATTTTAAAACCTTATACAAATAAAAATGACACATTCATAAAAAATACACAACATTTTTTAAATAAATTATCAAATATTGAATTTAATTCAAATAATACTTTGGTAAGTTTTGACATAAATAGTTTATTTACGAATGTGCCATTAAATAAGACTTTAAGTATAGTCAAGAGAAAATTAGAGAGTGATGATTCATTGGCAACTAGAACAAGACTAAACATATCGGATATAATGGAGTTATTAACATTATGTACTGATAATACATATTTTCAACTAAATAATGAATTCTATAAACAAAATTTTGGTCTAGCAATGGGCTCTAGTTTATCTCCATTCTTAGCCGATATATTTATGGAAGATTTTGAAACAAATATCATTTCTAAACAAAATTTCAAACCCACAGTATGGTGGAGGTATGTAGATGATGTATTCTCAATATGGCCTCATGGATCAGAGTTGTTGGACACATTCCTGAATGATATAAACGATAAAGAAGAGACAATAACATTTACCATGGAAAAGGAATATAATAACACGCTACCTTTCCTGGATGTTTTAATCTCTAAGAACGATACTGGATATGAGACTCAGGTGTATAGAAAACCAACACACACCAATAGATATTTAAATTTCAAATCAAATCATAATATTAATGTAAAAAAGGGAATAATTAAATCCTTATACGATAGAGCCAAAATTACTTGCTCTAACGAAAATTCGTTCTTGGAGGAGAAACATTTGTTAACATCTGTTTTATTAAAAAATGATTATCCTTTATCGTTTATCAGTAAGGAATTTTCAACAATCGATTGAATAGAACAGAACAACTTAGAACGAGATCCTACAGCATACACAAGGAATAATATGAGGAAAATAACAATACCGTACATAAAAGGATTATCAGAAAAACTTAAAAGGATAGGAAATAAATTCAACATTTCAACAACATTCAAAACAACAAACACGTTGAGATCTATTTTGTCCAAAACCAAACCTAACAATGAACAAGAAAGGACAAAGAATTGCATTTATAAAATACCTTGTGAATGCGATCAGTTTTATTTAGGTGAATCATCAAGGCCATTAAATGTTAGAATAAGTGAACATCAATCTTATATTAAAAATAGAGAATTTGATAGATCTCAAATATGTAAACACGCATAGGATAATGAACATAGGGTTCAATGGAATAATTCAAATATAGTCCTAAAAGAAACGGATGGTAAAAAAAGAAAAATCAAAGAAGCGGCTCTAATTATGCTAAATGAGGCCAATTGTGTCGCAAATTCCTCGGCTGAATGTAGTAGGATCTGGTTACCAATATTGAAAGAGGAAGTTATTAATAAGAAAATACCAGTATTAGTAAGTCAGTAACATATAGAGGATACATCATTTATGTTTTTTTAAATAACGTAACATATAAAATCAGAATTTTGATGTTTGTTGAAGGTAAACTAAATTTACGAACAAATACTTACAATGTCGGGATAGTATTATGAGGTTTTTTTCCTGGTTTTTCCCTCATAATTTACTATGGAATCACTAACAGGAGAATTTTACTGTCATCATGTCATGTGTTTGTCTTTTTAAAGACGAATTACATGCTATGATTTTTTCTGACGGATATTCTCAAGTTAAAGTTGATTTCATGTAATCGAATGAACTATCTTATAAGTAAAGTCGTCCCAGGAGCGCAACTCAACAATATTGGCAATATCATTTTAAAGTCGTCTACTTTAAAATGCATAATGTATGTCTGAATTGTCAATATAAATGAGTCAGATAAAATTAAATTATTAGAAGAATTTTTTCACTATGTAACAAAAAACAAAATTTGTTTAATTTACTGTTTGTATTTTGAGAACGATTTCCGAATTGGAAATTGAAACGTCAATAAACGTATTTTTATCTTTAATTGTGGCTTATTCCCAGTTATAAATAGTAATTAAATAAAGTAAATTGTAAATAAACAATGAATAGTTTCAATCAGGGTGATTTTCTAGGAAGTGTGAAAAAACCCATTATTTTTTTAAGCAATTTTCAAAAACCTAAAGAAAATGTCACTGTGAAGAGGAAACGAAAAAATATGGGACATCAGTGGAAATTAATTGTAAACAATAGGTAAAAGATTACATCAAATATATGGGCTTTGTAGATAAGTCTAATATCTTGATCTTGCTACGAATGGGATAGAAAATTAAATTTTACAATGTTCAAAATAATATATTTGAATTGTATATTTTGTATACAACCGGTTAGAAATTTAAAATTTACAAGTGAAAGTTATATAATAATGTTAATGGATGGTAATGGCAATTATTAAAATTTCTATCAAACCGAAACACATTGCAAAATAAGCTTATTAATAATGAGTTTCATCTGTAGTGGTTTTCATTATAATAGCCTATCAATAAAATATATTTTCTATTTAGTTTGTACTTATTTAGTTTTGATTATAATGGTCAAAGGGTAAAAATATTGATATCAAAGGAAAAAGCGGGCACTTAACCTCACCAGACAGGAATCTGATTGAACATGTATGAACATAGCAATATTCAATATCTTAAGATCAATAATATTTATCACTTCCATTGATCGGTCGCTATGTAATTTTCATTATTAGATGCCCATCTTCGGTTTTGAGTTTTGGCAACAAATGTCAGGCATTTGAAATATGCCTAAAAAATGATAAACTTTCACAGTACAACAGTGGCGGCTTTTGGGGGTAGGCAGGATAGGCCCGACCTACAGAATAATTTTAAGATCTTTACAATTGAAAAACATATATTCAAAACTTATGTTAATGCATGTAAATAACTTTTAAATGAACTAAATCACTCAATACATTAACATCCGTTAAAACAACTATGTTATTATATCACCACAGAAAGCATCGAATCGTATTCAAGCATTTTAAATATCATTAATAGGCCCAATCGGAACTGGCCGACCCAGCTCATATAAGATCCCCGCACAAAAATCGTTTGAAGTTAAGCAGCTTGCTGGACAACGATTTTTATTGTCGTGTTTATGATTGCTGTTTAGGCACCAGACGATCGGGCCTACGCCGACCATCGTTGTCACTTGTAACGTAATTATCGAATTGTAATATAAATTTTCTTTTAAATTATGATAAAAAAATATGTAACATCTATATGTAAAAAGAATATGTAATCTATAATTGTAACAAATGTGTTGTATGAGAACGCCATAAATAACTCCACATTTTTTGCATGCATTCTTGATGAAACAACCGATATTACTGAAAGGGCACATTGTTCAATAGTATGCAAATTAGTGGATACAAAAGGCGTTGTTCACGAATATTTCTTAGGTTTTTTTAATATAAGGGAAGACCGAAGTGCTCCAGTGTTACGTGAATTACTGTTTAGTGTAATTGGTAAATTTGACCGTAAAGCTAAATTAATTACTCAAACCTACGATGGAGTTATGTCGGGACAACTTACTGGCCTTCAAAAATTAGTGAGAGATTCTGCACCATTAGTAATATTTACCCATTGTGTCGCTCACCGCCTCAACTTAGTTTTATAACAAAGTTGCTCCAACATTACAACAGTCAAAATATTATTCTCAACGCTTCAAGGTATTCCAGCTTATTTTCACCAATCGTCTAAACGGTCCTATTTTTTAAATAAAATACTTGGAAAACGAATTACCACAAATAGTGAAGTAAAATTGAATTCAAATGCAAAAGTAGTATATGCTGTGTCACAAGAAAGAAAAAAAATTGTTACAAATCTTTCAGGACATAATGAATTGCCCAGAATCAAATGCAAAATCAGTTAGGCAGGCAGATGGTTTTGTGTGCCAATTCAGTGTCCAGAAGTGCTGCAATGTTAAAGAGCTGGAGAAATGACCTTACATTTCCTAACCATTTCAACATTGCTGTTAGCGAAACCAATTCTAAAATAGTGAACTTGATACTTTACCTGATAGTTCATCTAATAACGGAGATCAAAGTTTTTTGAAGAAACCTAAAACTAAATTTAGAAGGATCTTTTTTGAGATTTTGGACAATACGTTTCTCGGATTACAAAAAGTTTCAATAACTGGAATTGAGCGATAGTAAAAGATTCACAGAATATGGCGCTAAATTTACGATGTAATTTGCTGGCTTGCTACCCAAAATTTTACCACACCAGCCGCCATTGCAGTAAAAACGATCTAAAATGTTTAAAACCTGCTTTTTTTGATTACACAAGTTCGTTTTCGAAACCACACAACTTCAGCTACCGGTTTCATTAATCTAAGTTCAGCTACAAATTTCAAAGAATGCCGTTTTCGTTGAAGCTTTTCCCGTAACGTGGGATTATTTGTGATGTGACTGTTTAAATTCAGCGTTTTTTAGGCATATTTTAAATGCCTCACATTTGTTACCAAAACTCAAAACTTAAATTTCGGGATATCTGTTTTGAAAATTGGTTCTAATAATAAATTCATTCCAATTCCATAGTGATCGGTCGATGGAAGTGATAAATTTTATTGATCTCATGAGAATCGTAAAAATTTCTAAACGTTTATTTAACACCTTTATAGAGACTGACTTTATTTGCGGCAATATGCCAAAATTTTCTCAGAAAGTTGTACTATTCACCTTTAAAATGGATATTGATTTTTGTAGAAAGGACAATCTTATCAATAGATATAGAATTTTGACCGTAGAGTTGATACAAATTTTATTTAAAATTGATTTTGCTCGCGTTTAAAAATCATCGGTTGCTTCAAGTGTTGTTTCTGAGAGAACGATATATTCTACACAAAAACTACTAATAAACATTTTTTTTTAAATTAACCAAGCTACATTTTTTATTTAAAATACTTTTTTCTACAGCGTACAAATTCTTAGTAAATCGATTTTTTCCGTTTCCCTTCTCCTACGACGGGGTGTTTGAGGGGGAAGTTTTGGGGTAAATGTGGTTATCTTTTTTGCACATTTTTATGGCATGCTAACAGACGCAAAATTCCGAACCTATTTGACTTTTGTATTACAAAAGACCTTGGGATGAAAAAATTTAAAACTGAGTCCAAGTTCGACCATCCAAAATCTATCGTTCGACCATCCAAAATCTATCGTTCAACCATTCTCTAGTAATTATAAGTATGTTTTCTGATATACTACAGATACTACGGGAAACTAAACTGCACACAAAAATATAGACTGGGAGTACTTTAAAGAAAAATTAAGTGAAATGGTTGACTTAGAAATTCCGCTAAAAACAAGGGAAGACTTAGACACAGCAGCCATCAACTTTACAAAAAGTAAATATTCTTTTTGTTAAAAATAACTGCTGCTTGTAATTCAAAATCAATCTGTATATAAATACTTTTTTGAACTGACAGTTACAGAAAACACTGATAATTAATGTGGAAAGCCACAAAAAGACCTAGAAAAGACGAAACATTTGAAGATAATCTCATTGTATTCAAACCTCACGAATAGAACACACCAATTCAAGCAACTTATCAAATGAATAAAATAGAAGGATCCTGAAGATACCATGGACAGACAAAGTCACTAATGAAGAAGTACTGCGGATTTAGTCAACATCGTAAAGGGTCCTAAGCTGCACTAATTGGGACATATAATGAGAAATCAATGCAGATACGAGCTACTTCAATGCATTTTGCAAGGTAAAATTGAAGGAAAAGGGGCCCCAGGACGAAGAAGAATATCCTGGCTTGCTAATCTGAGAGCATGGTATAAAAAGACCTCAAGACAGCTATTTTGTATAGTAACCAACAAAGTCATCAAGCCACAATAATCGCCAACGTTCAGAACGGATAGGCACCCTAAGAAGATCAAATGGACTTACCATTTGGGAGTGTTAAGATTATAGATATTTATTCTCTAATAACCGGCATACTCTATACAATAACTACGTGTTATAGGATAAAAGCACTCTAGCAAATATTCAACGCAGCATTATGATTAAACTATTTCCACTATCCCTGGAAAATTGGTCAAATAATAATGATACTGAAACCTGGGAAAAAACCAAAAGAACTAAACAAATGCCAATAAATCTGATGTCGATTATGTCAAAACTACTAGAGAAAGTTATGCTTAAGCAACTGATGGAGAAAATCAATGAAAGAAAACGTATATCTGACCATCAATTTGGTTTCTGAAATAAACAAGGTACCGTAGCTTAGATTCATCGTGGGGTAGAAAAAAATCAGCAATTACCTAGAAGGTAAAAGATGCTTTATGGCATTTGATAAAGTATAGCATGAACCATGAATGCCCTATACAAAATTAAACAAAACTTACCATACCTCTTCTATGAAATGATTAAATCTCATCTGAGTATGCGGAACTTCCAAATCAAAATAAACTCAACCCTCTCCGAATTTTTTCTTATCCCTTGAGGAGTACCAGAAGCAAGCAAGTAATTAACTTACCATAATAAAATAAAAGACTCGAGAGGTTCATACTATCTGAGTTACCTAGTAGGTTATAGTTTTAATTAAGCTGTTAAAATATTTTTGAGGTTAAAATATCTTATTTTTGAATTTTGAAAGGTGAGTTCTCGTTGGAATACTTAATACAAAAATGTTTAAAAGGTTTGCCTAATTTATAAATTAAGTAAACTGATAGTCATTGGAAACAGTTATTGTCAATGTAGACAGATTGTTTGAATATATTCTCAAAAAAAAAATAAAAACTATGTCGAATATTCTAATATTTATATTTATGACCATTTTATCTTCACCTCCAATAAATCGATATCGATAGTTTATTTTAATGTTAATAAAATTAAATACTTCAACTTACCTCTGATAATTTTAATTCCTGCAAATTTCAACAAAAATCCAGTTTCACGAATATGGTAAATAATGGTCTTTCTTAAGAAATGAATTACTGTACCGTAAAAAATGAACGCAGTTGTTATTAAATCAACTTTCTAAGACACTAAATTCGCTTTAAACAA
The DNA here is from genome assembly GCA_918026665.1 of Diabrotica balteata. Taxonomy (NCBI): domain Eukaryota; kingdom Metazoa; phylum Arthropoda; class Insecta; order Coleoptera; family Chrysomelidae; genus Diabrotica; species Diabrotica balteata. The sequence continues at coordinate 125,913,102 of OU898280.1, read as the reverse complement.
AAACGATATCGAAAGTAAGAACTACCAATGCGAGAGCAAAATGATTACCAGAAAAGTCGTTGCTTTTACAACGACAACGCTACACTGACCGCTCTCCGTCGCTAAACCATTTGTTGATCATAAGACATGGCGAGCCGTGGTTAGCTATTGCAAAAGCAAGCCTTCGGCGCGAAAAATGGTGATGACCTCTTTTATCCTGATGGTCGCTTATTATGAAATATCGAAATGGAAAATGTGTTTATATATTGCTTGTAATAAAACACCCCAAAAGTGAAATAAAAGCCTTTATGATCATTATTTTACCTTGACCCTTGTTGACAAATTTGATTACATAAGTACGTCAAGCGCAGTTCATTAAAAGTAAAACTAGTCTAAAAATTTAATTTTTTATTCTCGATTAAAACGCTCGTCAAAAGTCAAGGAGAGTTACTAGTTTTAAAAATAAAGCATTTTTTGGTCGCAATTTTTTTTTAATGCTCTGGTTCAGTGCTTTCCAAATTGATCTATATCCACCTCCAGGGGTTGATAGAAACCTGCAAGTGGTCTACGTGCGCGAAAAAAAATTGTGGGTTTATAAAATGGGAGTCGTCAATGTCAAGAAATTTCAATCATCAATCATTGTCTTCTTCTTCTTTTTATGTAAACATGACTCTGTGTGTTTTTCAATGTGCCTCCAGTAAATTGTCATTCATAGTGTCTTACCATCAATGTTTCTAAGTGTTTTCATCTCTGCTATTTCTAACATCCTTTTTGACCTCTCTGTGCCAGGTCTTGTTTCTGCCGCGTATGTCATTATTGGTCTGATGACTGTTTTGTAAATTCTGCCATTCGTTTCTTTCCCGATATTTTTATTTCTCCATATTGCTCTACTCACTTGATCTTCCACTTCGGTTTCGAGCTTTCCGTAGCTAGATAATGTGATGCCTAGATATCTAAACTCCATCACTTGTTCTGCTATCTGACCTTACAGCTCCAATTTACATCTTAGTAAATTTGCTGTTCTACCCATGCATTTTTTCTTTGTTAAGGAAATTAACATGTTAAATTTTATGGAGGTTATATTAAATTGGTGCAGCATACGTTGTAAATCATCTTCACTTTGAGAGAGTATTGCGTCGACTGCATATTTGTTTTTCTCCCATTTGGTATCATCTTTTAGTTCTTACTTTTTTTATTATTTCATCCATAATAAGGTTGAACAATAGAGGGCTCAGGGAATATCCCTGCCTTATCCCATTCCCAGCTTCAATAGGGTCGGTTAGTTCTTCTTCTACTTTTACTTTTATTGTATTGTTTTGGTAGATATTTTCGATCGTTTTGATTATTCCTAGAGGTATCTCTCTTGCATATAGTAAGTGGATAATGTATTTTAATTTTAGTCAGCTAGAGTGCGAGATTTTCGGAATCTGTTTAAAGCTCTTTTGCTTTCTTGAATTGCTGTTTTGCATGAGTCATTCCACCAGGAAACATGTTTTTTATTGGGTTAATTTTGTATTTGCCGATACACTCCTCACACAGATTCTAATGCAGTGTTTAGGTGAAGTTTACAGTGAAAAATTTCAGTTGATACGAAAATTGATGTTCCTCCGCTATTGCGTTGGTGTGTAGTTCTGATATTTATGATGATAACTAACAAAGTTTTTTTAGATGAGGTTTGTGTGTTTCTGTAAAGTTTGTTTCTTGTAAACAAATAAAGTCAGGATTGGAAATAAGTTGTTGTATGCGTGTAAGGCGATGATATAATCCATCGCAGTTCCATTGAATAATTATGAATTTATGTAACAATAAAACACTGGACACTTTGTCCACAAAATTTTTTTTAACCTCTTAACACTACAGTTGTTTCGGCTGATTGTTTTTCTCAAGTGATCTATATTTGGCATGCATTTACACTTTATAGTCTCAAATGAAATAGGTTGAGGGGGGGAGAACTGTTTGTCTCAAGTTGGTCATTCAGAATTATATCTGTGTTTTTTAATTTGTTGCTTTCCAAATATTCTAACAAGGATAGCTTAAGGCCTTTATTTTGAATGTGAAGAATTTTAAATTCGTCATTAAAAGAATGATTGTGATCTAGAAGGTGAAGTGCGTATGTAGAATCCGTGTTTCTATTATTGAAAGCCATTTTATGTTCTGCTATTCGTTTATTAAAGTTTCTACCAGTTCGACCGATGTAAGTTTTTGGGCCGTCGCCACATTTAAGTTTGTACACACCACTGTATAAGTGCTTTTTATTTTGGCTCTTGTTGTTTTTGATATATTTGCCTAGGTTGTTATTTGTTCGGAAAGTTGGTGTTATTCCTTTCTTTTCTATGTGTTTGGCTATTTTTGTTGATATTTTGCCTGTATTTGTAATCGAGCAGAAGGTACTGGGTTTATTCTCTGGTGGTGGAAATACTAATTTCAGGGCTTTCTTGTGTAGTTTTTGATTTAACATTTTATTAATTGTTTGTTCGTTGTATCTATGGAAATCAACAAATTAAAAAACACGGATATAATTCTGAATGACCAACTTGAGACAAACCTATTTCATTAGAGACTATAAAGTGTAAACGCATGCCAAAAATAGATCACTTGAGAAAGGCAAGTTTTGAGATGTGTCAGGGATGTACTCATCATCAGTTGTTTCGTGTGAGAAGTCAAGATTGGGTAATTTTGTAGAATCACCCATTAAGAGTTTTGTCCTTAATTTTTTTTATAAGAGGAGTTAGTCTATTTTTGGTTGATTTTTCATTAAGGTTGGGATAGATTTGGTATAACCTAGAAATAAATGATTTGATGTCTGGTGTGAATTTTAATGCTTCTATGTATGGATCGCTACTACCATAACAGTTTTTAAGAAGAGCAATTATGTTATCTGCTGGAATTATGAATATTTGTGCAGTTTCTTTATAAAGTTCTCGTATAATTGTTTTTGCCATTTCGAATATGGTTGAGTCCCAATTTGACCGTTTAAGTTTTTTCTTGCTTTGTGGTTTGGAAAACTAGGCATGATTATTAGTTTGTTCACTATTAGTAGATTCTTCAGTTATGCTAGTTCTGTCGGTAGGAGATGAAAGTTCTGAGTGTGTGAGTTTATAGTGTGTTTGTGTATCTGTCATATGTTGACTTGGTTGTTGTACTGTGGAGTTGTTATTTGAAGATGTAAGTGGTATATTATTGACTGGAGGAGATATCTCTGTTGGTGTGAAAGGTACAGTGTTGGCTTTTTTCACTAGACGTGAATTCGGCTCATAAATGAGATGAAACAATTGTCTGGTCAGAAAAGGTACTTTCTGGTGGATTTGTGTAATTTGAAGCGACATGCCATGATCTTTTACAAACGAAACATTCAATTTTGTCAGTAGAAAGGAAGATGCGGTTTTCATTATCTTCGACAGAGCGCAAGAGAGGTTTGGAGCTCAAAAGTTTCGGAGGGCGGAAATACATAAACTTGTCTTCTAAAGCTAAGGATATGTGAGAATTCCTCCCCCGAAATACCTGCTTTAAGAAATGATACTGGGGAAGCAATTTTTGGACCTAGGCTTTCGATAGGACTGCGGTTTCGATAATTTCATGTGGGACACACGGTGAGACATTGGATATTAAGATTCTCTTTATAGGAGAAACCAGTTTACGTATGTTTAAAGTTAGGGAGCCTATTTATATGGTAGAATGAGATTTTACAAGTTCATCTACTATGTTTTTATTAGTTAAATATATACAGACCCTGTTGTTTGAGTTTCTGGAGGCGAAGCAGATATTCCTGAGTTCGATAATATCACCTTACATAGGCTTTTACATAATCAAATAATTTGAGGCTGTCTTCGGCATGGAATATGATTGCTTGTTCTTTCTTTGGGTACCTAGGTTGGTTTCGGTGTTGTTTTCGCTGCTGTTACATATGGCATTGTAGAAGTGTTGTTGTTTGATGTAACTTGTTTGTTTCGGATTGTTGAATCTTGTTGTCATATACTTGACTTTTAGGAGTTTCATGACATGACACTTGTCTGTTGATAGATGTCATGGAACATGACAGAAATAGACATATAGGATATAAGATATACATAGGTTTACCACGCACATGTTTAATTAGTAAGTGAAATAAAGGAATATAAAATACATTCACCATTTTTCATTACGTTACAACTACATACACAACAGTTTGGCGACGAGGACGGTCGAATCTACAAGGAAATACAAATTAAAAGCCAGTATACATACATAACCTAACTGCAGCGTGGCGACCGAAAAAAAATTTAGTAATAATCTACATACATAACTGAAATCCTGTCTGATTTACAACTACATATACATTTAAAAGATGACTGAGACTTCAATCCATTCAGTTCACACCGTATTTAGCATTGAAACTTAAGATACATCCAAGAATTTTGACCGGTGGTTACAACGTCTTCAGAGTACATTCAATGTTTTTGCAGTACCAGAAGATAAGAAAGCCGCATATCTTCTACACTACATGGGTCCAAATGCATATGATATTCTTTGTGATAAGATTTCGCCGGAAAAACCAGACGAGAAATCATTTGATAAACTGGTAAATACAATGAAACTACATTACAATCCTGAACCGTTGGAAATAGTGGAAAATTTCAGATTTTCACAAAGAAAGCAACATGAAGGGGAAAGTGCCAATGAATATATTACAGCTTTACGTAGATTAGCTACAACTTGCAAATTTGGTGATTATTTAAACAAAGCCCTGAGAAATTAATTCGCACTTGGTCTTCGAAACCAAAATATTCAAAGCAGACTCCTAGAATACAAGGATCTTACAATGGAGAGAGCAATAGAAATTGCAGTCAGCATGGAAACATCAACCTTAGATGCAGCTCGATTACAGAAGTCAAATACAAGTGCTAATATAAATAAAGTTTCTAGTGTCAAGAATAAACAAGGACACATACAACCTACAAATGTGAAAAGAAATAATATTGATCCTAACCAAACTAAAAATATATTTTGTTTTAGATGCGGATCTTCACAACATATTGCAAACAAATGTAATAAAACACATTTAGTCTGTAGCAAATGTAAACAAGGAGGCCATCTGAGCAAAGTATGTATGAAAAGTAAAAGTTCAAATCAGGTAGATCAGGTGGAAGAAATTTTCAACATTCATTCAGATCATTCATACTACAGGGAAAAATTTACAATTTCAGTTGAAGTCAAGTATATATATTGTTGAGACATTTTTGTGGAAGGAACAGTTAGTTTGATGGTATTTACTGTGCTGCTCATATACAGATAAGCTGCACGTCAATTGTTGGTATTAACTGAACAATTTAATTCTTAAAGAACTCAATGCCTGGCCTATAGGGTCGGCAAATTATTTGTATTAACTGTTTTTATACAATAAATTTTTAAATTACTTTCTGATAAAAAGGTATTAAATTGTTCTTATCTTACAAAAACCACATCGGGCACACTACACCAGTTTTTAAACGATATATTCGATGCTTAACCCTCACGATGTTAACTCGCCGGCGGCTCTACATCAACTCGGATTTATTTAATATACCTACGTTTTAATTGGCTTGTTTGGTTTTGAATTTAGATGGCTGATTTAAAACGCTTAAACTTAAAAATTTTTTTAGTTTAAGATGAATTAAGGTGATTAGTTAAGGCGATTATTTTATTCGTGTTTTATCAAAAACAAAAAAAATGTTTCCGCCCGGGATCGAACCGGGGACCTTCCGCGTGTTAGGCGGATGTGATAACCACTACACCACGGAAACACATAATAAATAATAGCAAAAAAGGGTATATACGAAAAACATACTTAAATTATTTGAAAAATTACATCTAAATTATTGTTATTATCATAATCATACAATTATGTTACTAATGTGACTGTGACCCTCCTTAACGTGCATTTATCACTATTCTATTAATTTAATTAATGTTACTACTACTTTACAACTCATGCCAAAATATAGGTACTACATATTAAATTATTATCTACTGCATAGGTCACTTACAACTCGCGACTATGAATAAAATTAATTTTGTGCATATGAAAGCCTTTCTTTCTATATAAAAAAATCGAATATTTAATGTGCTTATTTTTGACTTAATTTTGAATATTATTATATTATGCAAAAACTTTCAAACCGTTCTTAATGAAATTTAACATACGTTTCAGTCGTAGTATAAAGTTTTTCTAGGCGGAATATGAAGGCTGTAAGTTATTTATAAGGTATCGAAAAAATTGACAAACAAAACTTTTACTTTTTATGTTTTTTGTATGAATAATATTTCTTGAGTTATATGGAAAAATATGGGGGCAAAAATCAGAAATTTTTTATTTTTCTGATTTTGTTAAATAAAAAATTAAGCACAAGGTTTGTGACTGGCGCATATCGTGATTATTTATACAAGGTACATCCTGAAGTGATTCCAGCCAAAAATAGTGATTCCAAAGAGCGATGGAGAGAGCCATACTCAGAACTAACAGAAATCTACCAATGTGTCTATAGCGTAGAGTCTGTATGACAAGTGTATCTTACCAATGACTATGTATGGACTTGAGACCATGCCTGTATAACTAAAACTTTTTTATAGCTTAGTAAATCTCAACGAACGATGGAAAGAGCTATACTCAGGATCAGTTTGACATACAGGATTCGGAATACCGACATTTGTGGCGGAAAAAAATTAGTCATATCGTGAAACGTATAGTGAGGCTCAAGTGACTATGTTTGAGCATGTTGCCCAAGATAACCCTGAAAAATGTATGCAGAGAATAACAAACTGAAGGCCAAAGGAGAACAGGATATGATTGAGTAGACCGCAGAAGAGGGGGCGGATAATATCAAACATATCGTGGATCAGCCATTGATGAGAATTACTAAGACTATACATAAATGAAAACAAATAGAGAATACCTATGCCGAGCAGTGGACGAACATGAACTGAAAAAGAAGAAGTTATAATAAAGTTGATTAAAAAAAATTTCGTTTTATTAAGCCATTGTAGAAAAAAGGTTGTATCTTCGATATGGTATTAATTAGTTGACGATACGTCATTTATAAAACGTTTAAAGTAGTATATTCATAAAATATTAGGATTTGAGGTCAAAATTGAAAGTAAACTAAATGTCATGAATGTGTTGCCTGTGTGAATCCATTTCAAATAGGTAAAAAGAAATAAAATAAGACTTACTCGCAATCAATTTAATTATACCACCAACGACCGGTTTCGCATACTACAATTTGCTATGCATCTTCAGATCTAACGGTACCTGGTAAATTAAATGATGCCGGTACAACAATTATTAATTAGTGATTTGGAAATCACTTCTTGTATGTTTTTAGACGTGATAAATTTGTACGGTAGCGCCCTCCTATTTTTATCAATTGTACCAACAATAGTTAATCGCTTTTGAAGCAAATCCATGGCCAAAGGTAAACTGGTAAACCAGTTATCCATGGTTACATTTCTGCCCGTTCCTTCTATGAGTTTAACCATTCTTTTAACAACCTCTGCGCTACTCAATCAGTTTCAAAAGGACCAGTTGGGTGTTCCACAGTAAATTTCCATATTATAGGTATATGCATATTTGCTATCTATTAACGCAAATATTTTTATACCATATTTGGATGGTTTACTGGGGATGTATTGACGGAATTGACATTTCCCCTAAAAACAAGTAATAGCTAGTCAACTGTTAAATATTCTAAAGGTGTAAAAATGTTTTTTTAATTTTCAATAAAAAGTCCAAAAATGTCTCGTATAGGAGCAGGTTTATCCAGCTCTCACCTTTGTTGTCTAGAATTAAGGTCGTCAAACATCTCAGTAGAAATCGGAAACGACTTAACGACATTGTCAAGTAAATAGCTTTAACACCAGTACCATTCTTATTTTCCCACATTTGTAAAACATTTAGTCTTCCAGATTTTAGAACACCTGCCAAAAAGAGTATACCAATAAGTCCCCAAATCTCTTCGACTTCGGTCATTTTAGCATCTATGTAGCGTTGAAAATTTGCTCTTACCTTCTCAGTATAGATGTTGGTACAACGCGTAATTTCTTTTACGATATTATCATCTAGTATACATTTTAAGCATTCAAACGGTGTTTTGCGTTTCTAGCTTCTCTTATTGGTCCTGGTAACTTCAAAACAATATTTGTTGCACGAGTTCTTGAAGTAGGCACAGGATACATCTTACTCCACTTTGTTTTTTGTCTTTGCCAAGATAGTATTTTGAAATTATTTTTCTTTGTCTTCTTCCCCTTGAACCACTTCTGAACCACAGTCTTGTTCCGTTTCTTGTTCAGACATGGTACATTCTTGTTCTAGAACATCATCAGATACATATTGCTTAACGTTATAGTCATCTGAGCAACTGTCGTCCCATCGAGCAAAAAGACAAAAGAGGGAATCTAATCCTTATGAAAAGGAGACCAAAAAAGTGGCCTCTGATGGCGAACATATCCGGAAATGCGAATGCGCCAAATTTAAATTTTCCGACACTTATTAACAGTAGCTAAATAATATTTTTCAGAATATTTCTTAGACGAGAAAGTTTTAATTAATTATTAACGATAATAGTCTAAAATGCGACACAATTGTTAAAAAACTTCAATATAAATAAGATTTCATGTGACATTTGGGCATCGAGCAAAAAGATAAAAGAGGGAATGTAAAGGTAGTGGGGACAAAAATATTGTTAGACAGGAAGTGCTATCTTGAGAGGCCACTTTAAACAAGGATAGACAGTCTCTTTCCTTGTTTAAAAGTCAAATTTAGTTTGGTTATGTTATTGTTTGTCCCAACTGTCACATGAAATTTTATTTATATTGAAGTTTTTTTTACCAATTATGTCACTTTTTAGACTATTATCGTTAATATTTAATTAAAACTTTCTTGTCTGAAAAATAGTTTACAGGTATTGTTAACAAGTGTTGGAAAATTTAAATTTAGCGCCTTTGCATTTCCGGATATGTCCGCCATCAGAGGCCACTTTTTTGGTCTCCTTTTCATAACGATTAGATTCCCTCTTTTATCTTTTTGCTCGATGCATTTGGGACAAACAATAACATAACCTAACTAAATTTGATGTCAAACAAAGAGAGAGAGTCTCTTTCCTTGTTTAATGTGGCCTCTAAAGATCGCACTTCCTGTCTAACAATATTTTTGCCCCCACTACCTTTACATTCCCTCTTTTGTCTTTTTGCTCGATGTGTCGTCCTCACTACCATCTATGTTCGACTCCTGTTCGTTCTCTATTTCATTATTCCACTCCATCAGCATTTTTTCAAAATTAGAGTCGCCGAATCTTACTTTTTTGGTCGGGACATTGCTTATAACTAAAACAAAAATAAATATTTGTTACTCTTTTTCACGCAGAAAACTTACCTTTAACCGCCGAATATAAAATATAATTTTTAGTTTAGGGCACAGAATAATGAACAATCAGAATGCCCACTCTCCATGGAAAATTAAGTACGCCCATCTCCTTCGCGCAGACGTTCCGCCATGTTTTAGAGGGAACCAGTGTTGTTTATGTGGTGTGTATAGACAAAATTAACCCGGTTTAATTAACTTACGGCAATCATAGACATACTATACAGTTATATTAACATTGTTAAATATAATAACATAAATAATAATATATAATTAAACATAATTATTAACAATTACATAACCTCACAAATCATATGCCTGTGTTATGTGTTTCCTTCTAAAACATGGCGAGCGTGCCAAAAAACTTCAAAGGCCGCATCTGAGACTGGGCCTTCTGATTGTTTATTATTCTGTGGTTATGTGTTTCCTTCTAAAACATGGCGCGCGTGCTGAAAAACTTCAAAGGCGGCATCTGAGAGTGGACATTCTGATTGTCTATTATTATGTGTTTAGGGTGCGTATACTATACCCATCGAGCAAAAAGACAAAAGAGGGAATCTAATCGTTATAAAATGGAGACCAAAAAAGTGGCCTCTGATGGCGGACATATCCGGAAATGCGAGTGCGCCAAATTTAAATTTTTCGACACTTATTAACAGTAGCTATAAAATAGTTTTCAGAATGTGTCTTAGACGAGAAACTTTAAATAAATATTAACGATAACAGTCTAAAATGTGACACAATTGTTAAAAAACTTGAATATAAATAAGATTTCATGTGACAGTTGGAACAAACAATAACACAACCCAACTAAATTTGATTTCTTAAACAAGGAAACTGACTCTCTTTCCTTGTTTAATGTGGCCTCTCAAGATGGCACTTCCTGTCTAACAATATTTTTGCCCCCACTACCTTTACATTCCCTCTTTTGTCTTTTTGCTCGATGACTATGCCACCGACTATGCGCCACAGAATATGCCTTGAAGGCATCGAGTTAGAATCTAACTCGATGCTTGAAGGTATAAGGAGATAGGCAACTTTATATACAGGATAGTCTGAATAGGAATATTATAAAATTCAATGGATTACGTATGTAATCCGCTCGTGTACTGGAGGGCTAAATGTAAATGTTTTATATTAGATGTCTGAAAATTAAAAACTATTAGAAGCATTTCTGAATTAAAAACCTAAACGTCAAACATAAAATAGTTTTAAGTTTAATTGTGATTTGTTCCCAAAAATCTAATAAATAATATAAAAATGTTATTTTCAATACCATAAGATTGAATTTAACAGTTTATAGTCAATAAAACAACCAACCGGAAGGTTATCAAGGTAGATTTTTGTTATTTTGCCACCTATGAATCGAAGCTCAAACTAATAAAATTTCAGGCACAAAAAGCACTTCTACCAACTTAATAACTTACAAAAACTGTCAATCAGTTATGGAATTCTACTTTGTCGACTGGCACTAAAAGTCGCCACGGAAGTGATCAGTCATATTTTCTGGAACATTACCATTTTAAAGTGCATATTTGAGTGAAGACAGGGTGTTAAGAAGCATTTTAGTTTTTCTTGTATTTATTTCCATCGATTTAACTGGTAATAATAGTGGTTCTGGGTGGATGATCACGAAACCATATTTATTTGATTTACGTCGTGTCTGTGAGTTTTGAAGGAGGCCATCTTTGCAATCTCTATTAGAGGTCTTCAGCTTGCGCTTTCATTGTCTGGTGAAAAACCAGTATTTATTACACACACATTTCACCAAATGGCTTTAAAACGAATTAATAAGGTATGTTAATGTTTAAACTATCGGTAAATTAGCATTATATTTACGTTGCTTTACGGTAAAATGGTTTTTTTAGTAGTTAAACGCCCTTAACGATTTTGTGAAGTAGAAATGTGAACACTTTTAGAACAACGTTTCTCGTGTGCAAGATTAAGTTTCATTGTGATAATTTCGTTGAATGATTTATAAGGTTAATAACCAACATTTTTTTTTTCGAAAATCTGTCATGACTGACATATTTTCGCCAATTTTGCACTTATCTTTTGTCAAATCTTAACAGAAAATGCCGGAATAAAGTAGATCTCAAGGATAATATCCGGTTGAGCAATTAAATTAGTCATATGAATTGATTTCCAAAATGAATATAAATGAAATTCATCTACTACTATATACTAAATTTCACATGGCTAACCTCTCCGTATTAAGCCCATGACTTTCAGGTGTCTATAATTAACCACATATATCCTTTGAACCATTCAAAACGATTTTTTTTTGTAGGAATTACAAGACCTCGGCAGAGACCCTCCAGCACAATGTTCAGCAGGTCCTGTAGGAGACGATTGTAAGTGTTAAGGAAATTTTCAGTGTGTTACAGAAAATTTATTATTTTTTATTTATTCCAGTATTTCATTGGCAAGCCACAATTATGGGACCAGTAAGTACTACTTATAGTTATTTTATATTAGTAATTAAAGTTATCTGGAACATATTTGCATTAGTGAATAATTTTATTTTTAAGGTAGTACACAATAAATAACATGTCCTTTGAGGTCATTGACATTTTCATTAGTTTTGCCTTTCCAAAATATTTATGTCCTGTTATTTTGTATCAACCAGGTTTTTTTATTTTTATAATAAACATTTAGTTTGGAAAAATATTCATCTTTTATATAAAAATATTTGTTCTATAATTGTTTATTTATAAAATAATGTTTGCAGTGTGTTCTTTATAAATAACAGTAAAAATTATATGTCATTGTTTCTAGAAGACAAATGAATCATACCATTTTATTCTGATTCAAATATCTACATGTTTAAAGAAAAGACAGTTGGTTTTATCTCTAGGTTTCTTTATTTTTTTTTAATCTAGAAATAGACTTATTTTATAAAAAAAAAGATATAGGAAGTTTAAATATTAGATATATTAACAATTATTTACTTCTAAATCATAATTACATTGTTGCATTATATTTATTATTTTTTTATTATAAAATTAGATTGTTTTTCAATGTATATTTTTTAGTTAGTTCTCCTATACATATAACATTTGCACATTAAGTGGATAAAATTAATGTCTTTTGAGGATTGATCACATGTACATAAGAATTTCAGCAAAAAATCCATCTTTATTTACCAAACTGGAGTTATCTTTTTTAACTGTAATTTTACATCTGATAAACTTCTGTTATATTTAGTTGTAAAAGCTATCATCGAAATTGATACAGTGTCTTAGTCCCCATTACATTTTTGTCTATCTAGTGTGAGTATAGCAGTGAAAATCTAAAGTATAGTATTAAAAAATAAATTTCACTCATCTAGGTATGGAATATTTTATTAGAAATGACTCCAATAAACTCATTGATAAATATTGGATGGATTGTGATTATCTCTCAAAAACATTACATGACATAAGTCATAACTACAACAATAGCGAAAGTACCAACCTATATTTAACACTCCTCCCCGATTTAAACTTTGCTACAGTACACAAAAGGAAAAATTGCTTAAATCTAAACAATCTTGAAAAATATATGTTTCCAGAATTTTTCAGTAGTTAAGAAAAACACTTGACATAGACCTTTGATGGCATAATTTTTCTTGTGTTAAAGGCTTTGTCAATAAATCTGCCAAATTATTTTCAGAGCAAATATCGTCTGCTTACAGGTAAAACATGATAAATGCAGTTTTATACAAAATTCAGTTAGAAATGTAGTTATGTGTAATTTTTAAAGTAGTATCTACTGGTAAAGCCGAATAAGTGATACAATATACCGTTACAAAAATAATGCTGTTTGTAAAAGTTGTAAGTACATATATTTCAAAATAATATACCAGTTAAAAATAATAAATTTACTTATTGCAGAATGTAGAAAATTGTGTACAGGCAAAAAATTATAAATATGACTATAACTTTTTACTTTTAGCACTAAAAGCAAAATATTGGGAAGTACTTTCAGAAAAAACATTATATAGGCATTTATTAATTTGAGCTTTGATATTATAAACAGGAATAACGTAGTAAATACACTTAATATATTTTTCTTTGTTTATATTCTACTCGACTTCAAAATTTTTGTTCAACGAAAACAAAATAAATGCATTTATTCGGTTTTGCTGGTAGGAATTTGCAGCAGTTGACGTAATTATTTGGCTTTGTCAATGAAAGCACGCCCGATAACCGTTAATAAAAGTGGTTTTACTGTGTATAATAAGTCTCCGAACTGTTTTGTTTTGTGTTAAACATGTTTTCAAGGGGAAGAAGATTAGTTGATATGGTAAACACGTCCAAATTATCCCAAGGTACGTAATTTATAATTACTATTGTTGTTGTTAGTATTGCTTTTTTGAGGTTATGTGTTACTTAATTTTTAACAACTAACTGTTATTATAGAGTAATTAATGTAGATCGAAAACTTGAATTGTTTAGTAAAAAATCAATCAAGTTTATATTTTTCTAAAACCTTTTTTGTTAGTTTATAAATATGTAAAGTTAAAAAGTTATACCTAATTTGGCCGCTAATTGTTTATTAATTGTTTCAACAATAAAAGCTGTTTTGTATAAACATTTTTAAAAATATCGGGGAATTCATCATTTTACATTGATTAAAAATGTTTCTATTTTGTTGTTGATTATGCTGAATCCGAATTCTACTTTACACTTGGAAAATTATTTTTTTAAGTCCTTATATAATATTCTGCGTAACTTGTTTATTATCAATTTTACGAAAAAAAGTTAGTCTTCATAAAATGCTCTGCATGGTCTAAAATCTAGGATGAAAATATCAGATATACAATTTTATCCATTTTATACGAGGTATGTCAAAAAATATGAATTTCGCACGAGAGTAAAGTAATTTTTATTATGAAACGTTGTTTAGAATTTAAAACTATGTTTTAATATGCAACTACATCCTTGTAATTGGAAAACAAAATTTGCAATTTTTTTTTAAATTACGGATACCCGACATCATTTTATTACTATGTGATAATTATAGGAAGTTTGTTCATGTTCACAAAATAAGTGGGCTAAATACAATAAATATCGGATTCAGAAGCAAAACAAAAATACTATTACTGATGTTAGGTACTTGTAGAAGGGGAGTTTTGTTTAACTTGATTTTCTTTTTCAGAAGCTTTGGATGATAATCCTTGTTGTTCTAAGGACCTAACGGAATTAGAGCGGATGTTTGACAGCGATGACTCTGATAAAGATCCCACCTACTATCCTCTCTCGGAGTCTCTAACCCAACCTAAAAATTTATTTGGAGAGCAATGGGACAGCAATAAAAAATATGGAGATGATGAAAATTGTATGCAGGTTTATGAAGAAGGCGAGAATAATATTTGCAGAGTGGATCAGTCGGAATATGATATGGCGGAGGAGGAGCCAGAAATCAATGCCAGTGAAATTGTTTTTTCTATTTTGGAGCTGCTATTACACAGGGTGACGAAATCAGCTCGTGTAAAAAATCGTTGGAAGAAAGCAGAACCAGAAAATTGGAAAGTTAACGTGGCGAAAAAAAGACGAGCGGAGGGTTTATCTTATACCCCCAGAAAACAAAAAAGAAGTGCAAAAATACCAAAAGAGATCAATTGCAATAGTTGTTTCTATAAGTGTAGTATTATTTCCTATAATGAAAGAGAGGCTTTATGTCGTCATTACTGGCACCTAAGTTTTGTGGAACAAAAGAATTTTATTCTTAGTAATATTGTAGTAGACACTCCAAAGAGAGTTCTTGCTGTCCGTGGATCTAAAAGGCAACGCGAGTTTACAAAAAAATGTTTCTTTTTCCATAATGGCGAGAAGAAACAGGTTTGCCAAAAGTTTTTTTGTAGTACATTGGCTATTTCATCTAGTGTTGTAAATAATGCTATTCAAAAACGAAATGATTTGGGGCTATACAAGAATAATGACAAAAGAGGCAAACATCTACCTCCTAACAAGACAAGTGAAGCTGCTTTGAACTTTGTAAAAAAGCACATTGAATCTTTTCCTTACATGGAACCACACTACATCAGAAAAACCTCTAAGCGTCTCTATTTAGATGCTTCGTTAAGTATTATGAAAATGTATCGGCTTTACAAAGAAAAATGCAACGAGACCAACATTATTCCAGTTTCGGAAATAACCTATCGGAGAATCTTTTGTAATAATTATAATTTCAGCTTTTTCGTCCCAAAGAAAGATCAATGTTCAATTTGTTCCAATTACAACAAAAGCGACAATGACGAAAGGATAGTATTAAAACAAGACTATGAGGAACATTTAGCCAGAAAGGAGAGAGCCTACTTAGAAAAAACAAAAGACAAAGAAAGAGCCACAAAAGAAGCTCAGTTCCGCTGTGTTACATTTGACCTACAAGCAGTACTGCAAATCCCATCTGGATTGGTGGGGCAGCTGTATTATTGTAGAAAAGTTTGTGTTTATAACTTGTGTATTTATGAAGTAGCTCTGCCAAACGACGCCTACTGTTTTACGTGGTCTGAATTAAATGGAAAAAGGGGGAGTTCAGAAATAGGAAGTGTTCTATTTCATTATCTTACTAAGTGCGTTCCTCCTCAAGTAACTGAGGTCTGCCTGTATTCAGACACCTGTGGTGGGCAGAACAGAAATCAATATGTTGCTGCATTGCTTTTATTTGCTGTTGAAAATATACCCAATTTACAAAAAATTGAACACAAGTTCCTTGAGTCAGGACACAGCTACATGGAAGTAGACAGTATGCATAGTAGTATCGAGACGGCAAAGAAAAATTCCGAAGTGTATTGTATGCCAGACTACGTATCAATTTTTAAAAGAGCAAGATCAAACAAGACATTCACTGCTAATGGAAAATCTTTTACCAGGAAACCATACATGGTAAAAGAATTCAAATTTGATGAATTTTACGATCTAAAGCATCTTGCCGACAAAACAATTTATAATAAGTCAAAAGACTGCAATGGAAATCAAGTTAAGTGGTTAAAAATTAAAAAGATGCTTTATCTTAAAGGCGATAGTACCAAAATTTATTTTAATTATGACTTGTCCGACACGTTTTTATTTATCGATGTCTCTCAAAACACGGACCATGTATCACGATTAACAACAAGGTCTAAAAAGCGAGTGCGACAAAGTGCACTTCCGGCAAGTTACACACCTACCTTAAAGCAACTTTATAACTACCCGTTACCCATTAGTGAAGCAAAAAAGAAAGATCTGCTTAGCTTGTGCCAAAAAAAGATTATACCCGAAGAATACCACGGCTGGTATTCTTCCCTACGAACGGATATGGAACCAGATCGTTTACCACAGCCTTCAATTGATGAGGAATCTGGGACAGAAGATGATTAATAATGTTTGGTGAAAACTTTACATAATTTTTTGTTTTTCCATAATTACTTTCAATATATACTGATTTAAATACATTATGTCTTTAGTTATTATAAAAAAGTTAACTTTTATTTTATGTTAAACAATTTTAACATTAATTATAAAAATAATGAGCTTAAAGTAGGTAGGTATTGTTTGGAATGGGTGATACCTTTGAAGAAAATCTACAAGTAAAACCAGATATATGAAACAAAATTGCCCATTATTAATTCTTGTTTCTGAAAATATTACTTTTCATAAAAAACAGTATTAATTAATCTACTGCTATGTTATAAAAGTTTAATTAAAATTCTTTTGTAGTTTATTTTAAAGATAAATGATTTTTACTAACTACAGGTAAAAACAGTTAAATGCACACTTCTCTAATTTAGTTTTATTATATTTTTGTTTAAACTTCCACATACCTAAAAAAGTCGATTTTATCTACAAAGATAGATGTTTGAAGTTTTATTTTAAACTGATTAAAAGTAAAATTAAAAGATATAAGTGGTTCAAATAAAGGTTGAAACTTTGAAATATCAATTACTCAAATCATTGTATATTACATTTATCTGTTTTTACCAGTAAGCCGACGATATAATCAACATGTATCAATAGTTTTGCCACTAAATCTTTTATATATTGTTTCATATCCATGTGCTTGGAACATTTAGAATTTTCAAGTAGTTTTGTTTTTGGGATAACTATGAAGCTGGATTGCCACAAAAAATACAATACAACCTGAAATACTTTTTCTGTCAATTTTATTTGATGCCCAATCTCCAGCAGTCTTTTTTTTTTATATATCCATGAAAAATTTTATATCTCTTTTAAATAGTGCAGTATTCCTTTTCCTGCTTTGCAAGTTTGTTGTGTTGGTTCATCAAGTACCCTACTGAGATATGAAACAGCGAACATAATATCAGGTCTAGAGGTAGTTGCTATATACAAAACTCCCTATTAGTTTCCTGTAAGGAACATCAATTACTTCTAGAGTGTAATCTATATGAACATTTATTTCCATTTGAGATGCAGCATCTTTACAATCACTCATACCAAATGATCTCAATATTTTTGATATCATGTTGGGCTGTAGTAATATGATATTGCTACTCTCATGATATTCACATTCCTAAAGAGTTCTCCACTTTAACCAGGTCCTTGGCACAAAAATTATTTTTCAAAATATATAGTTTCTTTTATTTTCTGTTCATGTCCTGTTAATAATATATTGTCAACAAAGCAACCATAAATATTTCTTCAGTTGAGTTTACCGAAAGTACAAGCTGACAATAGCTGCAAATGTCAAAAATATTTTGGTTTGGTAGTGTTGGCATGTTTTTATAATGAATATGTTGTATGCTTCAAATATAAAGAGATAAAACTTTTAAAATGTACATTTTGATTATACTATTTTATGAATTCTGCAACTTTTAATTTATATGAAGCAATATCGAGTAGATATTTGTCTCTTTCGAGATTATATTTGCAAACATCTGTTGTAATCTGGCAACTGCTGATTTGACGATTGCCAAATCTATCCCCTAATCTATCAAAGGGTAATTGCTAAAAAAAATTCTAATAATTAACTGCAATTAATCTCCAAAGAAACAAATATTTACTCATTGTTGTTTTATATAAATCAAAAATTGCAGAATTCATAACATAGTATAAACAAAATGTACTTTTCTAAAGCTTTATTTTTTTTATATTTGAAGCATACAGCATCTACTATATAAAAAATAGCCATTTGTGGCTATAATCAGCTTGTAGTTTTGGTAAACTCAACCATTTCTTCTAAAATATATAAAAAAAAATCATGTTTTGGTCTATTAAATTGATTCTCTATTACAACTCTAGTAATAGTATGATTCCAGCATTTTGGCGATTCTCTTAATCCGTATAATGCTCTATTTAATTTTGAAACCTTTTGTCTGTCTAGTATTAGTCCTTCTGGAAGATAAATATATATTTCTGAATCAAGTTTTCCATTTAAGAAAGCTGTGATCAAGTTTATAACTTTTCCAATTTCTTTGAAGTACATGAGCTAGCATCATTCTCACTGTGCTTATTTTGCCACAGGTGCATTGGTTGATTTTAGTGGATTCTCCTCCTGTACTTGAAAACCATTTGAAATCAACCTTACTTTATGGGTTCCATCATTATTACTTTAATAACTATTATAACTTAATAAAACCTATTTCTTCTTCTACATAATACACATGGTCAGAGTTACTTATATTTGTATTAACTTTTCCATAAACTACATATCTGGAACTACTACTTCCTCTACTCCAGTTATTTACATTTGATGATCTGCTTCTACACTTTAATGATTTATGGCTCATTTTACCATATTTGAAGCATCTATCACTTGCTTTGAAAGCTGCCTCATTGCTCATATTAGGTGGTTTTGTTTTTATCAAATTTCTTCAGCTCTTCATTCAATAATCTAGATTTTACAAAATCTGTCTAAATGCTTATTTGTAACACACAGAACTATATTAGACATTGCTTTTGTGTCATCTGTAAATTTTCCTCTCTGTTGGATCTAAACTGTTGATCACTGATAATACTTTTTTTTTTCATGTAATAAACTTAAAATTTACAACTATTAAAATTCTCTCCTGTGAAAATAGGAAATTGTTAAACTGCAAACATCTTTGAATGTAATCAATTTTACTTACCTATTCTAGCTGTTCATAAAAAAGTCAACTAAGCCATAACCTATTTAATATTTATTTTAGAAATGGCAAATAAACTCTTTGTTTCATTCTTTTTCCCCTTAGTTTACCCTATCAGGGTGTCGAATTTGTGCTAGCTATTTTAAATTCCATTCACCCACCTCATCCATTCTTTTCTATTTCCTGTCATTATTTTTAATTCGTCAAGTAATTTTTGTTTAATGTTTCCTGCCTCTACCACTTGCTGTATACATTTTTTTCTTGGTCTGCCTCTTTTTCCTTTTACAATGTTCTTTTCTTCATGGACTTTTCTTGTAATTCTGTTGTTGGGTTGCATTCTCATCTGATGCCTATACTGTGCCTACACCATTCATTTGTCTCTTTGCTACTTTATTCATTATTGGTTCTTGGTTGGCTATTCTCCTAATAGTCTTGTTGCTTAATATATCCCCTTTCGTCTTTGCAACTATCCTTCTTAGGTGTCACATCTCCATTGCATTTATCCTGTTCTTATGTTTTTCCAGAATTGTCCAGTTTTCACTTGCATAGAGCACAGTTGGTATCACTATTGTTATATATTTTTTATCCTTGTTTCTCATTTAAATTCTCTTTTTCCCAGTATTGGGGCTAACACATCTTATATCTTGTTTGATTTTTTTGCTCTATTTGTTATTTCCCAGTCAATTTTTCTGTCTTTAGTAATTATACTTCCCAGGTATTCGTAAGTTGTAACTATTTCCAATTCTGAGTTTTTACATTTCATCTTTATTTCAGTTTTTGTTGTCCGTTAATTTTCATTTTAAATTCTTCTATTTGTTCTACCCATATATCCATTAGTTTCTGCATTTTATTCTCGGAATCTGCTATTATTACAATTTTGTCTGCATACATTAAGGACTCTATTGTTATGCCACTTGTTATAAAACGCCACTTGTTCTTTGCCCAGTTCAATTTCTACTTTTTGTCATAGTCTCTTCTCTATTATTTTCATATATTATTTTAAAGTATACTAATACTCTATAGTTGTCGCAGTTTACATGTTCTTTGTATGTATATTGACACAATGGTGTTGTTCTGCTAGTCTTTAGAGATTAAGTTTTTTCCACACCGCCTTATATATTTTCCATAGCCAGTGTATTCCTTCTTCTCCCATGTATTTTACCATGTCCGTTCAATTTCATTATCTCCACCCGGCTTCCATATTTTTATATTTGATAACTCTTCTATTATTCCTTCCCTACTTATTTGCTCTAGTTCTATGTTTTCTCCACCTTCATTTAGTACATTGTCTTCCTTTTTTACTTAGGTGTCAATTTTTTTCTCAAAATATACTTTCCATACCTAAAAGCCCTATTTGTTCTGGGTTTATTTGGATTTGCTTTGATGTATTTCACTGCATTTATTTCCTTTTGCTTTCCTAACTTCATGTGTCATATTGCCGTCCAACAGCTTCTATTATTTATTTGTTACATGTCCTTCTTGTAGTACTTCTCCAAATTCTTTCCATGATTTTACTTTTGCTCTTTTTTGCCACTAGTCTCTGCATGTAATATTTTTCTCTATCTTCTTCTAATTCTGTTTCGATGTATTTTTCCATGCCACTTTCTTCTCTATTCCTGCCTTTACTTTTTTATTCCACATTTTCTCCTTTTCAACTATTTATTTGCATTTTTTGATTCCATGCACTTCAGTTGCTGATTTCTTTAATAATTCACTGTAAGTATTCCATCATTCCTCCATTTTCCATGTTTCTTTTTGGCTCTCTATTTATATCAATCTTTTGTTAGTTTCATTTTTGTAATGTTCTCACACCATTTCTATCTTGAGTTTGTTTACCTTTACTTTCTTGTACTCTTTTCTTTGCACCTCCTCTATTTTTACATCCTCCAGTTTTGCAGCGACCATCCTGTTGTGTGGACAGTTCTGGCTCCTTTTTTTGTTATGTTGTTTTGTATGTTTTGTTCTATGTTTCTCATAAAGACTATATAGTCGATTAAGCTTTTCGCATTTCTCTCTTCAGCCACAAATGTATATTTGTCTTCAGTGATTTGTTCATTGAATGTGTTTCCTATTGACAAATGATGACAACTCATTATTGATAAATAACTTCTTTTATTTAGAATCAACATGCTACATTTCATTTACATTGTTATTCTCTTAAAAACATGACATTGACATTACTCATAATTACACAATAGTCAACCTGCACTAAGTACCAACCTATATTTTAACACTAGGTTTATTATTTTCATAATTGTTAAAAATTATCTTTTTTTCTCATCATTTTGCAATAAAATTCCATCAGAGCAATATTTTACTAGTTTGTTAAAGCTCATTAATTTCTCTGGATTTTGCAGCGCTCTGAAGTTGAGTGGGTTCTTGAATACATGCAAACTTGGAATAAAGGATTTTTTGCCCTGTATCTTTAACATTCCTCTGATATTATTAGTTTATACCTTTTTCCCTACTACCTATGAGGAAGAGTGCGTTTTTTAATTTGTATCCACATTAAACCTAAGAAGTTCAGAATGTGTTGGAGTTTTGAAAGTTTTGATTGGCATCCATATTTGTTCAAGCCTTTTCCAGCCCAATCTTCAGGACCGCAGTATTTTCTGGTGATAAACTCTAACACGGTGGAAACGAGCTGCATCTTGTGTTGTGTAATGGTATTCTTAGACCGGCACGATAATCGGCTTGCTTATTGACTATTATAGGTATTAGACAGATTAGACTAAATCTACACGGATTGGTGGATAATCTCAGGTGATCCCTTTGTTGAAGCTTGTGATTTTTCTACGAGGCAACAAGATTTTAAAAGGAATTAGGTTCGTAGGGCGGCGTTGGGTGCTTAGACTGTCGGTGTAGGCCTACACCGCTCGTCCTCTTCGAACAAATAGGCAAGCGGTTTACCCGTATAAGCAGAGTAGAAACCGACTATTTTTATTTAATTTCTGCCGCGCTTTTAAATTCAAAGGTCTTCTTCGCCTGCCATATCAGAATTATCCGATCACCATTGTGAAGGCTTCTCGATCTTCTGCAATATGGAATAATTGTCCTGCATTTGGTATCGTGAGTCCATTCACAAATGTTTTTTAACCAAGAAACTTGTTTTCTTCCTACACCTCTACTGCCCTCTAATTTGCCTTTAAGGATCAGTTGTAATATTTTATATCGACTTCCCCTTACTATATGTACCAGATAAGACATTTTTCGATGTTTAAGTCTTTAGCAGTTCTCTATCTTTGTTGACGCTCCTTAGTACTTCTTCATTAGTTTTCCTTCCTGTCCAAGGTATCTTAAGCATTTGTCTATGAACCCACATTTCCAATGCTTTAATTTTGTTCATGATCGATACTTTTAGCGTCCACACTTCTGCACTATACAAAAGTACTGACCAAACATAGCACTTAACCATTCTTTGCCTTAGTTCTAAACTGAGATGGTTATTGCAAAGAAATGACTTCATTTTCATAAAAGTAGTTTTAGTCATTTCCATTCTACGTTTTATTTCGTCTGGATCTAGTTGGTCCGGTATCACAGTTCCCAAATATATCATTTTGTGAACTTTCACAACTTGGACTCCGTTTAATTGAAGCTTTGCATCGGGATGTGGGTCACGACTAAACACTAAAAATTTGGTTTTGTTTGAGTTTATTTTAATGTCCATTTCCTCTCCTACCTCGTGACTATGATCAAGCAGAATTTGAAGACCTTCAATATTATCTGATTATCCAATCACATTAAGTAGTTCCCCATTGATTTTTATTCCATATGGTTGTCTCTCAATTGCCTTTTTAAATAACTTGAAGTCCGATTAAATATTGAACAATTTTTTCGACAAAATGCAACGTTGTCTGACTCCTCGTTGTATAGAGATTTCATCGATGTAGTTATCTCCAATTTTTACGATAGCAGTTTGATTTCAGTACAAATTTTTAAAGACACGAATATCCTTGTCATCTATTCCGATATTTTTCAGTATTTGCATTAATTTTACATGCTGTACTTTTCGAAGTCCACGAAACATGCAAATACATCTTTTCTTTGGTCACGGCATTTTTGGAATAGAATGTTAAGCGCAAAAAGTGCCTCCTTGGTTCCCATAGCATTTCTAAAACCAAATTGGGTATCTTCAAGATCTTCTTCGCATTTGCGTCTAATTCTGTTGTGAAGTATTCTGAGGAAAATTTTAAGAGTGTGACTCATAAGGCTAATTAATCGATATTCTGCATTTTCTCGCATTGTGTTTTTTAGGTATTGCGACAAAGGTGGATTTGAACCAATCTGCGGGAATCACTCCGGTGTTATATATTTTGAATTAAAAAGTCTTACTACTATTTTTATGTTATCATTCTCTATTAGTGCAACTCAGTTGGTGTATCATCTGGACCACAAGCTTTTCTAATTTTAGCATTATTTATAGCGTGTTCTACCTCGCATTTCATAATTTCTGGGTCGTCAGTACAGTTTTGGTAGAATTCGGCAATATTATTCCTGTCATCTTCAAACAACTCTGATATATACATCTGCCATTCTTTTTTATTTCTTGCTCATTTACAATAATTTTGTTATTATTGTCAACGAGTACAGAGGGTATTCGTTTTTTAAATATGTTACTCATTTGTTTTAGTTTTTTGTGCACATTAAATAAGTCGTGTTTAGATATTACATTCTCCATTTCGTCGCACCTTTCTCTCATACATTTTTCTTTGACTAATTTGGTCTCCTTTTTTATTCTTCTCTGCAGGTGTCTATATTCTGTTGATTTTATCAGTCGACGTTGTTCTATTAATTTCAATAATACCTTTCAAGTTCAAAGGTATTATTGAAATTTTTTTATGTGGGCCGGAAATTATTTAACAAATAACTTTTCTCGAATTGCTTGGAGTAACATTTTTTAGGCATATCTCATCGAAATAATACTCTTTTATATTGTTAATTTTTCGAAAAATGTTTAAAATATCTAGTTATTTGCAATTTTTCGTTAAAAAATTTCGTTAATTACTGATTTTTGGAATTTTTTTTTCCAAAAAACTACTAAATGAATTGCTATTCTGTAAAAAGCTTTATAATATTTAGACCTTAAAGTACACGTAATATTTTGACAAGGTTAAATGGATTCTATCTTACTCGAAACATGGAACCAAATATTTCGAATAAGCATTTTGAGCAAATTATCGCTGTATACGATAATAAGCTTTTTGTAGAATTGTAATTCATTTAATTGTTTTTAGAAAAAGATCACTAATTGAGGCATTAAATTACTCGAAAAGTAAACTTTTTTAAAATTACCAAGAAAGAAGTATTTACTTTGATGAAATACATCTAAAAAAAATTTAGTCGAAGAGATTCGGGAAGTTGTTTGCGTAAAACAGGAACTAGGTCTTCGTTTGTATGACTAGGCACATCAGAAATGGGTCTTTTGATACGCCAGAGACAGCCCTATAACTATTATTTTGTTTGAACCTTAAGAGGTGACCCGCTTTAGGTCCTATGCATAGTATAAGGCTCAGCAATAGGTTCTACCTCCCATATTCCATACTATGTTTTTATTTTTGATAAATATGTGCCTCACAACATTTTTTAGTTATATGTTTACGTTTATCAATTTTGATTGAAATACTTTTTAATTTTATCAGATTAATCACCGTGATATAATTTATACTGGAAATACGCTTGAACTGATTAAAATAATATCGTTAATTTGCGTCATAAATGGTTTAGAAAAACCCCATTAAACAAACGTGCTTAAAAATGTTCTTTAGTCTAAGTGGAAAATTTCCTGCAGTGGAAATCAAAACATGGGATAACAATGTTCTTTAGTATTGCCTAAAAATATATCTTAAATTTTGCAAATTTAATTTGAAACTGCATGGTAAACTTGGTTATTCATGTATAAAAATGATTTTATGTAACGACCTTCAACATTTAGATTGTATATTAACAGAATCTTTAGCTTGTCTATTTATACTATTCCATATAAATATCTATAATAAATAAATTTATACCAGTTTTTTATTATTTTCATTATTATTTTTCTAATGTCCAGTTTTTGTAAATATCTAAAAATGTTTTTTTGTTAATATCCTTTTTTTTTCTGTTAGTACTATTTTAATTTGTGTCATATTGTGTCAGAAGTTTGTTTTAAAATGTCAATTATACAAATTTTTTCTTGTTACGTAATGTTAGATCTCTATATCTTAAATATTATATTTAAAGTAATAGTTCGGAGATATAGATTCTAGTCTGGAATTGTTTTGTCTGCAGGCGGCAGACACTATCAAAGGTGAAGCGATCCTCTTAACGCATAAAGATTACGCATTACTATTAAAATAAATCAGATGTTTTTGAATTTCGATCGCTTTCCTGAATATCTGTGTTTCTTCGAATAAAAGTTAGCGGTTGTCTTATGTGATGTATTCAGTATGTATGTTCAGTATGCCTGATTTTTCAGTGACCAAGGTGACAGTTGCTTTTGTATTGGTCAAACAAGTATTTACACTAAATTTTGTTGTTCCAAGGTACTCTCTCTCTCTCTTCAACCCTGACCCCCCAGGGGGAGTGTAGTGGTCGACGTGATGTCGTGTATTGTTCGTCTCCAGAGATCTCTGTCTCTGGTCATTTCTTTTAATTCATGCATAGGTCTTTGGCATATTCCTGTAATTTGATCTATCCATCTTGTTGGGGATCTTCCTCGTGATCTTCGGCCTTCTACCTTTCCTTGTATTATGAGTCTTTCCATGTTTTCTGTGTTTGCTCTCATAACATGCCCAAAATATTTTAGTTGTTGGAGATGGACTTTACTAGAGAGTCGTTGGCTAACTTTTAGCTCTCTTAAAATTGAATTATTTGTTCTACGGTCGGTCCAAGGAATTCGTAACATTCGTCTCCAACAGAACATTTCAGTGACGTCTATCTTTCTTCTCTCCGATTGTCTCAGAGTCCAAGATTCACATCCGTAGGTCAGTATTGGGAATATTAAGCAGTTGATCAACCTCATCTTTATCGCTCTTGAAATTTGACAGTCCTTCCATATTTTGGTCATTTTTGCTGTGGCAACTTTTGATAGATCACATCTATGTTTAATCTCTTCTTGTAATGTCTCTGTGTTTGTGATTAATGATCCCAGATATAAGTATGAGCTCACAACCTCGAACCGGTCAATTGTGGTTATGTGTGGATGATTGTTGTGTAGTCTATCCACTATCATGATCTTTGTCTTTGATATGTTTAATTGCAGACCAAATATTTGACTTTCGTTTTCGATCAGTCGTATAAGTTCTATCAGCTCTGCTTGACTATTTGCAAGAAGGGCTGTGTCATCTGCGAAACGATAGCTTGTTTAGTTTATGACCATTTATTGAGATGCCCTTTTCCCATCCTTCAAGTGCTCTTCGCATAATATACTCCCCATATATGTTGAATAATTGTGGAGATAGTATACATCCTTGTCTGACACCCCGTTCTGGATGAAACTCGTTCGAAAGTGTGTCAAGTACTTTAACTGATCCAGTAGTGTGTTCATATAGTTCGGTTATAAGCGTAATTAGATGTTGTGGTACGCCTACTTCTTTTAGTATTCGCCATAAGTGTCTCCACTTGACCCTGTCGAACGCTTTACGGTAATCTATAAAACAGATGTATAGTGGGATGTTGAATTCCCTAGATTTCTCGATTATCTGTCTTATATTCAGCAGGTGTTCTCGAGTGCCTCTACCTTTGGTAAATCCAGTTTGCTCTTGTGGAATTTCTCTTTGAAGGAATGTTTTCAGTCTCTCATTGATTATATGTAGCATTATCTTGCTGGCATGGGATATAAGAGAGATAGTTCTATAATTGTCGCATTTATGGAAGCTGCCTTTTTTATGTATGGTCGTTATTGTAGATTTTGTCCAGTCTTCAGGCCATTGTTTGGAATGCCATATTTGGTTACAGAGTAGATGAAGTAACTTTACGCCGGTTTCTTCTGTGGCTTTAAGCATTTCTGCTGTTATCATATCTGGACCTGGTGCTTTGTTATATTTGAGCTTGTTGATAGTCTGTCCTTACTTCATTTTCGAGTATATCAGGTTCTTCTTCCACCTCGTCAGAGATTTGGCTAACAAGCTCTTGGCGTTGATTATCTTTATATAGGTCCCTGCAATACGATCTCCATATCTCTGCTATGTCTTCTCTGTTTGTTCTCAGGGTTCCAGTGTTATCTTCAATGGCCCAAGTTTTGGCTCTGAAGTCTCTTGTCAGGTAGCGTATTTTTCTAAATAGATCTCTCGGCTGATTATTCTGACCATGTCTCTCAATTTCTTTGCATATACTTTGATAGTACTGTTTTTTGTCGGCCTTACATCTTCGTTTTATTTCTTTATTGAGTTTCTTAAACTAGCTTTTTCCCTTTCACTATGTACACGTCTTTTACACAGATTTCTTCTATTCTCAATTATTTTAAGAGTTTTATCTGTTATCCAGCGTTTCCGTTTCACCGGATTATTTTTCTTTGAGCGATCCACTGGTGTTGTTAAGCAATGTTTAAACGTTGTGTTCCAAGGTACACTGAACCACAACTACGGAAAATACGGTAAATCTCTTTAGTGGATAACGGTTTTCCTGGATCTTTGGCCGATCTAGACTTTTTTGTATCCTCTTCGTTGGTTTGAAGATGCACTAGACGACCTGTTTTGCTAAAATTTTGTCGTTTTGTTAGATAAGAAACTTTATCGTGTAGTTTTCGTTGTTGGTCGATATTGGGATGATTATTTTTGTATAATTCTCTTGATATCTATTGTGGCATAATCTTTCCATATCAACAGTTTTTCTAGATGTTTTAGATATACGAGCAGTGAGATCCAAAGACGTTTGACCCGTTTATGACCAACGGTTCGTGTGCGTTGGTTTTCAGTATACTAGCTGTGCATGTTCTCTGTTGGATTTTACATTACAAACATAATAGCTTTTTGTCTGCTAGTTGTAGGGCTTGTTGTTCTGATTTTTTGGACCTCCCATTGTCAGCATCAGTCTGTTCGTAAATATTCCAATGCCTATTCGGGTCAACTGACAGATCGTGGGGGAAACACAACCTCTGCAAATAGCGCAGATACTGTGTATATCAACCTATACATATCGGTATATTAGTTGTAAATACCGTGCTTCTTAGTTTATCGAAAGGTTATTTTAACCCTTGTGTGCATACCGGGGTATTCACCACGGCACATTTTTTTTAATACAAATAATCGAGCTCAAATTATATGATGCAAACACACCCGGGTACCCACCATAGAAAAATTCAATTTTGAATAATTTATTTGATTCATGCGTATGATATGTAATACATGTGAAATAATGTAGAAAGATTTATTTATTGCATTATACACACTTAGCAAAAGTTACTGCATATTCATCGGAGATCAGCTTATCACATTCGTGTTTTGCTTCTCGTATTGATTGTTTGTTTGTAACAAATATGGCAGGAACCGATGAGTTTCTTTCTCCTCCCTGATGTATCTCGTTGACTGATGGACCAGGAGCAACCTCCACGGGATTTACTGGCCGAGATTTCACACCTTCAATTTCTCGTTATTTGCGTGTTATGATATATATCTCCTTTTGAAAGAAAGGTGCTACGCAATATATTCGGAGCGGTCTGTGAGAACGGAATATGGAGGCATAGATATAACTTTGAACTGCAGAATATCTACAACAAACTTTTGGTGGTAAAGGTATTACCACTATAATTAAGGGAAACCGCCTGCAATGGGCAGGACATGTAGCCCGGGTCCCTGAATCGAACATGATAAGAAAGATTCTAACAGCGCATCCCGTGGGAATGAGAAGACGGGGTAGACCAAAGCTGAGGTGGATGGACGGGGTAACACAAAATGTGGAGAAGGTAGGAATTGGCAACTGGAAAATGCAAGCAAGGGACAACAGAATGGTGTAGAAAGCTTGAGAAGGTCGAGGCCCTATAAGGGCTGTAGCACCCAGATGATGATGATATATATCTCCAATCGTTAGCGTTGCAAGTTCTTCGTTTAATTGATGTATAACTAGCCGTCGCTGGTTGATTTTTTTTTTTTGCAACATCTTATTTTCATAAATAAGGTACGAACCGTGTAAGGCAATATATAGCATATTAAAAAACATGAATACTGAGTATTGCATTAGTGCTTTCTGTCTGCAGACTGATGTAATTTAAACCTTTCTCATCAGCCCTGACCCACGGAGTAGTCATGGGTAACACCATAAATTTTTGAGTGTTGATACAATGACACTGACACAGCTGCCTGTATCAGCACAATAAAGTGTCATGCAGTGTTTCAGTATTAAGTGTTGCATGTTGCATAGTACAGAAACACTGCGCCAGTGTTATATTGGGCGAGAAACGATACTCTTGATACGAATTCTAAATATAACTATCCACATAGTTGCCAAATGATGGAATTTCTTTAAAACATACGCTATTAAAATAACATTGATACTTAAGTCACTTTTCTATTGCATGAAGTGATCTTAACATTAAAAAAAGTATGGGTTAAATGAAAAGAAAACCTTTTTTCTCTCGAGCTAAACCAGTACATTTTAAGCGAAATTACCGTAAATTTGATACTTCAAGACTAAGTATTTCTAGATTCAAATTTAGTGAATGAAACAAAAAAAATGGATGATCCATAATACTTCCTTTAAAATCTTTTAATTGGTGTAAGTACTAAAACTGAAAATTATAAATTTTGTTTAATTGTTGATATTTGATATTTATTGTAATTGGTTCATAGATTTATAGTAATAGTAAAACAATACTGCGCCATATTCCTGGTAGTTCGAACCTTACTAAAAAATAAATTCCTTATTTGTTAATTCTTTTAATTGTCGACTTAAATAAACTTTCTCTACTTTTTTGAGTAGGTAATTTTACAAATATACTCGCGGCAATAACGCATACTACATAATTAAATTTGTGAGCTTGTGGGTATGCTGTAATTTATTGTATGCATGTCGAAGATTAACGAAAAAGAATCTGACACTGTGTCGACTGAAGTCAACACTGTGTGTCGGTGTGGGTGTGTTGAACTGTGTCATAGATGTCACTGTGTCATTTCAACTGTATCAATGCGATTGATACACTATAAAGTGTCAATACGAGAGTGCCATTCAACACAGTATTGCACATCTCTACCACGGAGGGAGTGTAATGGTCCTCATGGTGTGTATTGTTCGTCTCCAAAGATCTTTGTTCCTGGTTATTTCTTTTAACTCATGCATAGGTCTTTTGTATATTCCTGTAATATGGTCGATGCATCTTGTTGGGGATCTTCCTAGTGATCTTCAGCCTTCTACCTTTCCTTGAATAATAAGTCCATGTTTCCATGTGTCTGATCTCATAGCATGTCCAAAGTATTTTAATTGTTGGAGGTGGACTTTGCTGGATAGCTATTTGCTAACTATTAGCTCATTTAATTTTAAATTATTTGTCCTGTAGTCGGTCCACATAATTCGTAACAGAACATTTCAGTGACATTTATCTTTCTTCATATCATATATATGATTTATTTCTTCCTGTAGTAACCCTGTGTTTGTAATCAATGATCCCAGATATAAGTATGAGCTCATAATCTCAAACCTGTCAATCATGGTTATGTGTGGATGATTGTTATGTATCCTATCCACTATCATGATCTTTGTCTTTGATATGTTTAACTGCAAACCAAATGTTTGACTTTCGTTTTCAACCAGTTGTATGAAATCATTTAACTCTTCTTGACTATTGTAAGAAGTGCTGTGTCATCTGCAAAACGCGGGTTGTTTATTTTTTGGTCATTTATTGAGACGCCGTTTCCCTATCATTCGAGCGCTCTTATAATATGTTCCCCATATATGTTAAATAATTGTGGAGACAGTATACATCCTTGTCTAACACTTTGTTCTGGATGGAATTCGTTTGAGAGTATGTCAAGTACTTTAACTGTTCCAGTAGTGTATTCGTATAGTTAAGTTATTCGCGAGATTAAGGGTGGTATGTC
Source organism: Diabrotica balteata (assembly GCA_918026665.1). Lineage (NCBI taxonomy): Eukaryota > Metazoa > Arthropoda > Insecta > Coleoptera > Chrysomelidae > Diabrotica > Diabrotica balteata. Next base: position 125,881,697 of record OU898280.1, on the reverse strand, counting down.
TTCTTCTTTTAGTATCTACCATAAGTGTTGCCATTTGATCATAAAACAAATGTATAGTGGTATAATGAATTCCGTAGATTTTTCTATTATTTGTCTTATGCTAAGACGATGTTCTCCAGTAACGCTACCTTTGATAAATCCAGTTTGTTCTTGGGGTATTTCTCTTTGTAGGACAATTTTCAGTCTCATTAATTATATGTAGCATTATTTTGATGGCATGTGAGATAAGAGAGATAATTCTATAGTTATCGCATTTATGGAAGCTACATTTTTAATGTATTGTCGTTATTGTAGATTTTGTCCAGTCATTACGCCACTGCGTGGAATGCCATATTTTGTTACACAGCAAGTGAAGCAATTTTATTTCGGTTTCTGAAGATATACATGAATATATTTGGATGATGCATTAAGTTGATTTTCTTTGAGAAATAATCACAGACATACAATATTTTTGTCGCTAGCTAAGCACGCATTAGAAATGGGGCATTAAAAAAAGGCAGTGGGAGAACGATAATACCATTTGATCATATACATTAATTACATTAATGCAAAGTCAAATATATTTCCTATTAATTTGGTTTATCAATTAATACAAAAGCAACATTATGAAAGTTATAATTCATAAATTTTTTTAATATTCCTAGTTTTAACTGTATTTTCTTTGTTTTTACAGCCAGATAGTCCATACCAAGGCGGCGTATTTTTCCTAACAATACATTTTCCAACAGATTACCCTTTCAAACCTCCAAAAGTGGCATTCACAACAAGAATCTATCATCCTAACATTAATAGTAATGGTAGTATTTGCCTTGATATATTACGTTCTCAATGGTCTCCAGCTCTAACTATTTCTAAAGGTGAGTAAAAACGTTATCTTCGATTATATTGTAGATTAAATAAATAACAGTGAAACGTTTTTTTAGTTATTAAGATTTTTTGTTCTGTGAAGACGTCGTCTGTTCCGCTTCGATGAAAAAAATTTATTCTAAATAATTAATGCTGTTAATACGTTGTAGATGTGGTTTAATTACAAAAGTGCAAATTTTTAACTTTTCGATTGAACCGTAAATACTGTTTTTCTACAAGAGATAAGGATATCAAAATAAAGTTTAATTATAGTGCGGGAACTTTGCGATAAATATAAGTTCGACAAATCTACTAAATTATAAGCGGCAACAAGTCACAATTTAATCCTTATATAGGCGACAACAAATGCTAGTACCATTTTAGTTTGATTTACAGATTTGTATGGATCAGTCCATTCTTAGGTTTTTATTTTTTTTTTCTTTCTTTCATAATTTTTGATGTGTTTTCACTTTTGTCACTATCTTCCTCCATTCATTGCTATTTGTGAGCTACGATTCACACCTCCACATTTTTCAAATTCTCTTCCACCTGCTCTCTCCATTTTATCTTAGGTCTTCCGCTCGCTTTTCTTCCTACCTAGTGGTATCAATTCCGTAATTTCTCGTACTGGGTTTGTTTTTTTCTTTCCTCATTATATGATCATATCATATTGTCCTTTATGCTTTTATTGCTCTCAGTTTGTTGTCGTTTTTTATTCACTAATAATTATGTACATTTAATTTAAAAAAATTGCCTAATTCATCCAAGGCAATTTAGATCCTAATATTTTTCTTATTTCTTCTTTCAAAAATTTTTAATTGTTATTCCTATCTTGCCTTTTAGTGTGATTGGTTCTCAGGCTTACATTACAACAGTTCATAGTGTATCTTCATTTTTGTGTTTTGGCTTATTTGGTTATCTCTGAATATATTTTTGTTTTATTATAAGGTTACTGTTTCTCTCTTGAATACTACTCTTTAGGTCTATTCTATCATTTTCCCGATTCATCAGTAGTCTTAAATATTTAAACGTTTCTTGTGTCTGCTGACGTTCATGTATTTTGGTTTTGCTTCATTGACTGATTTACATTCATTTAATATCTTTTTTAATGCTTTTTGTCACGAATTTCTATAGTTCTGTCATCAAATATCCTATTGCTTACATGTTTTTATTATTTATTGTACCTGTGTTCGATATCTTTTTGACAATCTTATCAAGTTCTTGAATATACAATAATGTTGAAAGGGCATTGCCTTGTTTCACTCCATTTTCTATTTGTTTTTTTTTATGTATTTTTCTGTATCATAGTGCTATTTCTTAAGACTCCAATCATTATTTTCCTATTTAACTTGCCAAAAGTTTGTTTGAAGTCTAGAAACAATATTTGCACTTATGCAGTTCTAGTACCCATAGGATTATTTCATCATTTGTCTTTTTGTGTGAATAGCGTATATTGTAGATCTTTTTTTCCTAAATTCTTCTGGTAATGCCAATACTCGCCTGCATTCAGGTCCGTGGCATCATATAACCAGTATGAAGTGCCATTCGTGTCATTTTTTATTTTGTGATCATTAAAGGATTCAGATTTTACAAACAATTTCTCGCATTACCTTGGTGAGCTGCTCTCCACCGTGCTTAAATAACTCTGCTGGGATGCCACCCCAGGCAGCGATTGCATCCAAATATCCAAATCTATAAGGAACCCTGGACATAAATGACAATAACCTGAAGAACAAGCAGTAAAAAAAAAGAAATTAATATGGTTGAAAATATAAGAACACACAATTCATACAAATTAACACAATTATTAGAGGCCAAGAATTTATTTAAAAAATAACTGGATTCGTGACAGATTGCTGAAGACATGCGCACCTCTGTAATGTGGCCTAAATATTTCAGCTTTCTTGTTAATGTACTTTATAACCTCGGAATCCTTTTGTAGCCTTCTTAACACTTCTGCATTTGTAACTCGTTGGGTCTATGGTATTTTCAAAATCCTTCTATAGCACCACATTTCAAATGATTCCAACTTCTTTATATTATCCACTTTAGTGTTCAGCTTTCCATTCCATAGAACAAAGTCGAAAACACATAGTATCTTACGGCTCTTATCCTCAGCTCCAGAGGAGGTTCTTGATTAACAAGCGTTTTTTTTTATAAATGCTTGTCTTGCAACTTCAATGCGTGTCCTTATTTCTCTACCTTGGTCATTGTTTTCATTTACCCAGGTTCCCAGATATTTGTAGTTTTTCACTCTTACTACTTGTTTCCCTTGATATCTAGCCTTACTATTGTATGTTGCTTAGAAATAATCATGCACTTGGTTTTCTTAACGTTTATTTTTAGTCCATATTTTATACTAACTTGATGTAATCTATTTAATAACCGTTGCAGTGCTTCTAGACTGTCTGCAAAAACAGCGGTGTCGTCTTCGAATCTTATGTTGTTCAAGATTTTTCCGTTTATTGATATACCCTTTTGTTCCTTTGATATTGCTTCCTTAACAATAGCTTCGCTGTACAGATTGAATAACAACGGGGACAGCATGCAACCCTGTCTAACACCTCTTTTAATTTATATAATTTCTGTATCGACATTTTCGATTCTAACCTTTGCTTTTTGATTCCACTACAGATTTACAATAACTCTTATATCTCGACTATCCAGATTCTTTTCTTTTAACAGTTTTACGAGTTTCTGATGTCGTACTCTATCAAAAGCCTTTTGAAAATCTATAAAGCAGGCATAGAGATCCTGGTTCATATCTAGACGTCTTTGTGCGAGAACGTTGAAAGCGAACAGATCCTCTCTCGTTCCTAGTACTCTGAATCCAAACTGAGTGTCATCTGTATCTAGTATTTTTTTGTATAATCTTCCATGTATTTTGAGGTCTTTGCATTTCTAATTTCCTGTTCTAAAATCTTAGTGTATCTTTGATGGTCTTAGTTCAACTCTTTCGAGTTGATATAATTCAAAGATATATCTTTTGCGTCACTGTCCTTGCTCATGTATAGTTCCAAATATTTTTCGCTGGAATATTCCCAAAAGTCTTTCATTCTTCGGCGTTAGAGTCCATGTTTTTGCCCCATACGTGAGGACCGGCGTCAGTAGTGTTTTGTTATACTAATTTTAGTTCTTTGGATGTTTCTTTAATGGAATTGTTTTTGCTTTTTGTAGTCCATAGTATGCCCTATTTATAAGGTTTATTCATCTTTTAATCTCTTTGCTTGTTTTGTTGGTAGTACTCACTAGCGAGCCAAGGTATGTGAAGCTGTCAACAAGTTCTAAGATATGACTTCTAAAGACCTGTTTCTCGTTACTCATTTGATATAGTATCCTTAGTAACCAACATGGACTTGGTTTTGTCTTCGTAGATGACTAGATCGACCTGTTTGGCCGCCGTTTTCAATGCTAGGAAATATTGCTCGACATCTCTTGGTACCCCCTATTATGTCAATGCCATGTGTTAAAAAAATATCATTACTAAATATTTCTCAATTTCATAAAAAAAAAACTCGATACCAGAGTTTATGCACTTAATGTAAACTGCAAGGTTTTACTGATGGTTAAAATCTGATTTCTGTTAGTGTATAAATATGCTTCTAGAATTGGAAAATAAAGTCAAGATTAGTAGTAAAAGCAGTTATTTATATATTCATATAGACAAAGAAATTGATAACAAATCAGTATATTTTGTTAGATAACAGTGGTTAAATTATTTTCTCTTCTTATTTACAGTAACAATAAATTTATTTTAAAAATGAATTTTAAAAAATGTTCAATTCAAAAATTGTATGAGTTGTTGTTGAAACGATATAACTTTTTTTGTTATGGAAAAAAACAAAAGATACACAAAAATAGTAGAAAAAATAATTAACCGGTATGAACACAGAACGTTGCTGAAGAAACCATATTGAAATATAGTATAAAAGCAACAATACTAGATTGAAGACGAATATACAGGTGTGATAGATTGTAGATTTTAAAGGGCTAAATTATGTAAAATTTTACGGAAAGAAATTATGAAAAATATTGCCTCAATTTTCATATTTTAATAACTTCTCATCTTAAAAAAGTAATGTTTGTACGCGCATAACTTCAGGACGACTGCACCAAATTAGATAACTCTTTTTGGTGTTTGTCATTATAAGAACAAGGTTTGTGTAAAAGATAATTTTCAAAATAATTGTACGTAGAGACGTAAAAAACAGTTTTTCCGTAATTTTTAATCGCAATATAACTAATAGATGACCTCATACTATGACTAACAAAGGAAGCTATGATTCACAAAATAAATGTCAGAATTTATAGATTGAAAACGCAGTAGCGCACCTAGAATTGTCCTCTGGGGGGGTTTTGGTTGGGCACTGAATTTTTTTTATGCTACCTCCACCATTTTAAGTCCTTAACATTTGTAAATAACAGTGTTGCAATAGGGTCCTGGGAAGGGGTTGACCCCCAAAACCCCTGGGTGCGCCGCTGGCATAACGACATATTTATATTTTATATTGCCGCTTCAAATAATGACAAAATTTCAACATATCAGATGGGAAGATATGTAAATGAGGCGGTTTGGAGAATATCTTCATTTTCCATACACAAACAATTAAAAATTCACCTGGTGAATGTACAACGACTTTATTTCACGAGATAAAACGCAACGCAGAGTTGAACGACCACAAACGACAATAGAATCGGCTAGAACAAAATAGAATAAAATGATAAAAGAAAATAAAGTATATAACAAAATAAAATCTTTAATTTGACGCATATTAATAGATTCTTAGTATGCTAATTCAATTGTTTGGTCTTTCTTTTTTTTTAGTTTAGTTTACTTTATTGTCAAGACATAGTTTTTCTTCTGTACCTTTATATTATATCTTTAAAAAAATTATAACGATATTTATATTACATAAAAAATTATTAGACAGTAAATAAATGTTATTTATTTCCTTTGTGATTGTATGAAAGAAAACAATTTATTTATTCTACAATTGAATTAACAACAAAGGATTGCAGACGTACTTTGATAGAAGCTATAAACATTGGATCTAGTAAATTACTTCTTTGATTCTTCGGGAGGGACAAATGAAACATTAGTAATTTGATTGTTATTGGCAATGATCAGATTGCAGTAATCCTCGCGTTGGCTTCATCTGGAATATCTGCAGCTTTATTAGAAGGCGGACGAACTGCACATTTTGTCTTGAAATATCTATTAAACATAGAAATCAATGAAACGCCAGATTGCAACATCTCCAAAAATATCGCAATTGCGAAGAATTTACAGGTATGCCAATTAATCGTTTGGGACGAATTTATATTGCCCACAAGATGTCATTACAGGCACTGGAGAAAACTTTAAAAGATATTCATAACAATCAAAAACATTTTTGGTGGAGCTGATTCTATTGTCAGACTCTTCCTTGTTTAATAATGATTTCCCAATTAACTGCTGCAGATGAACTAAATGCAAACCTAACATCATCCAATTTGTTTCAGTAGATAAAGACACATCAATTGACAACAACTAACATAGCGATTTTGCAACAAGATCAAAGTGCAATTGTGTTGTTGAAACAGTTATTAGATAGTGGAAATGGTAAAATCGCTATTGACACTTCAACTGCACTCATTTCATTACCCAGAGATTTCAATTACTTAACAGACTAGAAAGGGGAGCTCATTGAACTTTGACACATTATTTAATTCTAAGGCTTTATTATATATTCTTATTTAAAATAGAAGACGTTTATATAAGTATACAAGATAATCTAATGCTGATTTTTATTTTTCAGTTTTGTTATCAATCTGCTCACTACTGTGTGATCCAAACCCAGATGACCCTTTAGTACCAGAAATTGCTAGGATATACAAAACCGATCGGGAAAAATACAACGAGTTGGCGCGCGAGTGGACTCGCAAATACGCTATGTGATGGCCAGGCCCCCCCGACCCTCATTTCACATATTAGAAGAAAAACAAAAACAATTTATTTAATAATACATAAAAAATCAACAAACACATCGGAGGGGATCGGCCAGCCTGTCATTTTCACAAACAAAATTCTACTGTACATTTGCTTTTTGAGGTTTTGGATTCCGCCACAATAACATCATGGGGCTTTTATGTAACTTTTCAATTCCCAAATGACACGTTGTGGTGATACTAGCGTCCAAACTGTGGAGGAAGAAAAAATGTTGATATAAAATAAGTACTATTTTTTCGTCTCTACCCAGGTTATCTGGCTGCCATTGCCTCACTCGCTCCCAACTGATACTATATTTAATATTAGATAAATTAATACGTAGGATTTTTGTGGTTCAACTAGGTGTACTATAATAATAAATATATATTTTTTCCATACTTTCCATGCTCTTTCAACAATTTTCATTCTAAGAGAAAGCAATAGGAGAGTTTGTACTCACATAAAATCTGTAGATAATTTGTAAGTAATCAGTGTGTCTTTAAGTACAAACTCTTTTAAGATCTCAAAGGAATATTCGACTAATGAAAAATGTTAAGATTTATTACATATACATCGATTTTTTTACATCAGGATGCAGTTTCATATTGAAATGTTGGGTACTAAATTAAAAACGATTTTTAACAATACCTTAAAACAGAAATCGTTTAAATTTTTTGGAACCTGCGAATTAGAAAAAGAAAGTAATGTAGATACTTGTAAATTTTTTAAATTAGAATATTTTTTTTTTGTTTATTAAAGGAATTATAAATCTTGACATTTTTCTAATAGTAAAACTGGATGTGCAGTGATGTATATTGTTTACGTTCTAAACAGTGTTCATTATTTTTACTGATGGCTGGCTAATGTAACTTTCAAGGCTTTTAGAAAAGGAATCTACCGTAAACGAAGGCGTACTTTACAACAATGTTTGATAAAAATTGAAATTAATTGTAAACTTTTTATTTATTTACTGAATATAAATAAACCTTAAAAGTAATTTTCTTCAAGTTATTATTTTGAGACTTTCGTACCATATGCAACCATTTGTGTTCCAAAAGTACTTAAATGGTCCCTCCAGTGCAAGGCGTATGCAGCAACACGGACGCGTTACATTTTATAACTATTTAAAACTGTTGAATGGTGATTTGCCAAAAGGAAATCTGTCGTTCCCATTTAGGACATGTGTTTGAAACCTTTGGAGGGAATCATTGAAAAATTGAGAAAACAATTTATCTTTATGTCTATGCCACGTACATTGTTGTTCAAGAAGATACTTGTTATAGATGGGATATATTTTCAAATGGTATGCAAAAGATAAAAGTATATCAAATATTACATAAGACATGCAAACCGATGGGAACGCAACAAAGAGTTAAGATAGGCAAAATGCTCTAACTCTCAGAATTCAATTTTTTTATTTAATGTGATTAACAATAAGACTGCAAAATTTTAAGCCACGACGCCCTAACCCAAAACACGTCATTTTTTCTTTTTGTCTTATGAGTTGCAGTCAATTTAAAAAATTCACTCGAATAGCTGAGGCTTTTACAAAACTCTTCTGTATTTTATAGACCCATAGGTTTTGAGTGTAAATAATCTAAAAAGAGCATTTTTTTTCTGTTCTATATTTAATCAAAAACTGTATTTCAGATTTTTTTGTCAGATGCGTCACCTTCAAACATCCAACAAAACTGTTTTAGGTTTTTTTTGGGATTTTCTCCAGTTGATAAACTTAAAAATAGATTAAATCGGGGTTTTTTATAGGTTATATTTTTTGATAGATAGAATAGGTTTTTTGACATTTTTAAATTAATTACAGCCCACCGAAAAAAATTGACGTTTTTGGGGGAAGGAGATGGGATAGCGGGCTAAAACGCTCCGTTTTAGCCCGCTATCCATCTTATTTTTTATTAACATAAATGTGAAAACCCCTAAAAAAACATTGTGTTTTGGGGGGTTTAATTGTTGAATATCCTAAAGGACCCAGTTACTTCAATTTATATATAACCTATAAAAAAAACCTGATTTTTTAGGTTATATTATAAATTTTTATAGGTTTTTTTATACAAAAAAACTTATGATCTATTTTGAAGTCTATAAACTGGAGAAAATTTCAAAAAAAAACATAAATTTTTTGGATTTTAAAGGTGACTCACCTGACGGAAAAATCTGAAAACAATCAAGACAGTTTTTTTATTAAATACACAAAATAGAATAGATTTAAAGTTAACACAAGACAAACCAAAGAATTCGGTGAATAATAACTTGAATGGGAAGAATCCACAATTTTAAATACAAAGTAACTTTAGATATATATGAATTTCACCTGTATTGATAACGATATGTGATAGTGTCAGACTTCCAACTTCTGGCCATTGGCTCTTTTAACCTAAATTTCTTTTTTTTTTTCGTTCATTTCTATATCAAAATAAAGTTAGCCAAAAACTTCTGTGTTTCTTGTAATTTTAAAGTAAATGTTTAGATCAGAGGAATATACGTGCGACGGGTAGCTCAAGTAGTAAAACGTTTGACTAATAAGACTGGCACGGGCGTAAACATTGAGATAATTCGACTCGGCCTAATAAAATAGTTTAAAAGGAGATACTACACAATCAAATCACCTATATGTTACGTGGACCGTCACACTACGGTATGGTATGAAGGTGTAACAACACAAAATGTAATAATTTGAAATATATTTAACCACCAAGACCGTTCAGTTTTATAATATACATTTTATGATACTGATAAAACAAAGCTTTAGAAGGAAATGCGAAAAATACAACTAAAATTTGGGTGTAACTGTATACAAATGTCTATAGACCATTCGTTTTACTTCGTCCATATTTCTTGATGTGATTTTATATTTATTTCGGTATGTTCGAATGGTCACTAAAGTCCTGATAATATTGATTATCAGGACCAAGGATAACTGAACTAGAAAATCGCGAACTGATTTTTTATTTAAATCATCACTTGAATGAAACACTATTTCATTGTGACTTAATGAATTTTTTTGTTGATCGATATGCAAATTTGCATTATTTTGATGAATTACGCTTTGCACTAGTAAAATTGTATGGGGCTTACAGACCTTTCCAATCTTCTAATTAATGGAAGCCCAGAAAATATGCCTTGAACATTATTAGCTAACTTTTTCGACATTGGTCAATCTTTGTGTTCTTTAAATTAACCTACATATTGGTGGAATCATCAGTTTGAATAAGAACGTGACGATAATCGGTAATAAGTTTTTATTTTCATCAAAATTAATACAGTCACATTTTGACCACTATTTTTTATTGAGACATCTTGCTTATGTCCATGTTTTTCTTTTCGTTTGTATTAATGCCGACTATTCCGTCCTGTAATTGTCTTCTATCATTCTCCTTTCATATCATATTTCGTTCATAGATTTGTTCAAATGTACTTAAATTTCAGAGTTGCCTGTCAATGGGCTAGGCGGGCTAACGCGCTCAATGGTATATGAGATGTCTAGTGGATTAATGGTTAAAGTCACATGCTGGCCGAATGGATCGAGTCGGCTTATGGATTAGTACTGTAGCAGATAGGTACTTACGCTCATTATCACTATTTCATTGATCACTGCCAAAAGGCGTTAAGGATTTAGGATTTTTATACTTTAAAGAACCTTTGTGGTTGTTGATAAGGGTGTTCTGTTCGAATTTTGTAAAAAATGGTACTGTTTGGGACACAAATATTGTAATTATATCAGTTTAAACTACTTGTTTAAAATTGATTGGTATTTTAGGAGATAGTTTTCCACACGGTTGATTCTTCTTTCAATTCTACACTATGCACTTGATTGAATTTAGATGTTGATATGTAACCATAAACAGTATCCAGTTTGCTTATATTAGTCGTATTTTATAAACTTGCAATTGTATAATTTTTAATTTTGTCATCTAAAAATAGTTTTTGTACAAGAAATGTAGATGTGAAAAAGACGTATTGCATGTTTTTGAGATACCTAAAAAAGGGTAGCCTATCTCCTCCAAGATTTTTTAATGTACCGTACACTTTTTACTCCTCCTTTAAGTTAAATTATTACAGTGTAAAATATCAAATCTTATTACATGATAAGGAAACTTAGTATATTTGTTATATATTTTTTCTCGTAATTAAACAGGACACATTAAATGTTGAAATTCACAGGAGTGTATTTTTCTTTATTTTCTTCTTAGTGTTTTGTGATAGTGAGCGAGACTCTCAAAAAGTTTTTTATATAGTGAATTTTTCGTTGGTTATATGGGACAATAAAGCGATATATCTGTTTACTCAAAATGTTTTTGATGCAAATGTGTACTTTTCGGATTCATCAATATTGTGCAAGGACATGTTGTCAAAAGAAGCAATAGAACTGGGCTTACAATTTTCATTTACATATAGGACATAAGTTAATAAAACTATTAAAATGGTTGTTTGATTTTGTATTACTTGTACCCTAATGTTCAATACTAAACCTATTAATATTGTTGGAAAATAGATAATATTATGTCTGATAATAAAATAAGACGGGTTGAACGAAGCAACGATTCGGAAGTTTGGTCTCGATGGTTTGAGGAGATATCAAGTGGGGAAGAAGAAGACTGTGATGATGAATCCGAAGATGATCTCGATATGAATGTGAATTTTGCAAAAAGGAGTGATCACGAAACAGACTCTGAATTAGAAACATCGGAGCAAGAGTAATTGGTCCAAGATGAAGGAACTATTCATGAGAAGACCTGGCTCGTTTCGATGACCCGGGTCTTCCAGGTCATTCATTAAAATGATCCGTTAATATGAACGACTAATTAAATTTGTTGTGTAAAGGTCAAGTGTGTAGAGTTTAATGTTGATATGTTTATGAATCTTTCTGAGAGTATATGAATTAATGATAATGCATGACCCGTTCATAGAGATTCGTTCATTAGAACAACTTTAATTATATTGTTGTTTACTTGTAGAATTCGATATTGTTACTATAAATTTAAGAATGATATATAGTTATATTAAGTATTGTGTTAAGATATTGTATTTCACAAATCATATTCAGAAATCATTAAAATATTAAAAAAAATAATTGGAAAAGTTAAGTAAAATTACAAATTCCATATGTTATGTTCATGAATGAATGATAATGCAACAATTAAAATGTTTATTTCCTACAAATTTATAAACAGAACAAACTACGGGACTATTGCGTCGACAATTCGAATGTATTTAATTTTACAGTTTTGCAGCGTAAGGGTTTCGCCGTTCTGGGAAACTGAAATCAGCATTTGAACGATCCTTTGCGGTTCGCGGTTCATGCATTAATTTGACCGAGCAACGTGTCGCGATAATTATACAGTTCGTTTCATAAACACTAGACAGCGTCATTCATAGACATGATTCATAGGGTCATTCGAACGGGAGGGTCACAGAATGTGATTGTATCAATCACGGGTCTTCTAAAAGATTAGATCTTTGTGAACGGATCGTTCGTGACCTTCTCATCACTATAAGGAACAACATAACTTTCTTTCCATGAACAAGGACACATAAAGGTTTTCCGAGATCTATTAAACAATATAACAAATGGCATTACAAGGGTACAGACACACTTTTTTAAAGTATTAATAAATACATTAGGCACTCCATCTGGGTCAGCAGTAAGCTTATTGGGTGGCTCATTTATGCCATTAAAAATATCAGTCATGGTAATCTTAGGTCTAAGAAGAAGATCTAAGTGGTGAGAAACAATTTGGTTTCAAAAGCGGACTAGGTACACGTGTAGCAGCTTTCTGCTTGAATACGCTTGTACAAAACTGCTTGGATCAACGAAAGGATGCAGTCATAACATTCCTCGATTATGAAAAAGCGTTTGACACCGTAAATCGACGCAATGATAAAAATGCTATACAACGCTAACATTGACGAGAAAGATATGAGTTATCCAGAATCTCTATTGGAATCAAAAAGCACGAGTGAGACTGAACAAATCAACCAACACAGAAGAATTTGAAATTTTAAGAGGGGTGTACTTTGTCTCCTATGCTCTTCAATCTCAATGTAAAGAACATTTTTGCAGAGGCACTGGAAGGCTCTGAGTGTGGAATAAAGGTCAACGGGTTCCCGATAAATAACATTCGTTACGCCGACGACACCGCGATAATAACAGAGAACGAACATGATATGCAGTTAATGTTAAATAAAATAAACACTGTAGGAAAAATATATGGCTTGAAGATAAATGCTGGAAAAACTAAATGCATGGATCAAGTGGAAACATTTAAATACTTGGGAATGATGATGAATGACCAATGGGATCCTCAACAAGAAATAAAATGCTGTACCGAACAAGCAAGACAAGCTTTTATGAAATTTAAACCGCTACTATGTAACCACAATCTTTCCTTCAATCTCCGCTACAGGATGGTTAAATGCTATGTATGGTCCATATTGTTATACGGCATGGAAACATGGACGTTAAGAGTACCTTCCATTAATAAGTTGGAGGCCTTCGAAATGTGGACGTTGCGAAGAATGTTCCGCATACCATGGACAGATAGGGTGAGAAACGAGGAAGTCTTAAGAAAGGCAAATACTGGGAGAGAACTACTCAATTTGATCAAGGCACGAAAAATTGGATACCTCGGCCATATTCTGAGAGGAAAAAAATACGCAGTCCCTCAACTAATCATCCAGGGAAAGATTGAAGGCAAGAGAAGAGTAGGTCGCAAACAAATGTCGTGGCTACGGAACATAAAAAACTGGACAGGCATAAATAACACTGGCGATCTTTTGCATGCCGCAAAAGACGTCTGGCCTTAAGATAATTCGCCAACGCACTATAGGTGCACGGCACTATAAGAAGAGAAGAAGAAGGTAATCTTAATAGGAGGAGGAAAATATTTGTTCTAAAGTTGCTATTTAATGAATGGATAGGTACGTAAAGGTTGTTGTTATTTAGTGAATACACAGTTTAGAAGAAATAAATTAGCTATGTCTTGACCATTTCTTGCAGATTGGACTTGATAAAATAATAAGGAGTTAGGTAGGTTATGACTAGATCGCTTATCATTGATGTACTTCAAAATGATTTTGGGTCATTTCTTAGGTCACTAGCTGTACCTTTAATATAGTTACTGAAGCAAATTTCAGACAGTTGTTTACATTCAGCTCGTAGGTTGGTAAAATCTAATATACTATCATCAGAACGATTGTTAACATAATATAGGACCATATTTTTTCTCTAGAGTCAGTCAACCTCAAAGTCAGCAGAGAACCACTTGGGAAAGTTGAAGTTCTATATTTCTTCGATGGTACAAAGTAAGCAATTCCTATAGAGAGAACTTCGTGGAATAATTTTGTAGCAACAGCAACATCATTAACCATACATACCTGCCAGTCTATGGAAGCTGTTAAGCGCAATGTAATCGCCATTCCGAAAATCATAAACCAACTTATTTCTATTATAGATGCTAGAATCTACAAGAGGATCACTTGCTTTTAAGATATTTAGCTCCCTAACATTATAAAAAACTAATTCTAAAAATACATTAAGATTATTGGGAATATGTTGATACAATTTTTAAAAACCAAAGCTTGAGCAATATTCACAGCTGGATCACCTGCAGGACAATGCACCATTACAGCAAACTCATCATTCTCCCATGATGCATTGGGAAGATTGTAATGACCAAAAACAGATGTCCTGTGCTGAGTATTGCATAACAAAATTTTCCACCGTTTGACAATGCCAGTTGCATACTTCATGAGGTGATTGTGGAGGTATGTAAACACCACTGACCACAAATGTGACTTCATTAAGTAGCTGGTTAAGTATATTTGCTCAACCCGATCTTCACGAATACTAATGGTTTGTGATTTTAGCTTGTTAACAACAAACACTAGTACACCACTGCCACTAAACTTTGCACTGGTTCTCTGGAATCTATCCACATCTGTAGATACTAAAACCATCACATTTAATTCCACAATCAGTTATGTTATCATTCAAGTTACTCTCCACTAAAATAATTATGTTATATACAAGCAGCAGGAAATACTTTCATGATTTCGGAAATCTTTGTACAAATGTCTCCAAAATTTTGATAAAAAACTGTTATCTGATGGGAAGGATACTAGTTTTTTTGTAGTTTAACCTGTAGGAACACCACTGCGGTATCTAATGCATAGATTTTCATCGCCAGCAGATTTTCTTTCCTCTAGTTCCTTTTTAGCTGTCTTGTTCCATCTTAGTAAATAGAGAGAGTAAACAGGTATTACACATACTTGGAAACATAGATATCTCATAATTTAGAGCAAATGCAAGAACTTTAAAAGTCGTATTGAAATTGCTAGAGACAAACTTGTAAATATGAAGAAAATCTGAAATAATCAGAATTCAAAAAATGCAAGGAATTTGAATGATAGTGCTATCGCAGATAGACGAATATTAACAGTCCTATGCAGAGTTAATAAAAATTAGGAAGTCATTCAAACCATTATAAGAGAAAATTTGAATATATCATGATAGAATCAAGATATAGACTGCTACAGTTGATTATAGAAAGATAGATGAAGAATGTGAACCTCTTGCTTGCGAAATCTGATAGAATGGTCTACAGTGAAAATTACCGTGTTAATATCCAACCTTCAATGGAAGACAAAACTTTAACAATTTACCTTGTATATAAGCAAGAACTGAAACTAAATCCTAATAAAATGCAGGTGATAATCGAGTAGCAGGAAATGTACTCAAGATTGAAATCAATGGAAACAGATTTAAGACTTGTAACAAGAAGTGTAGATTATCAGTTAATGAGTTAATGTACTTAAATAATTTCTTAAAATTAGAACATCCTTGAGTATCTGTTGACGATACTGTTGAAAAGACAAGTTATATGAGTGGTATAAGCAAATTAACAGTATATTAAATTTGAACTGAATTAAAATGTAGTAAAATACCTGTTCGCAGAATTAGGCTTTTATGTATTCACATAAAACTTGACATTAGAATGCTAAAAAAAGTATATCGTTAACTATTTTATAACAAAATCATGCAAATATCTAGGTTTATTTTTAGCTGATTTACGGCTAGATTGAAAATCTGAATTGTCCAATCTAGGTTCATGATTATCAGGTACTTGATTTGATTTGATCCTTAAAAAGGTACATTTTCTGTCTCATCTGATATTGATTGACTAGTGGAATTCTCTAGTGTATTATTTGGACTTTCATTTTAATTTTCATCATTATCGTAATTCAATAATTTTAGGTCATCTCTAGGAGCTAAATGCTTCGTTGCAACTGTACTTTCCTTTCCATTTGGATACTGTATTAAGGCGTAATCTCAATTGGATTCTAAGAGATCAACCCCTTCAACTATGGAATCAAACTTACTTCTTCATACAAATTTTCTTTATCTGTATCTTTAAGTCACGAAGGAATAGAAGTTCCACTAGTTGATCTTCATTGATAAGTAAACAAATGTTCATGAGGTGTAAAATTAGTTGCTGTATACAGTAAACTTCATATAGAGTGCAGAACAATTTCCCATTTAGTGATGTCTAAATTTTTGGTTCTCAATGCTAGATTCACCGCTTTTCATATAACTCCATTGTATCTGTCGACTTTACCATTTCCTTCAGGGTTATATGGTGTTGTTCTACTTGAAGATATTCCTTTAGAGTGTAAATAAGTAATAAATTCTTGTAAAGTCAAGCTAGTTCTCCTGTCAGAAAGTTGATTTAAAAAAAAACGTGAGATGAGTTTTTAAAATTTAAATATTATCCGTTCACAAATTGTTGAGAGCACGAAATTTGTCTCAGTCATATAACGGTCGTAAAATTTGTATCATCATAGATGTTCCGAGGTGTTTATTCATTAAAATTAATGCGTTTTACATTTATTTTTCTTTCCAAAATTTTTATCAATATTAATATATTATCTATTTTATATATTATATAAAGTATACTATATTTTTCTTTTATTTTTACCCTGTTACATAACATATTAAAATAAACATTGTAGAAGTTTTCAGGGACTTTCTGCCCTCAGTAATAATGTAATCTTTCATTCTGGGGTTTAAATTTTTCAAAAATATTTATTAGTTTTCTCCGGATTCGAAAATAATGGATACATTTAAAACACATTGAAAATTTTGCCAGGCCACATTTGGCGCCTTTCCCCTTAATTAAATAAATGTATCTTTTACAAATGGCAAGAAACTTTTTATTCGGATAGAATAATCGGATTATAAGGTTGAGTGCTGTATTGTATTCCTTCAGATACAAGGTGGGTTAGTCCAAAACATCTTAAACCGTCAGTTTCAGGTTGGTTTTTATTATTATATCGTATTACCTATCCTCTCTGTATTTCAGTTGTCTAATTAGGGTTAAACTTGTAGTGAGCTATCGACAAATTGTGAACCGATTATAGTATTTAATTTTAGGACATATGAGGTTTTGGTAGCATATTTTCATCTTTCTTACTACTTTTTTACAAACAAAAATTAAATGTTTATTCTTAAAGAAATGAAACAAACATAACATAAACATTCTTACATAAAATAAAATAAACATAAGTATTTCCCATAGTATGAAAAAAAATGACATAATGAGTTATAAAAATCATGATAGTCTGGGTGAATAACGGTCTTAAGAGACGGCAGGTGATTAAATTTTTCTTCTGTAATGCCCAAATAAACAGCCTAATTTTGCAAAAACGTATTTTACTATAATTTTATTCACATAAAATTGACATTAAAAGTATTTTAATATAGAGATAAACGAAACTTGGGTGAATGGCAGAATACTTGTCAGTAACTGGGATAAATGAGGGTTATACAGTGGGTAAAATGTGACAATCTTCACAACAGGCTTTTTTTAAGATTATTCACAGGAGAAAAGATTCCTTCTGGTAAGGGATTACACTTAATCATAATACACCTAATGATGGCATATTGGAAGTAAGAATGGAATTTTAGAAGGTGGTTCTTTAATATTTAAATCCAAAAAACAGGAGTTGTTGTTGGTTTCTTTTGACTGCAAAAACAGGTGACTGCCATAAAGATATGAACAGTGATATATTCCAATCTTTACCTATATAATTGTAATAGATATCTATATTTTAATTTATTTACAAGGTTATTTTTATCTTCTGGGAAAACTAGATCAATTGTTACAATGCTATAATCTCTATGTCTGTACTCCACCAGAACATTTACCTCAGACAATATGTTTAGTCATTTTTGAAGTTGCATTGAGTAAACCTATTTTGAGCTTATTGAGCTACCAACAAATCATTTACTCCACCACATTAGACTTCAAATTATTTCACATTGTCAAATGAGAAGTAGAGATATAAGGCATTTGAATTATCCAGACTTGGCATTCTTACTGAGATTTCTATCATATCGTCCCTACCATTTCCAACTATCAAATGTGAAAAATCAGGTTTGTCAGATTCGATACCTTGTCCTTGCATTAGATGTGATACACCTTGTAGCAAAATATCGAAATTGTAGATTGATAAAGAGCGCGGGAAATATTGTGTTTAAACCATCGAATATGATAATTTTGTCATTTTGTTTTGGTCAAAATATCGAATATACTGCAAACTGACAAAAATGAAATATTCGATACTTTTATTTTGTATAAATATAACTAAAGACATATTTGGACAACGCAAAATGACGAATGTGTCACATTCATTAGTTTCAGTGTTGTAATTGATACAGTTATTCAATTGTAATCTGCAAGCTGTCGAAAATACTAAACATTGTTGACAAGAACAAAACGCATTTGTTCACAATTGTGTGGATTATTGCTCCCAAGAAGTTCTTTCGATGAAGCACTTTATCATTTTGTTTTTATCGGTTTCTCATTATCTGATTATTCAGTTAACTGGGTATAGTCTAAACCAGATGTTGGCAAATCTAGAATTATTTAAAAAACATTAAAGAATGCTGCCTTTGGGACCTCGTCCACATAGTGTAATTCTCCTTTCCGTCACAAACACTTCGAAAGAAAAGATGCAGCGAGAAAAAAAGCGATGAAGATAAACAGTCGGCTTTGGAGAATAGGAAAATATTAGCATTTAATTTCGATCTGCAATTTGTTTTGTCAACGCCTAAAAAAGCTGCAGGACCTTGTGTTTACGTGAGAATACTTTTTATTTGACCATTTATAATTTAAGAGAAGGAAACATCCAGTATTTCATATAGGGAAACCGAGGGAAAACGCGGTGGTACTGAAATTGCTACATGTATGTAGCAATTGCAGAGGACAACAGAAAAACTTTGCTTTTTCTGTCATGTGTCAATATGTTGTTAATTGTCAACCAAATTGAAAAACGATTGACCGGGTACCTGGTCACTCAAAAATTGAATGCTGTTGTGTCCATTCAAAAATTGAATCTAACTTAAAAATTCCCCTGTTTACACCCTTGAAGTATGGGCACAAATCATAAGACTTGCAAGCCATGCCCGTTTGAAGTGACATACCTACTTCATGACAACTTCTTAGATTTCAACCAAAGAAAGGTGACACTTGCACTAGAAAATAAAATCAAACCAAAGCACCAACAAAATCAATATGAAAAAGAAAATGAAGTAAAAGATGAAGAGCAAACAAGTAATGGAAATACTAATTTTAAATATAGTGTTGGTATATGGTACCAGTCTCTGCAAAATGAAAATATTTCATGAAACGGAAACTTTTTATCTCTTCAAACCAAACAAAATAGTATAAACCCCGTTAAAGCATATAGAAGCTCCAATCATGTACAAAAAAACCTCTTGTCACTATGTGAACTACAAAACTTAATACTAGGCCATACCACCAATATTACCAATCTTTACCAACATCTAGTCCTGCCAGAGATTGTCTTTCAGAACCTGACGGAACTGAAGACAGTGATAACGTTTAATTCAAAATTTAAAACTTTTAATTTACCATTATTTTACAACAATACGAGGGTAATAACTGAGTACTTGAGGTATCTATAGGACGTGAAGTTCCATAATTAATGTTTTTACGTTTCTAATTACATTAATTTTCTAGCAATACATACTTTCATAAAAATACTTTTACCAATTTCTTTAAACACAACTTTCCCATTTTATCCTACAAATTTTTAGTTAAACGATTTGTAATAAACTTTGTGAGAACATTAAAATTATTTTAATTTTCCTCCTTTTCAATTAAGAATATAAATGTGTTAACATTAGACCAATATGAACTGTCAAAAATGCCACATTCACAATTTTGAAACATTCCACCAAATGAATGTGTTAAAATTATACCAATATAAAATGACGAAAATGCCACATTCGCAATTTTGAAACATTGGACCAAAACAAATTGTTGATTAACACAAAAAACAAATTATCAAATGTGATTTTTTGGAAAGAAAATAAAACAGTAAGCAGTGTAATTTTTTTATCAATCTAACAAGGATTAAACATGAAATATAAAAATTTTTTCCATTTGTCAAGGCACTGATTTAGGATTCTCTAAAAAAGAGTTATCTTCCCCTCCTGAAAAGTACCACTCTTCACATTCAATAGTTGGAAATGGTAGGGACAATATGAGGTGAAAAATCATGTGTATCACTTCTAAATTAATTGCACTACTACTCCCTTTCCCGGATACTTACCCAAAGGTAGTCACTGTTTCACCACACACCAAATTTTGAGAAATACTTCAAACTGAACAGATATGGGATAAATGCTGTTTCCCTTTGTTAATTTTTTTTTATTAATTAGTAAAATAAATTAAATGTCCTTTATATGCGATTAAGGTACAATAATTGATTGTAATGAAAATTACATTTTATAATAATTGTTTGACATTTCGATTTCAACTCTGGAAATTGCTTTCAAAAAAGTATATTTTAAAAAATAGTGAAGTTTTATAACCAAAAGTTGTTCAAAAGAAATTAAAGCACTAAACAATTCTAAAATTTAATTTTCATTACAATCAATTGAATCTTAATATTTAACTCAGACATAGCACTAGAAAACAGTTCAGAACCTTTCCTAACAAATAATTTTTCTGAATATTACATAAAGGTATCCAAAAAGAGCTTAAATACATTTTGAATTAACTGGTTTGAGTGCTTTAAACTTTGCATTACATAAATCAAAAAAAAAAATAAAAAGTTTGATTCTGTAGATAATTTGTATGTTATTCTTGTGAACCGGCTATTATACAAATGATACATTTTAGCAACTGTAAAATACACACTACAGCTGTAAAAGATTCAGCTATAAGATATTTTGTGCCCTAGCTCTTGTACCAACAAAGAACAAAATAAAAAGTTACACAATGTTACATACAATATTACCAGAATTTTCAGTTAAGTTTAACTCGTGAAAACTTATTAGAACTCAAGAATTGGTTATTATAAATTCATATTTTAGATCACATCAAATAACTAATACTAAATATTGAAATAAATTGAATGGAGGAAAGTAAAAAATGAATAACCTAATGGTTCAATATTTTATTGAAAAAAAATTTAAATTATAAAAGATAAGCTACTTGATTTATTTTTCACCACCTTCAGATGCAGGCATGGATCTAATGATATCACTGTCTCCGGGATCTGTAATGGACATAGCGCACACCCTGAAGTATTTTCCGCATGCTGTGCCTAGCTCTACATTATTTCCAGAATAATGGTGGACTCCAGTTTTAGCCAACATAGCGTAGTATTCAATTTCGGATTTCCTTAGGGGAGGAGTGTTGTTGGAAATTATAATCAGTTTTGATTTACCTTGTCTCAATGTTTTTAAAGTCTGCTTGTATCCCAGACAATATTTGCCAGACTTCATTACCAAAGCCAAACGGCTGTTGATACTTTCAATAGCCTTCTTCTGTTTCTTTTGGGCAACCATTTTACTGATTTTTAAATCGCAAAGTGCTGAAAATACAGCAAATCTTTAATAAGAAAAAACTTCGAACCACACTTTTCAATGAGTTGAAGGAAAGAGAATAACCACGTTGTGGCAGGTTAACTTTATTCGGTTGGTAATGCAGGTTCCTTTTCATCAGTACCAACTGTTAATTTTAGTGGTCTATTATGATGGAGTTTATGAGGTAAAAATATTAAACTATTTTTCGTATATTACTTTAAAATACAAAACGTTGCGTTTGTAATACAGTACGTTAATAACAAAATTAATACTTAAAAAAACTAGTTATTTATTGCATTACTACTGCAATAAAAATTGCAATAATTAGACATATCTCACGTCTCACACAGGGTTGCCAGGTGAAAATTTTTGTCCTCCCTAAATTGAACATTAAAAAATCTCTAGATTGGAATAAATGTATATATGGTTGCCTACAATGAGTAAATCTTTGTTTCTTAGGAGATTAATTGCAGTTAATTATTAGGAATTTTTTTAGCAATTACCCTTTGGTAGATTAGGGGATGCATTTGGCAATCGTCAAATCAGCAGTTGCCAGATTACAACAAATGTTTGCAATTAATTTCGAAAGAGACAAATGTCTACCCGTTACTGCTTCATATATCAATCAAAATGTACTTTTTAAAAGCTTTATCTCTTTATATATGAAGCATACAATCACAGAATACTAATCACAACTTAGTGTTCTGTGATACAATATATGCATTATAAAAACATGCCAACACTGCCAAGCCGAAATATTTTTGACATTTGCGGCTATATTCAGCTTGAACTTTCGGTAAACTCAACCTAAAAAAATAATTGTTGTTTTATACATTTTTAAACGGTACAATAGCGATGATTTGAATAAATTTAACAAAAACGGAATAAAGTAGTTATTTATGGCTTTGAGTATTACATTTAATATATTATTAAGTATTATTCACTTAATAAAATTCATACAAAATACAACTTAAAGAGAAATGAGACGGTGAAGCATAGAATTTTATTGATATATTTCCACGAATCCTGGGATTCACCCGATTCCTACTGTAAATCGCCGAATTATTTATTTTTTAAAACCTAAGATTTTTGTAAATCCCCTAATTCCTTCTCCAGAATTTGCTTCTCCTTTATGAAAATATATAGGAATCTATTTTTGGCAAAAATCTATTTGGTAGCATAAAATAAAGATTCCAGAACGTGGACAGTTAGCGACATCTGATAATAGAATCCTTAAGTAGTTTACTAGTAGTTTAATTATTTGTAATGAAAGATAGCTTATTTAATACTGTTAATACGAAGTAGTTTTATACCTGAACTAAAGAAAATGTTATTATAATAGGCCTATGTAGGTAAATATTTGAGCCGGTGAAAAATCCCTAGATTTTTTAATAAATATCAAATAAATCCCTTGTCCCTTTTATAACTGAAATATCCCTAGATTCGGGATAAATCCCTAGATCTGGCAGCCTTGGTCTCACATGGTCCCGGTGAAGATAGCCATAGTATCTGAAGATAGCCTCACAAATGAGTTTGACAGACGAGTCAATTTATGTCCTATGGTTCTACGTGAAGAGGTAAGTGATTTGTGCACAGATATGTAAGAGATATCTCTATGGACCGCAGGAGTGTGACGTCACATTGTCATTATTACTTTCCAAACAAACGTTGAAATGTCAAATCTCAAGACTTTTTAATTCCTATAAAGTTAACATTTTGCTTCCTCTGCTGCTTTTTCTTGTAAGTATAGTGTTTTTTACGATAATACCGTCATAATTCAGAGTTCTATTTCTATGAAATATGGTTTAAAAGTTTAATTAAAGAAATTTTAACCTTACTTTATTGATACTTTCATTATTAGCATAAAACAATGTGCTTTATTATTTGCACAACCTTGTAAAATTGTTGTAGCAACTATTAGAATACTTAAATATTGCAAAAAGCGGAAAGATTCTATAAAATAAATGAAAAAATAACGAAAAATACAAATTATCCACACTAAACAACGTTTGTTTGGAAAGTGAAACTGGCAGATGTCAATCAAATCTACGTCATCACTCCTGCGGTCCATTCGCTGTGAGTTTCGCCGGTAGCGCTCTCTCGCGGTTTGAAACTTGTACTTTTCTTGTAAAATCAGTGTAAATGAAATATGACAAAACGAGAAAAATAGATATTTATTTAAAAATAAAAACTAATGAACTGAAATATTATGGTAAACTGATTAATGAACGAATACACAGAATTAATAGTAAAAGTAATTACGCCTTGTTATTTTATTCATTATAATTATAATATTTAAGATATAAGTTCTTGCGACTGGATGACTACTTACGCAAGAGGTCATTGAGAAAAAGAAGAAGTTTATATGAAAATATTTAATGGTTAAAGCAAATATTTAAGGTTATAGACGCTTAAAACGTCTATATTCTGGTTACCTTTACCTCTGTAACGTTGTAATTCTTGTTTTTATTTTACATTTTTATTCTGTTTTTGCTGTTGTGTGCGTAGGCCTTAGTGCTTAGATATCAATTTGTTTTAATTCTTCTTCTTCTTCTTTCGTTTTATGGCCTCCACCTCTTAAATTTGTTTTAATTTTATCAAAATGGATATTAAACATTATATTGGTTTTAAGTCTATATCACATGATATCCCATTTCAACCAGCTACACCAAAAAAGGGAAAAGGTTTAGTTGATGCAGGGCATGTACGCAATGTTTCGGAATATAATAGCTTTTTAATTTTACACCATACAAATATCATGTTTGCATTATAGGTTATTTACTTATTTTTCTCGTTGATAGCAATAATCCATTTTTCTTTTTGAACTATTTTATGCTTGGCAACAGGAAATGAATAAAATTTACAATGACTGTTGTACCCAGTATTTTTACATGTATCATATATTTTTCTTTTTGAAAAATCCATATTTGCCATTATTTGAATGTTTACAAGTTTAATGCACAAAACTGCCACTAACAGCGTTGGTGAAAACTGTCAAATCCCCTCTACTCATCGGCTCACAGCGAATTACATATCTCTGGATTTGTGTAAAGCATTTTTCATATAAAAATGCTTGACCGTCACAATTTATATAAAGTGGGGTCACTTCTATTTAAAATTTCTGCAGGCGCATCGAGCAAAAAGACAAAAGAGGGAATGTAAAGGTAGTGGGGGCAAAAATATTGTTAGACAAGAAGTGCGATCTTTAGAGGCCACATTAAACAATAAAAGAGAGTCTCACTCTCTTTTACCTACCAATATAAGAGAATCCAAACCTCTTTCTCCTTTAAGGCATGGTTCTCAACTCTAACATTTAAAAACAGAAGACACATCACCACAATAATAAGAATGAGAACAGGTCATTGCTTAACTAAACAACATCTTTTTAAAATCAAAATAATAGACAGTCCCGCATGTGAATGCGGAATAGTGGAGGATTTAAACCACATTTTCTTTGAATGTCCCATTAATGTTATTCCTAACATAGATTTATATTCAATTTTTATTTCAATGAAATTCCAAACACCAATCTCAATAGATACAATCCTAATATCTCCTAATGAAAAGTCAGTCAGTGCAATCTTACAGTTTCTTAACTATAATAAAATTAATTTGTAATTTACGATGCTCAACTTTAATTCAATGTTTTTGCTTTTCAGTTTTTCCTTTGTGGCGTCCTGTTTATTGTGTAATAACCCTTCCATTACCATTTGTTTACAATATGTGTTTATAACTACCTAACCTCAAATTTAAAAATTCAGACATTGTTGTCTATACTGTGCTACTACCACCTTACGCAAGGTCAGCGGCCCTGATATGGTTTAGAACCAGATTACATCAGGGTCGCCATCAAATAGTGCTGGCGAATCGCCTCGCAGCGAAGCCATAAAAAAACAGAAGAAGAAGAAGAAGAGTCTCACTCCTTGTTTGACATCAAATTTAGTTGGGTTATGTTATTGTTTCTCTCAAATGTCACATGGAATCTTATTTATATTGAAGTTTTTTAACAATTGTGTCGCATTTTAGACTATTACCGATTAAAACTTTCTTGTCCAAGACACATTTTGAAAAATATTATATAGTTACTGTTAATAAGTGTCGGAAAATTTAAATTTGGCGCATTCGCATTTCCGGATATGTCCGCCATCAGAGGCCACTTTTTTGGTCTCCTTTTCATAAGGATTAGATTCCCTCTTTTGTCTTATTGCTCGATGGCTATACTGTGTAACTGTGGTCGTGCTCAACAGGTGGTGCTCATAGCCAATACTAATTCAAACAAAATCAAAACAAAGATTTATTCATATGTAGTTCAACAATGTAGTTTATTAACAAAATAAAACTGCGTAAATTAAAACAATAAATCAAAAGGTTTAATGTTTATATTTTTGAAACTGTATAATTGTTTATATATTTGTATATATACAAATAGAAAAATAATATTTACCAGATAGTTTTTGAATGAACACCATTTGTTTGGTGTAAATATAGTAAAAAATAATAAAAATAAAACTTTAATAAACTGCCCTAACTTAAGAAAGTCACAACTTAAATATAATATAATAAGACAAATATATCTGGTTAATATAATTATAAAATACTAAGTTTGTACTTAGTTTTGTGATTTTTTAGGTAAAATGGCTAACATTGCCGAAAATCCAGTAGTGGTACTTCATAAACTAACAGTAAAAAAAGGTTTTGTATCTCCTCTTTACCAAATAGTTAATAGTATTGATGGAACTCACAACAATCGATATGATTACCTAGTGAAAGCATGTGGAAGGGAAGCAATGGGAACCGGCAGATCAAAAAAAATTAGCAAACAGGAGGCTGCATATAATGCCTTAAAATTATTGGAAGAAGAAGGTATTTATGACCCAAAGGAACTACCTGTTGAAGAAGTCACTGTTTTGCAAAAAGAAAATAATTTAGAACATGGTAGTTCCAGAAGTGCAAATATTAACTGTATAGGTAAATATGACTATTTATTTATGTATCATCATCATTATCATCATCATTGTGGCTTTACAACCCTGTGTGGGTCCTAGCCTCCCCAAGAATTCTCTTCCAGTTGTTCCTATCCATCGCCTTCCTCCACCAAGCATATATTTCCATATTTCTCATTATCTTGGTCTATGTATCCCCTGTTGATTAAAAATTTACTTTTCTCATATTTACAACTACACACCATAATTAAATGTTCCTAATTTACAGTTTATATGGGAAAGTTTTCACTGTTGTTGTTTGGTATATGGCTATTGGGTCTTTTTCATTGTTGGATTTTTGTGAGTCCTGTTTAGGTTTCAGGAACTGTGCACAAGTTCTGTTGTTGGTCACCAGTGGTATTCATTGGTAGTTGTTGTTCTTCTGTACAGGAGGTCATCTTCAGAGGGTGGTCAGAGGAGAAAGGGCTTATATGCTAAAATGGTTCTTTTCAGAATTATTTTTTATTTAATTGTGAAATAGTTGAATGTGAATGAGAAAATAATTTTAAATGATTGATTAATATGAATGTTGACCTTATTTCATTTTGATGTATACTTTAACTGTATCCTCCTTATGGACAGGTATAATTGTGCAAATGGGATCAGGAAACCACAGAAAACTGATCCCTCCCTATCCATGTGTAAATCTTAAAACATTTTTAAAAGCTATTTATCTGGGCGGTAGGTAAAAAAGAAGAGTTACATCCAGGGTGTCACTGTATTTCTCCAGTGTATCACTGTATTCCTCCAGAGTGTCACCGTATTCATCAAGAAGTTGGTTGCTTAGGTCAGTAGTTTTAGGTAAAAATGGAAGATTACTTTTGGGATGTCTTGTAGCATTTTTAACTTTCATTCTGTGTTTCACATATTTCAAATTCTATTCTGTCTTAGGTTTTAATTTGTGTTTTAAAGAATCTTTAAAAAATACAGTAGTGTCTTTTTAAATGAGTAAACGAATAAACAAAATCTAAGTCTTTATTTTTAAATTGCCTTGGGTGAAACACCTTCTCTTTACATCTGGTAAGTTGCTATAAGCACTTATCTTTGTTGTTGAATTATGTCTCGAAAGCTCCCATTGAAGTTATTAATAATATAATTATAAATAAATTATTTAAATTTTCTTCTTCTCTTTTCTTTTTTAATATTTTAATATAGTTCATCAGATTAAATATTTGAGTTTAGCCTTTGTCAAATTTTATTGACATTTTAGATGTCTTTTGATATCTTTCTGAAGCTATTTTCTTGTGGCATTGTAAATTAATTACTATTTAACTGGGAATAAGCCACAATTAAAGATAAAAATATGTTTATTGACGTTTCAATTTCCACTTCGGAAATCGTTCTCAAAATACAAACAGTAAATTAAACAAATTTTGTTTTTTGTTACATAGTGAAAAATTCTTCTAATAATTTAATTTTATCTGACTCATTTATATTGACAATTCAGACATACATTATGCATTTTAAAGTAGACAACTTTAAAATGATATTGCCAATATTGTTGAGTTGCGCTCCTGGGACGACTTTACTTATAAGATAGTTCATTCGATTACATGGAATCATCTTTAACTTGAGAATATCCGTCAGAAAAAATCATAGCATGTAATTCGTCTTTAAAAAGACAAACACATGGCATGATGACAGTAAAATTCTCCTGTTAGTGACTCCATAGTAAATTATGAGGGAAAAAAACCTCATAATACTATCACGACATTGTAAGTATTTGTTCGTGAATTTAGTTTACCTTCAACAAACATCAAAATTCTGATTTTATAATGTTCTGTTACGTTATTTAAAAAACATAAATGATGTATCCTCTATATGTTACTGACCTACTAATACTGGTATTTTCTTATTAATAACTTCCTCTTTCAATATTGGTAACCACATCCTACTACATTCTGCCGAGGAATTTGCGACACAGTTGGCCTCATTTAGCATAATTAGAGCCGCGTCTTTGATTTTTCTTTTTTACCATCCGTTTCTTTTAGGACTACATTTGAATTATTCCATTCAACCCTATGTTCATTATCCCATGCGTGTTTACATATTTGAGATCTATCAAATTCTCTATTTTTAATATAAGATTGATGTTCACTTATTCTAACATTTAATGGCCTTGATGATTCACCTAAATAAAACTGATCGCATTCACAAGGTATTTTATAAATGTAATTCTTTGTCCTTTCTTGTTCATTGTTAGGTTTGGTTTTGGACAAAATAGATCTCAACATGTTTGTTGTTTTGAATGTTGTTGAAATGTTGAATTTATTTCCTATCCTTTTAAGTTTTTCTGATAATCCTTTTATGTACAGTATTGTTATTTTCCTCATATTATTCCTTGTGTATGCTGTAGGATCTCGTTCTAAGTTGTTCTGCTCTATTCGATCGATTGTTGAAAATTCCTTATTTATAAACGATAATCATTTTTTAATAAAACAGATGTTAACAAATGTTTCTCCTCCAAGAACGTATAAGGATTTAATTATTCCCTTTTTTACATTAATATTCTGATTTGATTTGAAATTTAAATATCTATTGTGTGTTGGTTTTCTATACACCTGAGTCTCATATCCAGTATCGTTCTTAGAGATTAAAACATCCAGGAAAGGTAGCGTGTTATTATATTCCTTTTCCATGGTAAATGTTATTGTCTCTTCTTTATCGTTTATATCATTTAGGAATGTGTCCAACAACTCTGATCCATGAGGCCATATTGAGAATACATCATCTACATACCTCCACCATACTGTGGGTTTGAAATTTTGTTTAGAAATGATATTTGTTTCAAAATCTTCCATAAATATATCGGCTAAGAATGGAGATAAACTAGAGCCCATTGCTAGACCAAAATTTTGTTTATAGAATTCATTATTTAGTTGAAAATATGTATTATCAGTACATAATGTTAATAACTCCATTATAGCCGATATGTTTAGTCTTGTTTTAGTTGCCAATAAATCATCACTCTTTAATTTTGTCTTGACTATACTTAAAAGTCTTATTTAATGGCACATTCGTAAATAAACTATTTATGTCAAAACTTACCAAAGTATTATTTGAATTAAATTCAATATTTGATAATTTATTTAGAAAATGTTGTGTATTTTTTATGAATGTGTCATTTTTATTTGTAAATGGTTTTAAAATATTTAATAAAAATTTTGATAGTTCACTACAAGGAGAATTCTGCGCAACTCAACAATATTGGCAATATCATTTTAAAGTCGTCTACTTTAAAATGCATAATGTATGTCTGAATTGTCAATATAAATGAGTCAGATAAAATTAAATTATTAGAAGAATTTTTCACTATGTAACAAAAAATAAAATTTGTTTAATTTATTGTTTGTATTTTGAGAACGATTTCCGAAGTGGAAATTGAAACGTCAATAAACGTATTTTTATCTTTAATTGTGGCTTATTCCCAGTTACATAGTAATATCGTTTAACAGATTAATTTTTGTGTATAGCCTTAATTATTTTGTGAATTTATTGACATTTTGGAATCTGGCGATATAGTTCGTCAGGTTAACAATTTATTAAAAGTTTGTTTTGGATCTCAGTTTCATAGTCTGAGTGCTTGGGAAAAATTTTATTTTACAAAAAATTTTTTTTCTTTGATATTCAATTATACAGTCTGTGGTGTTTTTTTTTGTTTTATTAGTAGGAGAATCTAATAATAAACATCGTTTCTCTCTGGTTTTAGTTCCAATTTGCAGACTGTATAAAGTAGTAATATTGGTATGATTTTTATGTCTGTTAAAATTGTGTGTCTTTGTGTGGTCAGATGTTTTAGTAAGTGTATGCTTTTAGTACTGGAACATTCTTTTGTGGTTTTATTTTTATTTTCTCGAGATACCCTGTAGGACATACAGGTGTGCAACCTGTACTGTTGTATCTTGGGATGTATGTTTCGATGTTATACTGTGCCATAGAGCCAGCAGCATTCGATAGAGATATTTTGAGTTTACATTTTGTAGTCTTTTAATATGGTTTATTAGACCAAATATATAAGTTACACCTTTTTATGTTTTGATATAAGACATGGCAAGGACCCAGCAGCACTATTTTATAATTTACTTGTGTTCATGATATGGTATTAGCAGAGGTAAAAGTAAGTTATTGCTGACTATTGTGGCGCTTCATGATATTGGTGTACATGGAGGTGAAAGGACCAATCGCCCTTATTGGAAGTTTGGTATGTCAACTGTTAAAAGCTTAGATAGTTCCGGTACTACTGTTAATTCACAGTCTTTTATATAGATTTTTTTGACTCTTTTGGAGTTTTGCTAAAGAATGGTGACCATTTCCTTGTGAATATATTAAATAAAATGACCATATTGGATTCAATTATCATCCACAAAATGATGAGGTCAATTTCTTAATGGTTTCTTCTTTCCTTTCCAAACTGTACTTTGATCTTATTAGTTGTCATGACAGGAACAACGAGGACGATGAGTTTTGCATTCATCTGATAGGTGACCACAAACCACGAGATATACATCTCGAATATAATATACAATTTCAAGAACAGTGATCGCAAAGCCTGCACTCTTAAATATTATTATACATATTATTGTTTAAGGTCCATTGCAAAAGATGTGTGAAGAAAATAACATTGAAAATCCTGTCTTCAAAGAGATATCAGATATTGGACCACCACATTCTAAGGAATTTACCTATGAATGTTGCATCGGTTCTACGAAAACAGTTGCCACTAGCAGAACAAAAAAGACCGCAAAACAATTAGCTGCAAAACAAATGATAGAAAAGTATGTATTGTTAACATCGAGCAAAAAGACAGAAGAGGGAATGTAAAGGTAGTGGGGGTAAAAATATTGTTAGACGGGAAGTGCTATTTTGAGAGCCCACATTAAACAAGGAAAGAGAGTCACTTTCCTTGTTTAAGAAATCAAATTTAGTTGCGTTATGTTATTGTTTGTCCCAGCTGCCACGTGAAAGCTTATTTATATTGAAGTTTTTTAACAATCGTGTCACATTTTAGACTATTATTGTTATTATTTGGTTAAAACTTTCTCGTCTAAGACTCATTCTGAAAAATATTTTATAGCTACTTTAAATTTGGCGTCTTTGCGGTCCCGGATATATCCTCCATATTAAGACGCCACTTTTATGAATTTTGGTCTCCTTTTCATAATGATTAGATTCTATCTTTTGTCTTTTTGCTCGATGATTGTTACACATTTTTAAAGTAACTTTATTCAAACACCGAGAATATTACAATATTTTAACTCATTGACAACTATCAACTTCAAACGCTCAAATATTACTGTTCTCGTGTTCTCTAAACTGTCAACCTCTTGTGTTTATACATGATACTATGAATAACAAGATAGGATCTTCCCATAGCCCAAAATCGGTCGTGTTCGCGCATGCCGTCATTGGAGAGTAGAATTTGAATTCTTGTTAAAGTTAAATGGGATTTGTATGCATTCTTTGATGAAATTACTGGACGAAAATAAGTTAAGAAGTTCAATAATACCAATAATTGGTTAAGGATACCTCCAAACTATTTATTAAAGATTATTTCTTGACACATACAAAAAAACTGACATTTCGAACGTGCAACTCTTCAATGACGTCAAGACTTATGCGCAATATATTATCTTCTTATCATAGTATCATGTGTTTATATACATTTTTTGACATTCCAAATATTTCGGGATTTATCGATGACATCTCGATCATTCTAGATTTCTTTAATTCTTCTTTTTCGCCAAGGCACCTTTTCTATATGGAAAAAAACTCACGGAACTATTGTAACACTGCTGCCTCCTTTATAATTATTCACCTCAAATAACTGGTGTATCAGCGATCTATTGAAGTCAACAGGATGGACCAGTTTCATGTTATGGAGTTAGTCTCTTAATATGAACTACCTTGGGTGTACTTCTAGCTAAAACCTGGATGCGGTAGATTATATCGTTTATTTTCTGCAGGATGGTGTTCTGGCCTGTCCAGTTTCGTTACATTTTCTTACAAAGTCCTTTCTTACGTATGGGATTGAATATCCATACTGGCATACTAATTATTTTCGATATATACGTCAGGGATGGACGTTCTTCTTCGCAGGGAAACAATATTTCAAAATTAAGATCTTGAGGAAGCTTCATTTCTCTTCCGGTGCTCATCATCGATGGCGAATAACCGGTTGATTCATTTTCGGAACTTCTATAGGCTAACAGGAATAGAGGAATCCAATATTTTGATTTATCAGCGACAAACATTGAAAGGTATTGACAAACAGTTCTATTATGTCTTTCGAATATTCCGTCTGATTGCAGATGGAGAGGCGTAGTGCGAGTTTTCTTAATCCCAAGATTTTCATTAATTCTTGCCATAATTCTGATTCAAAATTTCGTCTTTGATCAGAATGTAACTCTAAAGGAACTCAATGTCTTGATACGACGTGTCTTATGAATGCTTCTGCTACTGAAGCCGCTTCTTGATTAGGAAAGTTTGTAATTTTACGATATTTTAAAAAATAATCCATTGCGACGCTTAAATACTTGTTTTCTCTCCGTCGTCGGAAGTGGACCGAGAATATCCACTGCAAGTCATTCAAAAGGCTCTCGGGAAAGATATTGTGCCATTTTACCACGACTTCTTGTTGTATGATCTTTTCAACTGTTACATAAATTGCATTACCAACCTTCTACATCTTGGCGACAATTGATCCAGTAATATCGTCTCGAACTTTGGCCAGTGTTCTTTTGACTCCAAAATGTCCTCCAGAAATGAGGTTCTTGTAACACACTTTTAATAGCTGATTTTGGTAGTACCACTTGTTGAATTGTACGGACTCCATCGGGACTTTCCCACTTCCGATATAATAGGCCATTGGAAAGATACGAGATTCCCATTGAGCCCAGTACGCGTTTACAGTTCCGCTGTATTTTGCTATTTTCCTGTCAACTACTACTTCTTCGGTAACATTATTTCTTTCTTCAAACTGACACTGGTTTTAAACTTGTAATTCGTTCAAGGAATCTTGGAATTCCTCTTATTGTTCATTTAACAAAATTGACTGGACTGAGATTAGTGCCCCACTTAACGTTTGGTGATGCTTTAATTGAAAAGCTGGTTGCTTTTTAACATCCTGAAATTCATCTATGAATGCCTAGATACCAATTTTTTCCAGAAAATCTGTAGATTCCTGAAGGTAAGCCAAATGGAATAATCGTTTAATATCGGCTTCAAAGTCTTACAGGCTTTCATTATGTTTTTAATATCGAACTTTCAGCTGACTTTGGAAAACCTGCTTTAAATGCTGCTGACCATATATTGTCTCTAAATCTTGGACAAGAGAGCTATAACTGGGAACATCTTTGTGAAGAAATTGCAAGACGATTCAAAGCTACCAAGGCGTGCTCGAATCTATCAAGGAAGCTGCCATTTCTTTCTCAGTACAACCATTTGCTCTAGCTGCAGCTTCGAATTCAAAACGATAAGTTTTCCATGCCATATTATAATGTAGATGATTTTAAAATTTTGCTAGTTCTAATTGTACCTTGTTCAACTGTGGAAGATGATAACTGTTTGTTCGTGTTCGACATTAGTTACTGAAACAAAATTAGATAAAGAAGCTTGGGTATTAATTTTTTTTCTAACTCAACTATTTGTCTTTCTAAATCGGTGTTTATATCGTCGTTGCTCTTCGAATTTTTTTATTCTACTAGTAATTTTACTTACCTCTAACTGAAAATTTTCGTGAATTTGAGATAAACTATATCTGATTTCTTTATCTACTTTTCTACGCATCTCCTCCTTTTTCTCTTCCTCTTCTTGTTTGCGCAAGGTTACGCTTCTCCTCTTCCTATCTTCACTTCTCTTTTTTCTTCTATATGTGGTTTTCCGAGTTTGATTCCGCGGGTGCTATATGTGGTTCTTCGGATTTGACTACGCGTTGGATAATTTTGGTTTTGAGGAAAACCATTAATTTGACGGCGTTTCGGGAAGGTCGCACTTGCTATTGTCAAGTTAGGTAGTAACGCTTCTTATTGGTACTTGAAGTAAACTGACTCTCCTGGTCTAAGCGGTTAGTTATATTTTTTCATGTTGTTGGAAGCCTTGAGCCTTGTGGTTTGTTTTTTCTATTTCTATTGATCCTCTGATTTCACGTTTTTTTTTAAATTTCAATGGTAGCTAGTTTGGTTCAGGTTTATTGTATTTCCTGTATTTGAGACATGTTGTGCAAGGGACGATGTTTTTCTCTCCTTTCGATGGTATTTCGATATTCTTATCGTCTAACATTGATTCTACAGTTGGTCTGTGCGATGTACGATTTTTCATAGTCCCCACTTGGAATCTCGTATACTCCTTGATTTTCTAACGATCTAACAGTTGCAAATTGACTGTTGCATAGGTCATAGGCATATTTATATTGTTACTTATAATATTTATTCTTATTTATATTTTCCTCTGTTTTAGGTTCGACGATATTCTACCGCATTTAATATTAGAAGCCCCTAAGAAGGATGACCAACAACCATTGCCATCTACAGAAAAAAATCTTGATATCCTCGAACGCTACAATAAGTTAATGGCATCAGTGGTATCTAATAAAAAGGCAAAATTGAAGGATTTTACAGAAATTTTTCATAATCTGATGCAAAAATTTGAGAAAAGCAGTGACGTTTTCGTAGGTGTAAGATTTTCTAATAAATTCATTAACTGCTTATATCCATTTTTGACATAGGACTTTTTTTACTAGTATTATTCGAGTGTAGTGTCATCCATCTTGATCAAGCGTGCTTCTTAATTGACCACAGGAGTGATGACGATGATGACATCTGTCAGTTTCACTTTCCAAACAAACCTGGTTTAGTGTGGATAATTTGTATTTTTCGTTATTTTTTCATTTATTTTATAGAATCCTTCCGCTTTTTGCAATATTTAAGTATTCTAATAGTTACTACAACAATTTTACAAGGTTGTGTAAATAATAAAGCACATTGTTTTATGCTAATAGCAATAAAATGCATATATCAATAAAGTAAGGTTAGAATTTCTTAAATTTAAACTTTTAAAATATATTTCATAGAAATAGAACTCTGAATTATGATGGTATTATCGTAAAAAACACTATACTCACAAGAAAAAGCAGCAGAGGAAGCAAAATGTTAACTTTATAGAAATTAAAAAGTCCTGAGATTGAACATTTCAATTTTTGTTTGGAAAGTAATAATGACAATGTGACAGTCGTGACGTCACACTCCTGCGGTCCGTATCGTCACGTCTTTCTCTTCTTCTCTTGTACACCTCTTCTTCCTCTTAAGGTGCCGTGCATTTCTGCGTAGGCGTCCATCGTACATCGTCTTGTCACGTGAGATGTTAAATAGTCAGGATTAAATAATTCTGTTTTTAGCAGCATTGCGAAGCATTTCATAGCTGTGGATTCCTGTCCATTGTCGAATATTGCGCAGCCATGACATTTTTTACGTCCCAGACCTCTCCTACCCTCTATCTTCCCTTCGAGTATCAGTTGCTGAAAAGTGTATCTTTCTCCTCGTAATATGTGCCCCAAGTATGCAGTATTCTTACTTTTTACATAACTAAAAAGTTCCCTATCCTGTAAGCCCGCTCTTCTGAGGACTTCCTCATTTCTGACATTGTCCGTTCATGATATTCTAAGCATTCGACGCAGTCACCACATTTCAAACACTCCAAGTTTGTTAATGGAACTGGCCTTTAACGTCCATGCTTCCATTTCATATAAGAGAACAGGCCACACATAACACTTAAACATCTTGTATCGGAGGTTGAAATCCAATTTGCGATCAGTCAGAAACTTACGAAGCCTTAAAAAAGCATTTCTGGCTTGTTCAACTCTGCTCTTTATTTCATTCTCGGGGTCCCAACCCTCGTTCAGCAAACAACCCAAGTATTTAAATTGCCTAACCTGTTCGATTTCTTCTCCAGAGACATATATCTTTGCGTTGGGGTAATCATTACTACTTATAATCATTGTTTTTGTCTTCTTGATATTTATATTCAAACCCCGAGCTTCACTTGCAAGAGTTAGATCATTTAAAAGGCATTGAAGGTCTTCGGTGTTATCATGTTCAAGATCATTGTGCAAAATAATATAATCTGCAAATTCACAATTTTTTTAACCATTGCTTTCATAACTGTCTAAGTCTTGATTGCATTACAGTCTTGATTGTCACACTGTCCATACTTTCCTTAAGATTACTACTGAGGGGCTCTATATCCTACCCAGTTTGAATATCTAAGATTTCTGTATTTAAGTTTTGATGGAAATATGTATATTAATGTCAAATCGTACATGTCTATGATCCGAACATAAGGGTTCATCAGACACATACCAATTTGTTATTATATCACTTACCTTGCTTGTGCGGAGTATTATATCCAACACCTCTTTGCGTGCCCTAGTGACAAGAGTTGGTTTCTTTCCCATATTTGATATAACTAAACTTTCCGATAAGATTAAATTCAAAATAAACTTACCCCTTGCATTGATATTTGTGTTGCACCGTATGGTGTGGTGTGGTGTGCGTTGGCATCACATCCTATAATGAACTGTAATCATTTTCATAGCCAATATGCAAGTATGTTGCTTATAATGCTTGGTGGACTTAAGCCTCATCATCCTGAAAGTAGGCTCAACACACCACCAAACATCATTGATGCAGAGCACCGGGCTTAGTGTACAATCGACTCTATTACTATGAATTATAGATGACCTTGGCCTTTTATTTTTAGGTGTGTATAAAACCTCTTGTTTAGTTGATAAACCAGCAACCTTCTTGCCTATTCTAAACGGTTCTTGCAGGACGGCCTCATCAATGCCTTTTTGTTGTAACCAGTAAGCTTGTAACCAGCGTTGCCAATGCAGCTTTTGAGTGTTGAAGGTTGACCTGCAGGAACCTTATTTCTCTCTTCACTACGAAGAGTGAAGAGAGAAACAAGCTCTCCACCTTTCATCTCCGTCGTATATCTGTACTTCTAGCTCTGTCCCATAATGTCTTACCATCGATTGTTCTAAGGATTTTCATTTCTGCTGTTTCTAGCATTCTTTTTTGTCCTCTCTGTGTCAGATTGTGTTTCTGCTGCGTATGTTATTATTGGTCTGTTGGTCTATTGTTTCATTCAGGTTGGTGCCCATACTATGATAAGGATATAATCTGATCTGAGAATTTGCTGATTGGAAATGGTCTATACCGGGTGGTGAATCGCCAAACGGGCCATAGGAACCTCATTGGGAAATTCTAACTTGTTGAATTCCTTCTTCCCTAATTATTTTACATCAAAAGTCATAAGAAACTATTTGTAGAGGACTGAAATCTGTATTAAAAATAAATGTTAAAATTGTTCTACGAATTAAGTGTACTCCAAAGTTTCTGTTTAGGAAATATAATACATTTTTCAGGCCACACGCGGTACAAGAATGTGTATGACATGTTGCGTTTGGTCATATTGATGATTCTGATATTTGACAATATTTGAATTGTCAATATTTTTATTTTATGATTAAATTATAAACAGCAAATTTTCACAAATACTACTACTACTAGTGTACAATAAATAATACTTTCTTCTTCTTCATGTACCATGTCCTTTCAGAACGGTGGTACCATCATAGCTATCTTAATTTTATTCACTGCCACCCTAAATAGCATGGTTGTATCAACACCATACCAATCTCGCAGGTTCTTCAACCATGAGGTTCTTCTTCGGCCTGGACTGCGTTTGCCTGCTATTTTTCCTTGCATGATATTTTGTAGCAACCTATATTTGGGACCTCTTATTACATGTCCGAAATACTCCAGCTTTCTCTGCTTGATGCTTTTTATGATCTCAGTAGTCTTGCTAAGACTTTCTAGTTTTGTGGAGTTTCGAATTTTCTCCACCCAGGAAACTTTTAAAATTATTCTATAGCACCACATTTCGAAAGCCTCAAGGTGAGTTAGATCAATTTTATTCACAGTCCAGGACTCGACACCATAAAGTAAGACCGAGAACACGTATCAGCGAAGTAGGCGGATCCTCAATGCCAATTTTAGGTCTATGTTACATAACACCTTGGACATCCTTCTAAAAGCAGCTCTAGCCTGCACTATCCTAGATCTAATTTCGCCGTGACTTTCTGCGTTACAATTTAATTGCTGTCCAAGATAAACGATTTTATCAACTTGCTCAAGTTTCAGATCTGCCTCACTACAACTCTCAACGACACTATCAAGTAGTGTTTGCAGATCTTCTTGACTAGAAGCTAGGAGTACTGTATCGTCCTTCTTCTTCTTCTTAGGGTGCCTGTCCGTTCCGAACGTTAACGATCATTCTGGCTATGATGATTTTGTTAGTTGCTATACGAAATAGCTGTGTTGAGGACTTTCTATACCATGCTCTCAGGTTAGCAAGCCAGGATATTCCTCTTCGTCCTGGGGCTCTTTTTCCTTCAATTTTACCCTGCAAAATGCATTGGAGTAGCTCGCATCTGCCTTGATTTCTCATTATATGTCCCAAGTACTCATCGAGCAAAAAGACAATAGAGGGAATGTAAAGGTAGTGGGGGCAAACATATTGTTAGACAGGAAGTGCGATCTTTAGAGGCCACATTAAACAAGGAAAGAGAGTCTCTCTCCTTGTTTGACATCAAATTTAGTTGGGTTATGTTATTGTTTGTCCCAAATGTTACATGAAATCTTATTTATATTGAAGTTTTTTAACAATTGTGTCGCATTTTAGACTCTTATCATTAATAATTAATTAAAACTTTCTCGTCTAAGACACATTCTGAAAAATACTATAGCTACTGTTGATAAGTGTCGGAAAATTTAAATTTCGCGCATTCGCATTTCCGGATATGTCCGCCATCAGAGGCCACTTTTTTGGTCTCCTTTTCATAAGGATTAGATTCTTTCTTTTGTCTTATTGCTCGATGCAAGTA
Source organism: Diabrotica balteata (assembly GCA_918026665.1). Classification (NCBI taxonomy): domain Eukaryota; kingdom Metazoa; phylum Arthropoda; class Insecta; order Coleoptera; family Chrysomelidae; genus Diabrotica; species Diabrotica balteata. The sequence continues at coordinate 125,842,050 of OU898280.1, read as the reverse complement.
CTCCAGCTTACGGCTCTTCACAATGTTGACCAAATCCGCGGTTGTGTTCATCCTCCGCAGTACTTCTTCATTGGTGACTTTGTCTGTCCATGGTATCTTCAGGATTCTTCTGTATAACCATAATTCAAAAGCCTGAAGTTTTGATAGAGTTTCCGCCTTCAATGCCCACGTTTCTACTCAATACAGAAGCACTGAGTGCACGTAACATTTAAGGAGCTTTATTTTTATTTTCAGGGTAGGGTCATGGCTTTTTAACACAGAGCTCATAGTCAAGACTGCACTTTTGGCCCTTCCGATGCGTCCTGTATCGTCCGCATATCGCAAATTACTTTGTAAACAATAAATTACACTGTTTACAAAGCAATAAAGTTGATAAAATGTACTCAGTGCACGAAAAATCGCAATAATGTTATATTCAGGCAATAGTGCGAGCACTGCCAGATCTTTATTTAATGTAAGATATTATAATACACTCCAATTAATTTCCAGGTTATACAACAATTCAAAGAATTTTAATAGAGTTTTACTGTGATCTTTCCTAAAAATAATTTATGATAATTTCTAAACATAAAATTATAACAAATGTTCTAACAACAAGCCATTTTGTACTAAGCAGTATCCCACTTGATTGTAAAATTCTCGTCTAACATTAGCCAGAACGCGTGACGTTATTTTTGCACACTCTATAATAATTCGCATTTTAATGCTTCAATATCTGTAAATTTTTGGTCAGAATAGATTTTTGATTTTAGATGCCCCCAGATAAAATAATGGTTTGGAGCTAGATCTCCCGATCTCGGGGTCCACTTAATATTACAGTCAGGTCCAAACAATTATTAAAACCGTCCATCCATTTGAAACCAAATTTCTTCTTCAACTGTAGCTATTTCTGCAAGTCTATATAAAATATTTTCTTGTAGCAAGTCTAAAAACTTTTTTGAATTTAAATTTTCCTCAAAAAAAAAGGGTCCAATAATATCCTCAGGTTTTCTTGTCGACCAAGTCCTATAATTTTGAACATTTGGTTCATTATTTAATGTAAATGTACATTCATCACTAAACAAAATGTTTTTTAAATGTTTGTCTGTCTGTATTAGCACTCTAAAATTTCATAACAAAATTCCGCACGTCGCTCAGCATCTCCATCTCTTAGTTCTTGATGACATTAAAATTTATATGAACGCAATATTCCTTTTCAAAATTTTTAAGGCCGTGGAATTATGAATATTAAACTAGTCTGCAATGCTGAAAACTTATTTTAGGATTTTCTGCAACTGCTGTTAATACATTTATGTTATTTTGATTTTCTAGATTTTTTGATACCTCAGCAATATTATTTGTACAGGTACAACTAGATATCAAGGTTCCATCATTTTCAAAATTTTGTAAAACCCTTTGAATTGTTAAATGACTTGGAATTGGTCTATTGAGATATCTTACGCTATATAAAGAACTCAGAATTCTCGCAATAATGCCTGAATAAAGCATTTTTATTATTGCTACTGTTACGTCCCTCCACCCATATTCTTATTTTTTATTAAGTATTTCTTATTATTTTATTTTATATTTAATTATTTTATTAACGTGTGTGTATATCATATAATCGTAAATTAATACGGCCCTGGACAGTCTACCCCTACTATACTTAGGGAAGAGAAGCTACTAAGGCTACACACACCTCGATTTTGGGGAGTCTTGTATAAATCGGCGCGCTAAACAGTTCAATATTATTTGTGTAAACTTGACGCGGCTAAGAAGAGTCCCTGAAGCCACCCTTAGTCCCCCCAGTGCACTGTGGAAGAAGCAGACGTAGATCAACATCACAGGTACCGTAATTTGATTGCATACACACACCATATTTATATTAATTGATAAATTTACATACAACTTATTTTCATATTAAAAATAATACCAGCACCTAACTAAACAATTATGAACAAGTGTCTTTTATAGTATACATTTGTACAGCTACTTTCTCCTCAACTGAATACATTTTTTAATCAACTATATTGTTTGTTAAATAATCAATCACAAAATAAAAATTTTGGCAATTCAGATATGACCAAACGCAACATGCCATACACATTCTTACACCGCGTGTGGCTTGATTTTAAGCTATAGTCTGAACAATTCTACATACATACATTCTTGCAAAATTTTGCAATACGTTTAATTCGTAGAACAATGTTAACATTTTTTTTTCGAAATTTCCCATTGAGTTTCCTATGGCCCGTTTGACGATTCATCACCCTGTATGTGTGTATGTATATTGTGGACTGTGAGTGTTTGTCATGTGTGTCTTTATCATATCCTCAGTTGCTTTGGATGTGTTGATTTCGTTATACCGTATTCACACCTATCCTATGGTCCTATATATCTATAGCATGCTCCTTATTATCCATTGTGACCTGCCTTGTTGGAGATGGGAACTTCTCCACGCAGTCTGTCCTGCGTAAAGTAGTAAAGCAGCGAATTCAGATTCAGAGTCTCAGACCAGCACAACGTGTTTAGTCAGCCATAGTTTACCTTAAAGGCATCCTTATCCAGAATCACCTCGATAGTATATCGCAGGATATCCATTTATTCTCTCTCATAGGGCACTTTCTTGAAAATTTCCTACAACGACTAAACAATTTTAGATAGATAAAAACTGTTGTCTTGTGGAACATTTTATAATGAGTATTATATATTTTTTGAAACTAAACTACATACAATGATTCTAATTAAAATTACTTGTTTTTTTTTGTATTTGGTCAGTCCGGAAACTGTTTTTAAAAAATTCTTAAATAAAATTATAAAAAATTATTTAACGTATAAAATTTTAAAATTTTATAATTTAATTACAATTTTTATGGAGAATTCCCGGAAAATATAAAATATTCAATTTTGGGTATATTGTTCCTGTCTAATTTTTAAATTTTATTAGTTCAGTTCCTCATGATTCCTTAATTCTACTTAACATACTTTTTCCCCCACTTTTGCCATAAACTTACTAGTTTGCAATATTTCAAAATGTGGGACAACCATCATGTTTAACGCGCCCTAATTTAACCTATAAACTCTTATTCTGACATTAATTGGGTCACATCTAGACTTCTCTATATATTTTTAATTAATTTAGTTTTAGTCGCTAAGAGATTCGGATCAGTCATGTAATGATGTATACATCAAATAATGATGTATACGAAACCACATGATGTCATTAAAATCCCATTCAACGGTTTTGTTACACAGGGAGAATACTCTAAAGGGTGTTTTTTTAGAGGTATAGAACTTTGATTTGAAATAAAACAAAGACGATTTTTTAAATTGACTTTATTCAAAGGATAATCTTTTGGCATTATAATTTAAATATGATTTCTGGAATATGGCCGCCACGGCTGGCTCTGACGTAGTCCAATCTGGAGGCCCAATTTTCGACGACTTTTTCCAATATTTGTTGTCGTATATCGGCAATAACGCGTCGAACGTCATTCTGTAAGTGGTCAATAGTTTCAGACTTATCGGCATAGGCCAGCGACTTCACATATCCCAACAGAAAATAGTCTGGTGGTGTTAAATCGCACGATCTTGGAGGCCAATTCATAGGTCCGAAACGTGAAACTTTGTGGTTACAAAACGTATCTTTGAATAAATCAATTGTGGCCCAAGCTGTGTGACATGTTGCACCGTCTTGTTGAAACCACAGCTTCTGCACATCATGGTTGTTCAAATGAGGAATAAAAAAATCAGTAATTATGGCTCTATATCGGTCACCATTGACTGTAACGTTCTGACAAGCATCGTTTTTGAAGAAGTATAGACCAATGATTCCACCAGCCCACAGAGCACACCAAACAGTCAGTTTTTCTGGATATAATGGTGTCTCAACATAAACTTAAGGATTATCTTCACTCCAAATACGGCATAGCCATTCAACCAAAAGTGAGCTTCACCGCTAAACAAAATTCTCTTCTGAAAATCAGGATCAACGGCAATATTGTTGTGGGCCCATTCACAGAAACTACGCCTTGCTAGGTGATCGTGTAGCTTCTTGCACGAATTGGATTTTGTAAGAACTCAAAGCAAGATCTTTCCACAAAATCTTCCATAAAGTGGATGGACACATATTCAACTGCTGTGCACGCTGGCGGATAGACTGATTCGGGTCTTCCTCTATGTTACGCTCTCCATCAACAACTTTTTCTGTACGCACTGTACTACGTCTCTGTGGATGCATATTATCATTTAGAGTTAACGTGGTGCGAAAATGTTCCATGGTTAATCGTAATAATTGCTCTGATGGACGATTATATTGACCATAAAATGGACGTAGTGCGTGATATGTATTTCGATCAGAACCATGAATTTCAAAATATATATTTCTATACCTCCAAAAAAACCTTTTATTTATGTATTTGTAGTCAATGAATATTTTTAACCTCTTTCTGATATTTCCCAATAAATAATTTCATTTAAAATAATTGCAACTTGCAAACAATAATATTACTTCTTATAAATCAATAACTGTTCATATTAATGTGCATAATAAAAAAATATTACATTAATCACTACATTTTTAAGGATCTGCGTGAACGTACAGAAGAATCTCTAGTCAGAGCTTTAAACCAGATTGAGCTAAAACATGATATGTTGGTCATACAAAAGGAATCTCCAGTTATTATAGTTTTATATATCAATTGTGATGTGTCATTTGCTGTGATGGGTCTGGGTACCACAGTAGAACAAGCAAAAGAAGATGCACTAAATGAGACATTCACGCTGCTCGAGGACTTTATTCATCAATAGTATTCAGATAGTTTAAGAATATATAATAATGTATGTATCTATAGTACTGTAGATAGTTGGTTTTATTTTTGTTTACTTGTTAAATTGAGACTTGTTAAGAGGCTAAATAAAGCGATTTATTTTGAATATAATAATGTTGTTCTAAGTCCTGACCTAAACTTCCACGCAGATATTATAAACTTGCAGAGTTCAATTAAATAACCGGGTGGTCGAACTCTCTATGACCCCCTCTATGAAAGAATTTGAGTCCATTAGAGAGCGCTATTTTCGGCGGGAAAAACAAGGGGGTAAGAATTTGAAAATTGAATTTTATTGAATATAAGAGAATTTTGAAAGTTTCGCTTATGTTATCTTTATTTATCATTTTATCCTGCTAGTTCTCATTATTGTTGTCATCGGATAGTGAAATTTAGGACTTGGTTTATCAACTTGGACTTGTAAGCAAGCAAAGCGATTGTTTTATGCCAAAACAATTGCAAAAAATATTCCAAATATTACAGTTGTTTCTTTTCCCATGCGTCATCATTTAAGGTCGATTTATACATATCCGTTCCGAGTCCGAGTATTTTTAATGTTGTATTTACATGTAATCGCGTTGTAGCAGTGTGTGTACCGGGCCGAATAGGAGAGGGAAACGTTATTACATATTTATGTGAAAACGAGCGTTGAAAATATGGCGGATAGATCTCACCGTGTTGGCATTATTACTTGATAAAGAGGAATATAAGGAGCAGAAAAGGAGGAAACAAAGAAGATTGAGTGTGCATTTTATGTGGAAAAAAAAGAGACCGAAGGAGAATTTAAAATACAGAGAATTATTGGACGACGAAACAAAATTTCAGGAATATTTTAGAATGTCTCAGTAATCAGAACTTCTCAAAATGTGTTTTTCTTTTTTTTTCTTTAGTATGTACATAAAAAACGATAGCATACTAACCGCACATTTCCTACTTGTTTGTTTTACCAGCACTCGCGTTCACAGAATACTAAAATTATGTTTATACAAGTCCGTGCGGTCCGTGATATTTCCGTACATCGTGAGTGCCGAAAACAAAAATATCGTTTGGAATTAATTTCAAGCCGATCACGGACGGACCTCGTCCGGAACACGCCAATGTATAAATACACTAATAAGAGTACATTGTTGTTCTTTTTTTTTTGGTGAGCACTGTCATAGCACGGAACAGACACGGCACGGATATGTATAAATCGACTTTTATGCATATTTCTGCATATCTCCGGTTTATTGACTTTCTTTTATTCTAAGTATAGTCGACACGTAATTTCGTGAGAAAATTTATAGGAACCAGACCGAGTAAATCCTAGAAAATGGCAACAATGTTAGACTGGTCATTGGTTTATTGAGCAGTAGCGTAGATGCCTAATTTTAAATTAAATAAAAGTTTTTATTTTTATTTAATTTTATTTAAGAAAAAGTTTCAGTTTCTATAAAGTTTAAATAAAAAATATTGGTGTTGTTAACTTCTGTGATATATCTAGGGAGTGATAACACCAACAGGCTCACTAAACAGAACTTATTGTAAAATAATAATACCTGTAAACAATTGTTAATAAAAGTAATTATCACATACAATTAAACAATTTTTTTATGTAAAAGTATTTTAGTATACAAACGTTTTAATAACACAACTACAAATCTTAATTATTGGTTGAGTAACAAGGTTTCATGTGTCACCTCGATTTGCCGATTTGTAGAATGTCATTCTAAAATAGTTGTTTTATTTATGTTCACGGATGGAACCTTGGCATTGTAATAAGTCAGAATTGCGTTGTTAGCCAGAGCTGTTATCAGATCAAAAGATAGGAAAGATCAATTGGAACCTTTGCACACTAATAACTCCAAATATGCGATTTTGTTAGTTGGAACCCTGTTATTTTAACTTAACGATATGTTATACGTTTTTGTTCTATCATGAAGTGTATTTGTACTCTATTTTCAAAGATATATAAGCAAAACTAGAATATCTACAATTACAATAAAAATAAAGGTTTCAACTAACACCTAGTTGAAAATAAGAACTTACTAATCTACTCAGAATCACTATTATCAGTTGTATCTTCTAAATTTATAGTTAATTTGGTTATTGCTGGTAAATATTTAACATAGTCATTTTCCACTGCGATTACATGTTTGATTACATTTTTGCAGTTGGTTGCTGTGATCTTTGTGACTTCTCTTCTAATTAACTGGAGAGCAATAAACAAAAATTTAGGAGCCGCGTTTTTTCTTCTTTTATTTGCTACAAGTTGAGTCCATATTAACTCTGTTGGGTTCAATTTACAATAGTAAGGAGGAAGTAAAAGCACGGTATGCCCATTACTGCGAGTACAGTTATCAACAACATTTACCTTCTGGTACTGTCTACTATAAACAATTTACAACAATTGCTTTTTACGATATGATGCCTCAAAGTACAAATCTCTCTCAAATAAAAATTCTTGAATTTGTAATTTGTTTCAAGTAATATTTGGAATTTTCTCATTAATCTTGAATGATGTGATACGTTGTCCATGATAATCACACTATGTTTAGGCAATCTCGGAAGAAAAGATTCTTCAAACCATGATTCAAAAATTAAACTTTTCATATCCTCATGATAATCTAAAGACGCGTCTTTACTTTTTTTTGCAGATATTAATAATACATAACCGATCCATCTATTTTCTTCACCGCAGTGTAAAATTATAATTCTCTGTCCTGTCATGAGTATCACAAGTCTCATCTAAATAAACAAGATTTCGTTTCATTTTTTATTACTCAGTTATCTATCTGATAGAAATGTTTCTTTAAGAAATAATTATTCTAGTAATTTCCATTAGTGTTTGGCGCTTGTCTATAGTTTTTTACTTAAAATTATGGGTTTTAAGAAATCATCAGTGTTGTTGCTAAATATAAGAGAATATCCTTACGAACCAGTTTACTTCGAAGGCTTTTAATAGTTGGAAAAATATTAGCCACTTCCATTTTATATATTGTTCTGATTATATGTTCCTTTAGGTGCGGTTCTATTTGTGTGAATTTGCACAATCCTATCTCATCTGTCTAGAAGAAGATGTTGCTTCTATAGTCTTGTAACAGAATGCTTTCGACACTCTAATAAACATGTTTCTACAATTGTTTCTTATTTAGACAATTTAGAACACAATCCTTCATAAACATATTTCAGCATATGTTTGGGATCATCAGAGAGATATTGAAAATGTCACTTACATTTTACTACACAGCTTTGTAAATATTCCAATTGATTGGACGGTTTCACTGGCTTTTCAGCTGTAGAATTATTATCACACCACGGGTGCCACATTTTAAAAGTATCTTCATAAAATTATAAAGTTTACTGTCCTTTTACATATTTTTACGTACTTCCTTTCTTTGTGAGTTTTATAAAAACTAACTTCTGTTTTTTTTTTCAAAAAAACATTGAACGTTTACATCTATGGTTCCTGAGTTGAACTTTTTTTATACTTGAACCCTCCATATCCTCATGATAATCTAGATTCACGTCTTTTATTTTTTTTTTTGCAAATATTAATAATACATCCTCGATGCATCCATTTTCTACACCGCAATGTAAAATTATAATTCTGTCCTTTATTAGGCGGTACTGAATTGGAACACTTTTTGTTATTATTCTTTCAACTTTTTTTCACGGTGTCATGAGTACCATACCGGGTATTTCATCCAAATAAACAATATTTCGTTTAAAAATAAAGTAAAATATTATACCTACCTACCCAAGTGTAAACCACTGGACGGTCGAAACGAAATTTATTTGGATAAACTACTTTATGGTTTCGGTCGCTCAGGCAAATATTGTTATCTTAGGCAAATAATGCATCGATGATAACTTTATCTGGGCGACTGTACATCTTTTCAAACGTAATACCAGGCACATCCGAATGTAAATATCGATGGGAATATTAAAACTTTGTATTATAATACATCTCAGTCATTGACAATTTTGCAGTTAATAACTACTCCTGGTAGAGTACTTTTATTTTAATTTTTATTGCCTGCTTTTATTACAGATAAATATATTCTTACACAGTCTCACCGAAATACGAGACAAGCGGACAATTCAACAAATTTTTTCCCAAAAACTGAATGATTAGAAAGGTAAGATGGAGATTTTTAATCAGGTTAAATAAAGATACAACTATTTAAAAAATTACTGTTTATTAACTGACTAGATAATTGAAAGTTAGCTCATAACTATGTGGTTTGTATCGACAACTAAATAAATGTATATGATACTATCACAAAATACAATAAGATAGATCACATAAAGTGTAAATAATGACAATATAATTTCATATATGTTTAGACACGTCTGCTCACGTGGATACATAATTGTACATAATTTCAAATTTGGCCCTATATATTGGATACTTAATTTTTCATTCCTATTCCCGGATAGTTATATTCATCGGCATTATGTCGTTTAATTTAACACTTTTAAATATTTAGTCTTTAATTTAAAACCACCTACTGTTTGGTTTTGCGGTTATTAGCGCAAGTACTTCAAAATTTACTGAAGATGGACTGATACTCAAGTCCGAAAACGTTAGTTCTAAAGAAAAAATCAACTACTGTAATCCATTTGTATTTTTGATTAAATTTTTTAGTGAAATATATTTATGTATACCAATTACAACAAAAGTTTTCACTTCGATGTTAAAGTTTTTTAATATTTCTTTAAACTAATGTATAATATTTCTTACCAGCATCATTTAATTAACTTTGTATCGACAGACCTGAAGATGCTTTGCAAATTGTAGAAAGCGAAACCGGTCGTCTGGATAGTTTAATTAAACTGATTGTGAGTAAGTCTTATTTATTATTTCTTTTACTTATTTAATAATAATAATGTTTAGTTTTTTCTTCCACATTCAGCGTCAATTTCAATTTACTTTGAAGATTCAAGGAGGTGCGCTTAATGATTTATATAACACAGGGCTGACAGTAAATAATATGTTAACAAACCAGCTTCAATCAAAACAACATGGTTTATTTTCTATACATTTAGTGCCTGGTAATAAATGTGTCTACCTTTGCAGTAAGGGTTTAAGTTCGTGTAGTTTGTTCGGAAATATAATCTATATAGATAAATAATCACTTATCAACATCCATTCTTGAGAGATTATTTATGAACTTACAATTTAATTACACGTTTACAGCTTATTTCTACTACAAACCCCTGCAAATCAGTAAATACGGACATTACAATAATCATGGATATATAAATGTACAATATGCAGTACAACCGTTTTACAACATATGGACGGATATTACATTTCCGAACAGACTTAGCATCCACATTTGCGAGTGTCACTAAACATTTTTTAAGTAGCCAGTCTTTTATTTCACAAATATTACCTAACCACACCTAATAGGTACTTAAAAACAAATTTAATTTTGGTTAAAATTAAGATTAACTATTTCGAGCAAGAGGCAGTATACCAAACAGGAAATAAAAAGAAAATCTTTGGCACTTATTAACAATTTACACTTAGTCTTTGATACACCACATTAAAATTATGACTGTTTATTAACAAAACGAAATATTTTTTGAATCGGTACTCCTTCAAGAGTATTTTTATTGTATACCTAGTAGCAATAGCACCTGAATTATTTTTTAAAAATATACAGAACAGTTAGATATCACTTATATAGACATGACTTGCGTTGACATTTAACCTTAAAATATTGTAATGGGAAGAGAACCAATTCATGAAATATTTGTTAAGAGAAATCACACAAGGCTTAACAAAAATATTCAGTATTTCTTCATTTTAAATTCAACAAAAATATGTAATTAAATAAAGTCGAAGTATTTATAAGGAAGGTTGCAGATTGTAATTCTAAAATCGATAAGGTTACTTGCTTTACATATTACATACATGTTTATTTTACTTTATGTTACATATTTGCCGAAGTAATTAATTAATAAACTTAATCGAGCATGGTCTGAGATACAACTTTAGTTCTCCAGTCTTCTAGACTCATTGCTTTTTACTTGTATGTATATCTATCATCTAATCAGACTAATAAAGTTAAACATTTTCTAGGGTTGATGGTTGTATGATATTAATCTTTGTAGATCTTTCCATACTGACAGAAAGAACAAAGGAAAAGTTTAAATATGAGGTAGATGAAGTAAAATGAGGATGAAATAATACTGGATCAAACAAGAAAACAGAAAAACAAACCCTCCTCAATACACGAGATAAAAACAGCCGGTACTAGACTAAAATACAGCGAGCTCTCCGAACCATACAAAATCGCTGCAGAACAAATAAAAAAAGAGGCGGAGACTTCCTATTAAAATCCATGATTAAAATAATACTTACCATCTATAGGACAATAGGGAAATACCACAGGAATCATATACTGAAATGATAGTTCCAATATACAAAATGTACGTGATGTTCATGGATATTAAGTGTACTATGCCGGCAATAACGATGCTAATCACTATAGTGGAATTGCAATCGTAGTCGCAAAACACTTAGCTCAATCAGTGGTAAATTATATCCACGTATCTGACAGAGTAATTCTATGAAATTAAATTCTATACTTTCATTACCAACGTCATTCAGGTGTATGTCCCAACATCATCCAGCGATGAAGATAATTTACAAGTATTTTACAAAGATCTTACTGATAAGTAGTAGGAAATTTAAGTAGTAGTAGAAAGTTAAGTAGTAGGAAATTTATGCTGATAAGTAGTAGAAGGACGATATTTGAATATTATGTGGGATTATGGCTTGGGAAACAGAAATGAACATGAAGATCGGCTTGTTCAGTTCTGCCAAGAACACACGTTCATTATATCGAACACTCACTTTAAATTACCACCGAGAAGACTCTACACCAGGAAGTCAAATGCAGAATCAGAGAATAAAATTATTAGGAACCAAATCGATTTCATCCTAATAAAAAATCGATTTAGAAACTGCATTAACTAGCTAAAACTTATCCAGGTGCGGACATTGGGTCCGATCACAATCCCATTGTAGCTGCAACCCAATTAAAATTATTGAAAAAGGTGATTAAAAAAAAGTCTTGCAAAAATATTGATATAACCCAACTACAAGACGAGAAAGTTAAGAAAACGGTTCAAAGACTACTGAACGAAAATTTAGTTTTGGAAAATATTGGTGAAAATGCCAATGAGGGCTTATATAAGAGTATAACAATAGTAAAGTAAATCTGTGAAAGGAATTTAAAAGGCAGCTCAACAGCAGCAGGCGACTAGCAACAAACAACGAAAAACTTTATAAAAGTATACAAAAAGAAATTCGACGTAAAACACATCTCCACGTAAAATAGAAGGCAAACGCAGTCGAGGACTACGAAAACCTTCATGGTTGAAGATATAACACAGTATAACGATAGGTGAATATAAAATTGAAAGCGGGAACGACTTCACATAAGTGAATTTGACGAAAACGTCAAAGAACAATATTAGTGAAGAAGCCCACAGAAGTATACATATTATAAGCAGATCATAAGACTAGTTTTAACATAGGGATCACAGACATGATCGTTCAAAAAATGAGGAATTCTAGCTTACGTTTAAACGATAAATCTTATATAAATGGGTTACATGTTTGGCGTGGGCGATAAAATTTCGAACTGTACACATTTTATAAGAAATCAAACATCGCTACAATAAAAAACTGGGCGATTTCGCTGGATGAGCCATATAGAGCAGATATAGAATAACTAAACCAACATCAATAGAAAGAAGACCAAAGGACGCAACTCACGACACATGGAACAAGTGATCTGACTATTCTGATATTACCAATTGGAAAAACAAAGCGCATAAGATGTCGAAATGTAAGAACATCTTAGAACAATCCAAGAGATCACCAGTATCCATTTCTTCCAGGAACTTACAGTTGATATCACTAGAACGTTCAGATTCCCTCAACGGTTTCAGCCTCCATTTTTAAAATCACATCCGAGACTTTTACTCTTTTCTCCGATATGGTCTTGGGAGTCTTCACAATCTTCTTCTTCAAGTGCCATCTCCGCGGCGGAGGTCGGCAATCATCATAACTATTCGCACTTTTGAGACGGTTGCCCTGAAAAGTTCATTTGATGTACATCTGTACCACTCTCTCAGGTTGCGCAGCCATGATATTCTACGCCTCCCTATGCTTCTCTTTCCTTGGATCTTTCCCTGCATAATCAATTGAAGCAAGGTGTATTTCTCTCCACGTGTAATATGTCCGAGATATTCCAATTTTCTTATTTTTTCTATTGTCTTCACAATAGCAAGTATGTAATTTTTACTTGGAAAATTTAATTTTTTTGGTTAGTTTAAGTATCCTTAATATTTTAGGCTATTAGGAAAATACGAATATGATCACTTATGATTAGTAAAAAATAACAGATAACGGGAAACAGGAGACAAAATTTAAAATGTTAGATATAAATAGGAGTAAGAGAAATAAATCTCAATACATTTTACATCTCTTTGTTATTTTATTTCATTATATCCGCTACTTCAAAAGCCCAGGAAGCGATTGCATAACGGCTGAATTGGTTAAATTTGGAGGACATCAGTTCGTAGATAACATCCAGAAATTAATGAAAGATATATGGGAACAAGAAATACTACCTGAGGAATGGACATTTGCGGACGATTTGGTAATCTTGGCTAAAAGCAAAATAGAGCTGATGAAAATAGTCATGAAAGTCTAATAGAGAGCAACAACCAAAGGACTGTACATAAATAAAGCTAACATAAAGTATACCGAATAAAGAAATAAGTAATTATTACTACGTAACAATGACAACAGCAAAGGCAACACAATATAAATTCAAAGAAGTTGACAGATTTGTGTACTTAGGAAAGGTCTTCACAAGAGAATTTAACTGTGAAGAAGAAATACAGAAAAGAATTAGGTCGGGCAACCGCGCTATATGCGCTCTCAACAAGTTGTTAATAAGTAACAATATATCACGAACAGCAAAATAAAGACATACAAGACTGTAATACGGGGGATAGTGACGTATGCTTCTGAAATATGGGTCACACCAAAAAACACCAAGAGTGGTTATTAGTTGGAAAGCGAAAAATACTGCGCAAAGTCTTTGATGGGAAAAACTTGGATAATAGATAAGAAGAACAAATAACGAGTAAGGGAGCTCTACCAGGAACCAACATTATCGCGGTAATTATGGCACAAAGACTTAGATGGTTGGGCCATGTGCAGAGAATGATTTCATGTATACTAAAATTATAATCAAGATGCACTAGAAATAAACAAACTAAGACACTTGAATGTTATGAGGAACACTCCCGAATCATGATTTACAATGCATAAACTTTGTAAATAATGATTTGGCATTTATACAATGCATATACATTGTAAATAATTATTTAAGAGTGTTCCGTGTAACATTTAACGTGTCTTGGTTTATTTCTAGTGCATCTTGAACTATGCCCTAGATAGTACCATTCACTATACTATGGGAAAAAAGACGAAGACCGAGATGAAGTTAGAGCAATAAGTAAAAGAAGATATGAAAAGACTTAACGTAACAGACTGGGAAAGAACAGTGGAAAATAATAGTTCATCAAGCCGTGGGCTACTAGACTCGTAGTGCTTACATATTATTATATCCTCAACTTACTTACAAATTTGATTTATCTATGATTAATAGGTATACAGGGAAAACAATACTGATATTTTTGTTACTCTTGTTTTCATACTAGTTAGTTCCAGATATTTGCCAGAATTCATTACCTTACATAAAATAATTGACTGGAACGCACTTGTAATATTTCTCTTTGGCTTACAATCCTAAACGTAAGTTTATAAATATAACTTAAACACATAGTAAGACAATAAAATATTTAATTCACAGTATTATTTAAGTAGCCACGAATATTATATACTTGCATTTTGTGCAGATTTGTGTGACAAACTTAGGCCAGTTCCTAAGACGCTAATTTGGTAATCAATCTATCTAAAAATACTAATCATATAACGAATGACCGCAGGAATTTTGATATTTTAAACTAACTTGAACACAGTATCTACCTAAAGTCAACAGAAAATTTATTTATTCAGCTGAATATTTGATAACTTATTTTCCATAATGTAGTATTTAATATAAAGTAAACTTAACTGCCCAATATGAAATTGGGATTAGCTTTGGATGTGAAATAATTCGTAACCAAATATATTTTTTTCTTGTTGGAATAAAAGTACATATTTTATTTAAATAAAAAAGAATTTTTGTAATTCCATGTTTTATACATACATAAATTGACCTAACCATGACCATGGCATTCTAATGTCTAAACTTAGGTATTTCTCATATTTTTGAGAATAATGTGAAATTATTTTTTGTCTGAACTTGGAGAAAAATGACTTAAGAAATACTGTAAATTTTTTTTAGTATATTAGTTAATTTTTTGTTACTTTTTTAGCTTGTTTGAGTAAGAATTAAAAGAACTTCTGAAATGATAAAGGGAAATGTTTTCCCTTTATCATTTTACAAATACTTTAATAAGCGACTTTTTGTGGGTGTACCGTTTGCCTATTAGTCGCAATAAAAAAAACAACAATTCTAACTCTTTAACAATTTGCTTGTTGCTTTTCTAGATGTTTTAATATTTACGAACTAATTTTTATTTCTGGAGTAATAATTATATCAAATGATGCTGAGTATAAATAAATTTTCATAATCCAAAATTTCCTAAAAATTTCAATTAGACAATCAAATTTTTACAAGGTAAAGTCCAGATATTTGTATGTTTAACTTTAAAGATAAGTAAAAATAAAACAGTAGAAAGAGTACATTGGCCTCGATTTTACCATTTATAGAAACCTGGCAAATTAGATATCAAGGAAGAGGAATGTATTATAATTAAGTAAGGTCTAGATTTTTTTAAGTCGTGAAATTTTTTTTTAAGTAGAATTATAGGCTATTATAAAAGGCGCCTTGTATACTCTTGCACAAACAATTGTGTCCAGGAATAGGAAACTAGTAAGAAAGCTCTACCATGGCCTACCACTACTACTGTGTTCCCAAAATTTACAAAGAAATGTTGCATTATTTACAAATTTAGAAAAAATAAGTAAATAATAATTTATTAATCGTTTGTAGAATCGAAAACCGAGCAATAATAATACCAATAAGAAAATGGAATAGAAAATTTAAATTGAAAGAAAACATCGAGAAATGAGAAGTTTTACATTATAAATATCTTTAAGGGTTTAAAAAAATCTTAGGTGAATAGACAATTATTTTCTACAAGTTCCTAGATAGTCACCATTAATTAAAACTGACCTTGGTACTAGGCATTTAGGACCTTATTCTTCTTATTCTTCGTGTCCTCATTCTTTAAGGACATTGACGATTATAACTGCCCATTTTACGTTATCTGCAGCAGTTCTAAAGAGTTCTATAATTTTTCGACTCCACTGCTTTAAAATTTTCAACCAGGACGTACGTCCTCTACCCAGTCCTCCTTTATTTCCATTTTCCCTTGTATAACTAATCGCATCAACTAATATTTTTCATTTCTTAGTATGTGACCAAATAGCTCAAAAATGAGCTATTTGGTCTAATTTTTCTTTCCTTTATTATACAATTTTTTTGTCCAGATAATTTTATTTGTATATACGATTCAGTGGTTTCTTTTTTTAATGTGCTGCTTCTATTATTGAAGGTTAGCGATTATGGTATAAAACATTTCCCTCTCCTCAGCTGTACATATAAGTTATTCAAAGCCTAATTCTGCCAATTTTTCATATTATGCAACCAGGACAATGGGCTTTTTCCAATACCTTGTTTCCCTTCTATTTTATCCTTAATTGAGGAATGTAGTAATTTTCGTTACGAACCAAGTGACCCAAATAACTGGTTTTTATTTTTATTTTAATCGTTCTCAAAAGTTGTTTTCCATATTTAGTCTATTCAGATATTTTTCGTGCAGTTCAAGGAATTTTTAAAATTTCCCGGTAAACCCGCATTTCAAATGCATCTAACTTGTTCAGATTCTTTATCTATAGAGTTCATGTTTTGACTTCATGGAGAATAACAGACCAAACAGAACATTTCAAGTTTTCATCTTGGTTTTATACCAATATGTGTATCGCAGAGTTAGACCACGCATCATAAAGAAATTATCTCTAGCTTGAGAAATTATCGCTTTAATTTCTTGTTCTAGCTCAAGCTTGTAGTTATTCCAGCAGACAAAGTCGTAATGGTTTATCTATTCTAATATCTCTCACCTATAATTGTAAGTACATTCTGCCTCTTCTGTATTGCCATGATCTTGTGTTTCTTTTTCGTTAATCTTCATTCCAAATTCTCGAGAAGTATTATTAAGTTAAGATAAGACTTTCTGCAAGTTCGTATCTGTATCAGTTAGTAGGAGAGTGTTATCTGTATATCTAGAGGTATAGAAGTGTAAGTTGGTAACACTTTTGTAACTGTTGGCCATTATGGCAGCTGCCAAGTGATTCAGCATGAATAAACTTGACGCCCAATCACGCAAGAATTAAAGGTACATCATCAACTAGCAAGGCGTAGATTCGGTGAGTGGGTCCAAAATGAGATTGCCGTTGATTCCGATTTTAATAAGCGAATTTTGCTTAGCGATGAAGCTCACGTTTGGTTGAATCCTCAAATGTATGTTGAGACACCATTACATCCAGAAAAACTTACTCCTTTGTGCGCTTTATGGTCTGGTGAAAAATCATTGGATCTTACTTCTTCAAAATCGATTCAAGAACGTTACAGTCAATGGTACCCGCTATAGAGCCATGATTACTGCCTTTTTAATTCACCAATTGAACAACCACGATGTACAAGAGCTGCCGGTTCAATAAAACTGCGCAACATGTCACACATATCGTGCCACAATGGATTTATTGAAGGAAATGTTTGGTAACCACATAGTTACCCGTTTCGGGCCGTAAATTGGCCTCCAAAATCGTCCGATTTGACACAGACTATTTTATGTGGAGATATGTGAAGGTGCTAGTCTACGCCGATAGGCCTGAAACGATTGACCAATTGGAGGACAACACTTGCCGCGTTATTGCTAATATATGGCGACAAATATTGGAAAAAGTGATCGAAAATTGGACCTCTAGATCAGACTACGTCAGAATCAGCCATGACGGTCATATAACAGAAATTATATTTAGATTATATTGCCAAAAGATTATTAATTTCATGTAAATTTATGAAAATCATCTTTGTTTTATTCTAAAGTTCTCTACCTCTAAAAAAACATCCAATTTTGGCAATTTTTTCTCCATTAATTTTATTCCTGTAGAAAGGTTTTCCAAGGCTTTCTTGTATGACAGTTCCAAATAAAGGTTAAACAGCTCACGGGACAATACACAAGCCTGCCTAACTCTGTTAATTATTACTATTATATGGGTTTAAGAAAAGAAGACAGATTATTTAAGAATTGAGTGAAAAGAGTATAACCAACAAGTTGTTAAGCGGGTTATGTTTTTTAAAACTGACGGGTGATTTACATACTTGGTCTCGATCTTGTACGAATAGCTATACTTTTAATTGAAAAAATCTGAGGGTGGACTGTGTGTTTATGTATTAAGCTGGATTTATAGTTTGACGGGCTGTAGACGTAGACGCACTGGAGACGTAACAAACGGACTATAAATATTATCACAATTTATAAATCGACGGAGTCGAATTTTTGCGCATGAGCCGAAACAGTGGTTTGAGTTGGTGACCATGATACCATGATATCCTTTTATTACTTATTATTAATATTTTATAAACTATTAACTTACTGTCCATTGTAACAAATAATCAACATAATTCGAATATGTTGATAAACAACTTTACAAAATGGAGGGTGGGTCAGTTTAGTTGACAGCACAAAATTCTTCCTTATGATTGGAGAGACACAAGCAACGTACTGTAAGAGATGAAAGTTGGTCAACTCTTCCGTTCCAGTCCGTCTCACTTACGTTCCGTCATGCGGTTGCGTTCATTTATAAATGTGTCTACGTTTACAGTCCGTCAAACTATAAATCCAGCTTTATATGTTTGTGTATTGTGTGTTGCATATGTATTATATATAATTGTAGATAATCCACTACCTCTATCACCTCCACTTTTTAATCTGAACTTCATCTGAATTTTTTCATTATGCCTCAGAAGAATTAGAATGGAGAACTAAACAATAATCAAATACGTGGACGATACCGCTATCATAACTAACAGTTTAAAAGAACAGCAGAGTCTTATGCGAAGAGTGAAGTATCTGAAGAGTGTAGCCTTAAATCAATGTCTAGGATGCTTATAAGTTAAAACACCTATAGGAAGATTTTTATTAAATCAAATATTTATAAATATAGAACATGTTGAAAAATACATGTATTTGAAAACGATTATCCACAATCAATGACATACGACACAACAGATCAATGCCATAATTGAGAATATGAGGTCAAAATGGTATGTCTTCTGCTTCTTCAAGTGCCCTGTCCGTTGCGAACGTTGGCTATTAACATGGCAATTCTGATCTTGTTTGAGGCGCTTCTGAATATTTCGACCGATATGAGCCCGAACCACTTCCGCAGATTTTGGAGCCACGAGTGTCTTCTCCTACCTGGCCCTCGCTTACTGTCTATTTTTCCCTGGACAATCAATTGCAGTAGACGGTACTTATCGTGTCTCAATATGTGGCCTAGATATTCAAGTTTTCTTTGTTTAATTGTATTCACGATTTCTTTCTCCTTTCCGATTCTTTGGATTACCTCTGTGTTGGTGACATGTTCGGTCCAGGATATACGAAGAATGCGTCGGTACACCCACATTTCAAATGCTTCTAGTTTTCTCGTGAGCGTCTTCGTCAGCGTCCAGGCCTCCACACCATACCAAAATGGTATGTATTCCTGGTTTTACTGTATGAGGTAGAAGCATAGACCATGACAAAATGACTAATTAAAAAGGTTTCTGCTTTTGAAATGAGGCTATATCGACGAATTGTCCAAATATCGTAGACATATAATATTACTAACGATGGCGTGTTGCGAAAAATCGTCTTTAAGAAATTACATAATTTACAGTGACGAAGAGGGACCTGGAATATATTTGTCCTTTGATGAGAAATGGTGAGGCATTTTTGGAAGTCGCTAATAAAATGAGTATCGTCATGCTAATAACGAACATCTGCAATGGATGTGGCTTTACCAAAACTATTGTTTGGAAAATAAAAAAAAGTAAATGTAAATTGTCTAAAGATTAAAATAATTTAAATGTGTACCTGAAAAAGAAACATATTGGAAATCTGGACTTTACCGTAATAACATTTTTCAATTTCAATTTAATTTTTGTATTCTGATATTTTTATTGATTTAATATTGTTGGTGGCATTTTATCTTAATATTTTCCTAAACAAAACTGGCCTTACCAACGTCATTTTGAGCTTTGCAATTACTTATATTTCGATTACAAAACGTATTGTCAGATATTAAACGTTTTACATAATTATTCGAATATAAATTACACATACGATTTTTGGTAGCGAGGGTTGTAAAAAATTTATTGATACTATAATTAATCAGTTAGTTTTCGCTTTACTGACGAACTACAATTTTATATGATTTAGTCCACATTCTGAATTTTTTCATTTTAATAATATACCTTATATATTAAAAGATTTTAATATGTTTAATTACGGTTTGAATAATGTATTGATATGTATTGTTCTGAAGCTATTTTCTTGTGACATTTTAATATTATTTACTATCTTTAATGACAATTAACCAGTTTCACTTTAAAATACTTACGTTTATTTTACCGTTTCGATTTTCACTTCGGAAATCGTTCTAGTATGATATTGTTCCTACCTCTTCGTAAAAATTTAATTGTGTTCAAGCAATTTAATTAAACCCAGCGTGTGAGACTTGTTCACCCCTTGGAATTACGTTCAGGTAAACAATTCATTGGAGGGAGGTAAAATAATTCGTGTGTAAACAGGAATCACTTCACATCCAATGTTCCAGACTATTCCATAATACTTCCTTTCCTCCTATACCACTCTGATGCGCGATAGGAGAACCACTATCAGCCAAATGCTCTTCATTTAGGAGTCCTGGGTAATAAAACTCCAACATGGTTCCCCAACCGATTCAAATTCAGGCCGTTAAATGCTTTATTCCTGCTATCCTCTTATTTAATTGTGTTTTCATTATGAGCCAGTTTTTACAGAAAATTTCGAATCTCCTAAAATTTTGCGATGATACCTGGGATACGCTTGTACCCAACCTTGTTTTATTACACAAATCTGCAGTAGTGGGAGCTGCGGTCATGTGTGCCCCCGGTAGTTTTATCCTTCGTGACTGCAAATTAGGTGTGGTATTGGTAAGGACATGTTATGAGGGGAGATAAATACCAGTTGCTGCAATTGATTATACAGGGAAAGATAATGGGAAAGAGATCTATAGGAAGAAGAAGGCATTCATGGTGGAAAAACTTGAGAGAATGGTACAATTGCACCAATTACCAACTGTTTAGATCTGCAGCATCAAAAATACGCATAGCTTTGATGATAGCCAAACTTCGGAACGAAGACGGCACTTGAAGAAGAAGAAGAAGAAGATTGGTAAGGCGCTGTGCATTTTTAATCGTTGAGAGGTCCGGGGTATACGCGTACTCCAGTGTCTTCTTCTTATTGCTTCTTCTTTCGAAGTTTGGCGATCCAAATGGCAATTGTAGCTTTGGAAACTGCCGCGCGAACGATTTCTGTAGATAAGCGCTCAAACCATCTCCTTAGGTCTTTCAGGCATGAGTTCTGGCGTCTTCCAACTGATCCACCCCAGCGTAGCAAAATGAAATATTTTTTTTGTTCTGAGATGTAAGTTTAATTTTTTGCTAAACTATTGAAATTATTATTATTATAATTTCGTACACCATGGTATTTTTCAATACATCTTTTTTTAGAACACGCAAGAAATGGCTTCTCACAAAAAGAGTTTTGGGGTGTACTACGAGCAGGAAGAGATATCTAAATGTGACGAAAATCAAACGGATTCAGTCTCTACGCCAATTTCTGCTCAGTCCCAAGATTTCTAGTACTGGTCTCTAATGAAACGGAGGATGACCCGAAAGATGATATTCCATTGGCATAGACACAGCTTGCAAACTAAAATAAGGTAAAAATTTTGAAAATTCCCACCTCACTAAAAGGTAAAAATCAATTAATATGGTCTGGTGTAAAAGGAACATCCGTTCGTCGTAATCTAAAAAAAATATCTTTCTATATATACCTGACAATAGTCACGTGTCAAGGCAAATACAATCAGGGATAGAAGCATAGAAATTATGTTTCACTAAAGAAAATTTGAATTTATTCACCGAATCTACCAACAAAGAAATAAAAATTCAAAGATTAAAATATGGAAAAAAAACTTCTTATGATGCCATATCCAATTAGTGAATGTTGGCAACAATTCTGGCATACTCCTCTCGATCTTGTGTGGCTCTAAAGAGTGCGTGGGCATCAAGGATTGTCCAATCCCTTATTTTTTTAAGCCATGAGTATTTCTTTCTTCTGATGCCCCGTTTTCCTTCTATCTTCCCTTCCATAATAAGCTTTAAGAACTGGTACTTGGAATTTCGAAATATATGACCCAAATAAGCAGTTTTTCTTCTTTTTATTAATGGCAGCAATTCTCGTTCTCTGCCCACTCGATTTAATACTTCGACATTTGTTGTGTGATTTGTTCAGGGAATTTTAAGTAGTCTTCTAAATACTCACATTTCAAAGGCCTGCAATTGGTTCATCACATTGGCCTTTATGGTCCAGGTTTCTACACCATATAGCACCATATAGTAGTGACTAATAAATTCAGAAAATTACAATAACTGGGACATGCGGAGATAAATATCAACTGTTACAAGTGATTGTGCAGGGAAAGATAAGACGTCAGCGCAACATACGAAGGAGAGGAATGTCTTGGTTGAGAAACTCAGGGCATGTTTCGCTTGCAGTTATATCTGACCTTCCAGCTCCAAATTGATGAAGTATACGTTGTAAATCGTCTTGACTTTGAGGGAGTAGTATTGCGTCGTCTACATATCAGATTATTTTACGGTGTTTTTCTCCCATTTAATATCCTTTTTCAGTTCTTACTTTTTTTTATTATGTCATCATTAAAAATGTTTCCAATAAAATGGAGGTCATATAAAAGAAATAAGACGATTCACATACCTGGGATCAAAAATATAAAGAAAAATCAGATGCAGATCAGATATACCTACATAAAAGAAGTTGGCACAGCAACTTGGACACATGAAAGGACAACCTCAAAAAAAATATATAATGGATCTATAAAAAAAATCGTAAAATAATACTCTCCTGGGAATATATCGAATATGGAACTATGGTGTGAACAATAAAACAAAAGAATATGAAGAAATAAATGGAAATAAATTGGCATAAACCAAAGAAAGATCACTAGAAATTCGACCCGACATAAAAAGGGGAGTAACAACGGATAATATAACGATAATACAACGGATAAATTAGCTGATGAATCAAAATTAGAGAACATGAAAGAATTGGATTGTGTTGAAGAAATGTCAAACGAAGATATTTCGTAGCGAGAAGTAGAGAGGACGTATAGAGGATATTTCTTCAGTGAAATCACACAAATAGGATGCGCTTCTCTAGCCAATCTACCACCTTCAATTATTGGCTAAGAAACGCCAAAATACACCCAATACTCCATTAGATCAAACGGCATAAAAGAGGGAGAGAGAGATTCCCTACGTATATTGAGCAGAATAGGACATAAAACACACCTTAATCGTAACAACTATGATAATTGTCAATAATTGTCAATGATTTGGATCGTCCCAATGTCTTTGTTTATCGTTTAATCACGTGTAATTAATTTAATTTTAAGTATTTTAGAAGATACAGTGAATTCAGTCGCAATACTTCAATACAATACTTCATAAATATATATTATAGGGTAAGTGCACTAGTAATGGACACACCGCTAGTAATAATCACCTTAAGCCAATTAAAGTTATTATCTTTACTTCTTATTACATTTTACCGCACGTTTTTACGTTACCCTGTTACTTATACTTTCCAAAATACAAAGACGAACTCGGCGCCATGTGACAATATTTTTTTGCCTGATTTTCATACGCCAAACTTTGGCACGCCAAAAATCAGTTTGTTTTGATTTATGAGACAAGTTGTTTAGTCGTTGGTTTGCAATTAGTGCCGTGAAGATATCATTGACATTTATATATTTATTTTGTGTTGTTACACATTTAACACTTTGTATTTTTTATTCATATTTACTAAAAACATTATTGTGGAAGTTTTTGAACATGGGTGACCAAGATAATTTATGCTGTCGAGTCCTGGACTGTGAATAAAATCGATCTAAATCGCCTTGAGGCTTTCGAAATGTGGTGCTACAGAAGAATTCTAAAAGTTTCCTGGGTGGAGAAGATTCGAAACTCCACAATACTAGAACGTCTCAGCAAGACTACTGAGATCATAAAAAGCATCAAGCAGAGAAAGCTGGAGTATTTCGGACATGTAATGAGAGGTCCCAAATATAGGTTGCTACAAAATATGCAAGAAAAAATACCAGGCAAACGCAGTCCAGGACGAAGAAGAACCTCATGCTTGAAGAACTTGCGAGATTGGTATGGTGTAGATACAAGCATGCTATTTAGGGTGGCAGTGAATAAAATTAAGATAGCTATGATGGTAATCAACGTTCTGAAAGGACATGGTACATGAAGAAGAAGATGACCAATACTGGATGAAAATTGTGTTAGAAATATATAAATGGTCACTACGGGTGTTCATTTCTAAAATACAATGATCTATTAATGGTCACCAATATTTGGTTTGCTTAAAACATCCTTGTGGGGTTTCTGATTTGCAATGATTCTGATAACAAAGTACACATTTGCAACCATTCTAAGTACGAGTTTTAAAAGATATGCAACGGAAATTAGAATACGCAACGGTTTTAAAAACTGTGGACTATTTCCTTTTGAAAAAAGCAATGTTGATTACTTAAAATGTATCTAAACTCGGCAAGTTGTAAATCTTATAAATCTGTCAGATATTAAAAGTATAACTTTTACAAAAAAGAATATATATCCGAGTATATATTGAGAGAAAAATACCACCACTTGAATTGAATCAACTCAATTCAAGTGGTGGTATTGAATCATCTCTCAAATGAAGAATAGTCACAGAACGGTAACAGAAATATTTTACAAGATAAAAGTACTGCTTAACTAAATGTTTCTAAGTTATTTCCTTCACCGGAAAGATTAGAAAACGTTGTATAAGGACAAAGAAGACCAACGATATGTGAATAGCACTCCTTTCAAAAAATGTTCCAATGGACCAAAAATAAAACGAAAAATATTTCCAGCAATTGTATCCACTACGCTTTACAAGGTCCATGATAATAATATGACGCCTAAAAGTGGCCCTTCAAAACAACCAAAAATTAAAATAAAAAAGCCTACACTAAAGTGGAAAGTAATAAGCGAATCTGAACGAATCTAAATCTTCCGACGATGATGTACTTTGTGTAGCATGGCATTTATGTGACAAAAAACCATTTTTTTGGAAAAACAATTTTTTTTAGTTATTTACTTGAATGTGTATGAAAGTATACACCTTTCTAAGCACAAGGAAAAAAAATGTAAGTCAAATACTTCATTAGAACGAATAAAAATAGTTCAAAATTTTCTCTTAGGTGTCCATTATTAGTGCACTTACCCTACTTTAGATGTAAAAAATGAGCCAATAATAACAAAGCATTTCTTATATTTACAGCATCACGGGATAAAACGCCGCAATAAACTTTTCCTACAAAAATTCCCTATAAATTACATTAAATGAAGAAAATACGTTACAGAAACAAACTAAACCATATAATATACTTCAGTCCGTAAGTGTATTTAAAATACAGCAAACCTAAACGAACCAATTTTTATATATACCTACTTTGTTCGATAAATTGCGATATGTTTTTTTAAAAAAATACAAACTGAAATAAATAATAGAAAAAAAAATATACACTTAGCTAATATTTCGAATGTACCCTAAACTATACAATCACACATTGAAAGATTAGAAAAATATCCAATCTCGATGTAACACTTTTACGAGCATGTATACTACCACAATGACAATATTAATTAGCTTCGAAAAAGAGACCAATTAAATGAGCAAATGTCTTGTTAATAAAAACATTTTTAGTAATTTTTTTGTCAAATAATAAAAATAAATCATTATGATCGCTTGCATTTTGCCCATCGTATGTTCAAAAGAATATAAGAATATCATTTAAGTTTATGCATTTTTAATTCGATTATTCTTAACTGCAGTATTAATGCACAACAATATTTAATCTAATCACTACGTTAATTTGTATGGAATACTTTGTATAATAATTGTATTACAATAAATTCGAGTTGCGAAATAGTTATCAAAGACATCACAAAATAATTTTTTGAGAGCGGCCTAAAATATTTTCGGGATGAATAAAGTTTGCTGCCGACAAGAGATAATGCAATCAACATGAACCATCGGTGTCGGTTACCAAATCTGCAATGACCTAATAATCAGGTGTGCATGTTTGGGAATTTAGCAAACATCGCCACTTAAATCAATGTGTTCAGAATCATCTTGCCAATAATCTAACCTCCTGCACATTGGTTAATCGTTTAGAATTGCCAGATCGTCTCCAAATTTTTGTCCGTCTTGTATCTAGTGCAAATCCAAATCGGAATTCATCTGTGAACAAAATAGTGGCCCACTCACATCTAACCCAATTTGCGTGTTCTTGTGCCCATTGAAGTCGGTGAGCGCGATTTCCTCTGGATAACATAGCAACTCAACAGATCTTCGAGCATTTAATCCTACTTCATTCAGTCTATTTCTAATGGGTTGGCCACTTACAAATACCTGATGGGTCTCTTGCAGTCTCATGTGTAATTGTGATGCAGTTATAGTGCGATCTCGCAAAGCTTACAACCTAATAAAATGGTCTTCAATATGGTTGGTTATCCTTGTACGGCCTGTATGACGTTCAGCAACATAATCAGTTTCGTGACGCCTTAAACACAAATGATTAATGACACATCTGTTCGTGTGAAGTACCCCAGTAATGTCTCTTTGACTTCTGAAGCATTCCGATAGCACGCCACTACGTTTCGCGATTTAAATGATGTCTCCCCATTACTGGCAATTGCAAAACTAAATAAAAGTAAACATAGACATCGAAAATCAGATACCAGTAAAGAGATATTACTTTCTACCTTATAGACAAAAAACTCATTGAAGTTTTGTTAAATTTTTTATATTCATTCTGATCAGGATTACTAATCAGGATTTATAATAGAAACTTTATTTCGAAAAATTTTCCGAACCATTCCGGCTTTTACCCAAGTCACCGTAACTCTTTACAGACTAGGAATGACGTCCCTGACAACTATTTGTACTTCGATTGTATGTATTAATTATTGATATCTAATGCATGACTAAGTCTTTTGTTAATAACCTACGATTTTGAATATTTTGTTTTATTCTGGCTCCATTTAATAAATATATAAAATATGCATTATTATCAATTTATTGCCGCCAAGACTATCACATTTTAAATATGTATTTTCATTAATTTTTTTCAGTCAATTTCTCTGGAAAATAATACAAATTTTTTGAGCTTGCCGATTAATGTAACGAGTAGACGTGAGTTTATCATAATGGTAGTATACAGATTTTACTTTATGGAACAAACAACTATGTTTTTGTCAACTTTGATAATTTTTTAGGCTTTATGGTTAACCTTATTTTTTTAAGTAAACAATAATAAATTTAACAAAAAAATGTATAATTTTAAATAAAAAATTGATTACTACTTAAAGTTGTTTGTTCTTATTTGAGTATAAATAAAAAATTTATCAATTTGTTCTTTGTATCGACTAACATATTTTTGATTTCAAACTAAACAATAGTGGATACTGACGTTGTATGCAGAGGAGATCTAGGCATATGAAACCTTAAAAGTTCAGTCACCGTGACTGCTACCTGCACTAGACCTTTACCTTCCAGTACGTCTGCAGCACAGCATAAAAGATTCTGAAAGAAAAAAAAACATATTAATATATACTTTTCTTTATCATACAATTTCTTTAAAATAACGCCATAAATACCTTTTCCAGCAGTTTATATCAACTTCCTGATATAAGGCAAGCGAATAGCAAAGTATAGCTTAGCTTAAAAATAATGTCTTGTGGGAGAATCCCATTTTTTTCAATGGACACTAAGTCTTTAGTTACAGATGACAAAGCTTAAATGCAAAGCACAACCTATATTCTTCATAATTAAAAATTTGCACATTCAGTTCTGTAATTGTTCGCATCAAGGAGTCAGTAACAGTTCGAACTAAAGGCTCCTTGGTGTCTACGTGCAAATAGATGTCGTTGAAGTGCTGGTATTTAAACTTTGCGATTAACATTAATCTGGAGCATCAAGAGCTAAACTACAAGTTCGCAAATTGTATAAAACTTAACATCTTTCACATTCATCTTTAAATTTCAAACACCACCTTAGGTATATTTCAAAGGAAATATACCTAATTTCATTTTTCTTTTTTTCCGTGTGTATTTAGTGCAGTGACACGTTTTTTGTATAGGGTATGTCCCACATTTTTTTTTTATTTCGTAATAACCTTTGTTTTTTGTGTACAACCCAAAAGTTTGATGTTTAGTACTCTAGTAATCAAAGGATAATTATTATATTATTTATTCATATGGGGATCTAACCAGGACTGATATGAGGTCCAGGATGGAGAAGAATATCCTGGCTGCATAACCTGCGAAAGTGGTTTAACTTAACCACTACCGGACTTTTTAGGGCAACAGTCAACAAAGTCAGAATAGCCATGTTATACTAAAACAATTTTTAATTGAAGGTGATTACTTGGCAACATCGTACTTAACGAAGCCCTTAACGATAACTTTTCAACGAAATCGTATTGATATTATCAATTTTGCAGAGGCGTACCAAAAAAAATTTAATTATTTATTTAAACACATAAGTAATTACGTAAAAATTAAATCTAAGACCGATTTAATTATTAAATTATCATGTCTCTTTTAACAAGTATCTTATAGTTGTCTAACAAAATAAAATAAAATTTTATTCTTATTAGAGTATCTAATACAGAACTTCAAAAAACAGAAATCTTTGGAAAATAATTTTTTTTTTATTAGACTAAAAACAATCTGCAATTTTAATTACACATCATTACACATCATTCTCTATTTATAGAATTGCTGTGTGCTGTAAACGTTATATTTGTTTTTTTTTAACTTAATTTGAAAGTTTGCTTGTGTTTATTTGTTTATATAAATATGAAAATATATTATGAAGTTCATATAAATTAAAATGAAGTATGCTAAACTTTTATCATATGAATGCGTTTATATAGCAGTGCATTTGTTTATTTCAGTAAATTCTCGAAATATGAAATGAAGATGGCACTAACTACTAAAGAGTTAATAGCTTTGTTAGAAGAAGACTCAGATTGTGAAAATGCCTCTTCTTCTTCTTCTTCGTCTAGCCATTCACGTCCACATCTGAACATAAGCCTCTTCAAGTCTTCCTTTCCATTGTTTTTTATTGTACGCTACTTGTAGCCAATTTTTCCCGGCAGTCCTTTTCAGAAAATGCCACTTAATGTGGTTTATTTGCCGCCGCGATTAGATTAGAAAGTTTCTGATGTAGAAGACATTGATCTTCTTCTTCCTTCTAGTTTGTAAGCTTAAAAGCCGGTTTCTTCTTCAATATGAGCTTCCTAAATTGTTTAAATTGTCGCACCATCTTTTTCTTGGTCTGCCAATACTTCTTCGTCCGTTTGGTGACTTATTTCGTGCTAATCGTACTATTCTATCCTCCGCCATTCTACTGATGTGTTTGTTCCACTTTTGTTTTCGTTTTGTCACCCATCCATTTAGGTCTTCTATATTGCATGCTCTTCTTATGTTTTTGCTTCTCTCCCAATCCAACAGACTTCTCCTTGATATTTGTCGGAGTATTTTCATCTCTGTTGTTTCTAGCAGTGGTCTCGTTTTAGATGTGTCAGGTCTTGTCTCAGCCCTGTATGTTAATATAGGTCTAATTCCTGCTTTATAGACTTTTGTTTTTGTGTCTTGTCTTAGGTGTTTGTTCTTCCAGATTGTGTCATTAAGAGAACCCGCCGCTTTACTTGCTTTTAAGCTTTGCTGTCGTACTTCTTCTTCAACATCTCCGTAACTAGTGATATCTATTCCCAGATATCTAAACCTTGCTTCCGGCATCATTATTTTCCCATCGATTTTGATTTTACACCGTAGTGGGTATTTAAATGTCATACATTTGGATTTTTCCGCTGATATTATCATATTGTATTTCTTAGCTCTTGTACTGAAGATATGTGTTAATCTTTAGAGCTCGTCTTCTGTCTCGGCGATTAATGCGGCGTCGTCTGCATATCATGATATTTGGATTTCTTTGTTACCAATTCTGGAGCCATGACTTTTAGGTACTGCTTGTATTATTTCGTCCATTAATATATTAAAGAGAAGTGGGCTTAACGAGTCACCCTGTCTGACTCCACTTTGTACTGGTATACACTGTGTTAGTTTTCCATTTATCTTTGCCTGTGTTCGATTATGGAGGTAGATGCTTTCGATGGTTTGTATAATATTGATTGGTATGTTTCTTTTATACAGTAGGTGTAAGACCAATGACGTATAATATATAGACTACGCAGTCCCCTATTCTCGCTATAGAATCGAGTGTCCGAAAGATCTCGGCTCAAGGTTGAAGGTATGTTTATCAGAACAGCGGCGTGCTCATTTATATGTTAATGACAATAATTATTTTTTTAAATAAAATTAAATATTTATGATTTCTTTTTGTTCCCGTCTATAAGAGAACTAATTATATTGATAAAATAGTATGGCATTTTACTAAAATAGTAAGTAAATAACTCTCAACAATTTAAAATAAAATTTGCTTGTCACACAAAATGGAAAAAATGTTTTCATACGTCCATGATGTTTTCAAACACAAGATCAACTTCGTGATGCTTCGTGCATCTTCGTATCAAAACAATAAACAATAACAAAGGTATTCATGTTTTGGACACTTTTTAAAGCGTTCACCGCGTCTATATATTATACGTCATTGTGTAAGACGTCTTCGACTTGGATGCGATCGAAAGCCTTTGTCAGGTCTATAAAACATACATATGATGGCCTTTTCTGTGATTTGTCTTAGTACAAATACGGCGTCTACGCAGGATCATCCGGATCTGAATCCTTGTTGTTCATCTGATAAAGTTGTTAGTTTATTGATTTTGTTGGTTAGGACTTTTGTGGTAAGCTTAAGTGCGGTGTTCAATAGATTTATACCTCTATAATTGTTGTGATTTTCTTTATCTCCTTTCTTGACCATTGGTATCATTATGCTGTTTCTCCATGCGTCTGGTATCTTGCAGTACAATATTAGTTTTTGTATAAGTTTTGTCATCTCTAGGGTTAAACTTTCTCATCCGTATTTTAGAAGCTCGTTGGTTATTCCGTCTGGTCCTGGTGACTTTCTATTTTTGAGTGAATTTATGACTATTTCTACTTCGTGAAAACTGATTTCTATTTCGTCTCTTAGTTCAGGTACGTTATTGTGTTGATTATTATTTTCCTTTGCCACAGTCAGTCAGGTATCTTTCCCAACAGTTCTTTGCCAACAGTTCTGTCAGGTATCTTTCCCATTCGTTTGCTAGTATATTATTGTACTCCTTGAAGAGATTGATGATAATATTATTTGTGAAGAATCAATAAAATCGGATATTGCAGGTACATATGAAATACAAGTGATTGGGAATTCTAACGATTCTAATTATGATATTCCTCTGAACCACAGATAAAACGTCCAAATTAAAAACCAGGCAAAAATAGTAAATCCAAATTTATCTCAAGTTGTAATAACGGATATTCTTTCGTGCTCAATAGTAATTCAACATCAGTCTGATTGATATTTATACAATATAAAAGTCAACCATGTAGGTAAGTCATATATTGAAGTTTTTCACTCTTTTTGATAAAAGAGTAATTGAGAATAACCGTCACAATTTTGAAATGAATAACATAGATTTAAAAAAATTAGTAGCATATGTATATTATCTGGTTTACACTCTGCTTCAAGTTGATATGCATTGGTCAAAGGATGAGGATAAAAAAGTGCATATTATAAGAGAAATCATGAGTCGACATAGGTTTATAATTTTAATTTATAATAGTGAAGAAACCGCTACATCAGTGTCAGTACATGGGCGTCAATCTAAATTTGCTTTACCAGATGAAACCAGATTCGACAATATTGGCCACATTATAAAAAGAGACGATAGTGCAAAAATGTAGGATGTACAAAAGTAATACTATTTATTTATGTAAAAAGTGTAGAATGCATCTACACCCCGAATATTTTGAAAATTTTTACCTTAAAATTTAATTTACGTTTAAGATACAATATGTTCCTTTATTAAAAATTGTACTGTTTTCCTTAAAAATGAGAAAAAAAATCTTTTCGGTTGTAATTTATTCCTAATTTGTGTTTTTAATCCAATCTAATAAATTAAATGTCAAATTTCTCTTTGTATATTGAGCAGCCGTTAAGGGTTTAATACTATATAAAGAATAAACTGGCCTCAAATTTACTTTACTTACCTCAAAACTATTTTAAAGTTAATAATAAAGTCTATTTAATAAATATATTCCCAATAATACACTACGCCTATGTACTTATGTGTAAAATCTGGAAGATATCATATTTCATAAACTTCAATAAACTAAGATATCATATTTCTCTAATTAACATTCTTTCTAAAAACGTGAATATATATAGACCAGCAAAATATTGATAATTTTACCGATGTTCCAAACTATTCTATTAACTTGTCTCACTATACACTCGTGAATCGCACCAATTTATATTGTTACGGGGGCAAATTTATCTTAGATGGGTTACAAATTTACATATTTGCATGAGCGAAGCATACACAATAAAAATGACCCCGGTAAGAATTTACTAATGAAATTTTTCATGGTTGCCGCTACAGTTTAGTTCAATTTGTAGATTAGTCACCTTTAATTAAAAATTGTCCGACTATAGTGTCCAACATCTGTAACTCTGTAACGGATAGGCACCATAAGAAGAAGAAGAAGGATCTGAATAAATAAATATCAAAGACTGTAATTTGAACAGCTAATCCGTTGGAGACAGGAAGGTTTGTTTGGAAGTGGAAATCGATATGACTGAATGTGCTCCGAGTGTCATTTCCCGGGCATGGAAACGCTATTTAGAGACATGATCTGCAGCATACACATATTGGAGAGGAAAGAACCACAGCTTATAATCAAGACAATTTCATAGTTCTCACGGCAAGATAAAACAGGACACACAGCGACAATGATTAATAGCTTCTTCAGGCAAGCTACTGCAAGGATAATTTCTAGTCAAATTATCAGAGGGCAAGAAGACGCGCTACACAGGCACAATTGACGGTGGAGCAACGGTTGGCCGATGGAACACAGGCAATGGGGATTTTGAGAATGGAGACATTGCCTATTTTCTGATCGTTCAAGATTTCGTATATATATATACGTTTACCGGTAGAATATTGATCTAGAAAGAAAAAGGACAACGATATAATGAACATATATATAATGGGTTCTACTACTCTCTTTGGAGGCGGGTGAATCAATTTGTGTCTGGTGAGGCATATATTATAATGGACTTTTAATTAATGAAACAATGGCGGCTGGGGAATTTAGTAATGGGGTCATAGAGCCAATAATAGTGCCATTTGCTGGTAATATAGGTTACAGATTTGTTTTTATCGACAATAATGAATGTCGTTGAATTGTGAACGAATGGATAGATTATCATGGAATTATAAGAATGGACTGGCCACCGTATTCTCCGCACATGAATTGCATCGAACACGTTTGGGCGGAAATGTCTAGACATTTAAACCGACTTCAACACCCATCGTAAACTTCACAACAATTAGCTAATGAATTCCAGACAATTTGGGAAACAATACCTCAAAATTTTATTGAAAATTTAATAACGACATTCTTTAATTTTATTTATATGTCACAAATTTGTTGGATATTTGTTGTGTGCAGAATTATATGACGTTTCTCTTCTCCACCAGTACGCTTGATCGATTTTACATTTTCATCTTGCCATATTCTCTAATATTTAGGAATTAGGAATTATTTCTGCCGACTATACCACCAAGATTTTATAATAGAAAACGCAATACAAATACAACATAAAATTTGATTTTTTTAAATTTTTTGGCAAAATTCCCATTCATATCCTTTATATTTATACCTTTTGATGTATATTCTATGCATTTTTTTCGTGTGAAGTTTAAGGTTTATTATGTTACGAGTGTATTCTAGTTTATTCTGCAGTAGATGTTAAAATCACAATAACAATCTCTAATGTGTATTATGTTGAGTGTATAATAAAACCTCTATTGTGTATGGAAATTTATTTATAAAGCTAATAAATACTGATATATTTAAGCTATTACAGAAACCTAAACATAAAAGAATAAATAAAACAAATAAACTCTAAAAATTAAATAAACGATCCTTCTCAAGTATTAGTAGCAGTGGCACTTTGTAAAAATATATCAATACTATGAAATACATCTTGATAATTTTATTGCAGTATCACAGCTACTATTCGTAGTTTTATGGATAAGTAGAATGTTAGGACATAGATAAAATGTGTCATGAATCATACTATTGTCATAAAGTTATCTTAAAAAGTGGTACTATCAAAAATTGATCAACTTCTCTGAAAACTGTGTAAATCAAGCTGATAAAAATTGTACTTTTAATTTTTGTGTGATTATTAATGTACAAGTTGGCGTTACGCCATCGTGTACATTAAACATTATTTCTACATAATATTTTTACAAAAGAGGAAAACAGTTATATTTTACTAGAAATAAACAGCCGCCATATTTTTGACAGTACCGCCTTAAAATTTTTGCAAATCAAATCTTAAAGTATATTAAAACAAACACATATATATTTTTATGCTATAAACATCATGATGTTGTTTTTGAAACAGTTCAAACCTATGTCCACTAACTTATAATATAAAGATATACTGAAAATATGGTTTTTGTCAACAACTGTTTTAACAAGTAGATGAATGTTTTTCTTTTCTGTTACAAAAACAAACAAAATGAAAACAGTCTTTGATAGTTCGTAATACTGGAGATTCTATTGACTAGATTGTCAAAAGTAGAAGAAAAATAACACCGTATATACAAAATAAAACAAAACAAAAAGTACTTGCAAAAAGAATATGAATAACATTTTTAAAGAATACGGCATATTATAAATACTATTTCAAGTAGAGAATATTATTTATTACAGTGAAAAATAATACCAGTGGATATATAAATAATATACAAATAATGGATTAATTATTCTTAATCGTTTGTCGTTTGTGTTATGATTTTTATGCTTCAACTTCACGCTTTATTACATATTTAAAATATTGATTTTTATACATGTACATATTTCGTTCGTGATGGCTTTCGATTATATACTGAAACGAAACTAAATCGAAATTTACAATTTAGTATGGACCAAAAAATCATTTCCAAATTTGTGACAAAAATCCATAATTATTTTTACATAATATAATCATTCATTTATTAATAAAATAATCAATAAAAGACTCCTGTGGTACCTAGAAAAATATTAAATAATAAAATTGGCACATTCAGATTTTAGGCCACATCGAAGTACAGCAGACAATCTAGTAGTCCTCCATACATCAATCATAATCGCCATCAACCAGTGAAAGCGAGACGTAATAGCTATTTCATTTGATATCGAAAAAGCTTTTGATACCCTGTATAGGCCTCTTGTTATAGCTAAACTCGAGCAGTATATATCTGCAAATATATCTTTATTTATTAATTCATTTCTAACAAATAGAAATTTTAACGTAAGAGAAAATATCAAAATCTCCAGGACAGTCAAACAAACTGAGGACGAAGATTTAATAATTTTCTATCGAGACAAAAATATTGTTACCACTTGCAAATTGCTTTAGAATGCTACTGACCAATTGCTTGAATGGATTTCAGTGAGTGAATTTAACTTTTCTGTTGAGAAGACAAAAATAATTAAGTTTTCTCGCAGAACAGTCAGTACTATAAATCCTATAATTACCATAAATGGTACTTGTCTATCTGCAGTAAAGAGTATACGAATTTTAGGACTCACATTCTACAGTAAACTTACTTGGAAATTCCATTTAAAATATCTCAAAACTAAGTCCATGACAAAACTTAACATATTATTAAAAACTGTCCAATCATCATTGGGGTGCAGACGAAGACTTTCTGTTTCAGATTTATAGACATCTTATTCGTTCTAAAATAGACTACTGCAGTTTCATTTATAAGTAAGCTATCCCATCAGATTTAAAATTTCTTAATTCTGTACACAACACTGCAGTTCGAATTTGCCTTGGAGCCTTCATATCAAGCCCCACAGAGAGTTTATACAGAGAAGCTAACGAACTTCTCCTTTGGCTACGTTGCCGGCAATTCATTTTGAAATATTAGCTAATCTCGAATCTTAGCTAATACCTGAAATCCAGCCTATCAATTACTAAGTATTGACTTTTTAAACTTCCCTTATCCTATTAAACTTCAATATATGCCACAATATCTCTCCTTCCTTCCACGACACGAAAAAAAAAATAATTTTTTGACTCTCGGAATAAGCCATACAGACTAACTAATAAACATTTAATGACTTCCTATCCACCTACAGGTATGCAATGTAGTTTCATTCTATCGATTAAACATATTCTCGTAAACTGTCCCTACTTGAATTACAGAAAAAAGAATCTTTTAATCGGAACCTACAAAATATTCTCAATTCGCCAAATCAATTAAAAAACCTTATTAATTACCTCTATGAAACCAGACTTTACCAGAAAATTTAAATGAAGAAATGTAGATTAGAAATTTAATTTTTGGACAGAGAAATGCTTATTCTTCCTACCAACTTCCTACTATGTCTTTTGCACTCTGTTTGGAATTGAAGAAAAAGAAATTTTTGTCTGTAAATTAAATTTTTAAAGAAAAATTTGAATTCTGGTTACATTAGATCTTGGCCTAATGTTTTTACAAAAAAGAGTACGTTGTCTCTTTGTAGAATCTTGAGTGTTATAAACGTGATAAGTTCGATATGTGTGTTTTTCTTGCAAGTTTCTAACTTTTCATGAAGTATATCTTGCCTTTGCCGTTGTTTGACTACTAGAACATGGTTCATTTATTCAACACTGGCGTATTTTTCTTTCTCGGGCTTGTTCTTGACCGATCTTAAGGCTGGAGTCGAATTTGTGACGTTAACTATCAGCTATTTCGTCATTTTTTTTTATATGGCGCCTATTGGTCTTAAATCTCTTAGTTCAGGCTATTCTCTCACTATCCATTCGTGTAACATGCTGAATGCATGTTACACGAATGCAATTAATATCAATGCTCTAATTTCTGACATTCTAAATACTGTTTTTATTTCTGCTGTATCTGCTCTCGTTTCGATCTTATTCCTCTTTCTTGCCTCTACAACTCTGTGAGTCTTGGTCGCTTTTAATACTTTCTTTCACTCTTGCGGTCTTGTGCAGCAATCCTCCATTGTTGTACACCCATCGTACATATATCACTTGTTACTGCATCTTTCTATCTTTTTTTGGCGACCAATTGACCTTCTTCCATAGGGTCTTTCCCAGAAGGTTGTATTTAGTAGTTTTCCATTATTCGATCTCAGTACATGCTCTGCCCATCTTATCCGGTTCGTCTTAATGTATCGTACTATGTTTTCTTCTCCATAGAGTGCTTGAAATTCATGGTTATGTCTGCATTTCTACTCTCCTGTTATCTGGTCTCTACAAGATCCAAAGATCGTCCGGAGGAGCTTCAGTTCTAAGACCAATAATTTTGTTGTTTCACTCTGGTTCAGTGTTCACATCTCACTTCTCAATTTACCAAATGATCTGATTGTAAAACTGAAATAATTTTACTTGAGGAATTTTACCGCGTTCCTACGTCTTCTAAGTTCTATAAGATATGTAATAATTGGTTTTATATACAGCTAGTAAGTAGCTACGCTTCCTCGTTTAAACGAGAATGGATAATAATAGTTTAAACTTTTAAACTCGTGTCATCTTCCATTTCATGTAGTAAATGTGTCGTATATTTATGTTTAAATAAAGACCGCAATTGTTTCTTGAAGTTTTATACGGAATAACAAAATATTTTTCAGTTTTCAGTAGAGTTATTAATAATTCAATAAAAATATTTATTAACTTTGTCTGCCCTCTACCGCAAATTGTTCCAAATTTGGAACATGACCAAAATTTGTGTTTTTTCTTACAAAAAAATATCAAATATTTTTTTAAATATTTTTTCAGTGCATCTGTAATAATTTTTTTTGTGAAGTATAAAAAAATCATGCAATAAGGGATTATCATGTCGTAGTAGATTATTTGTTTGTAATCGCAAATACAATGACAAGTTAAAACTAAAAAACTTTGGTATACACAAATGCCACATTTTGTTTGATTTAATATATTTTTCTCATAAATTTTTATCTATAATTATCAGTATATAAGTTTTGGGAATCATTTGTACTTTTGTTCATTTCTTATTCACTAGGAGAGAATCAAATTCATAATTATTAATGTTATTCATATTCTGAATTACTAGCAATATATCTGTAGCCAGATTAAACAATACCAAAAATAAACAAAAATCGAAGGTACACATGTTCTACACAAATAATTAATATTTGCCAACAAATAAAATATTATACCGTATACTAGCTGTCAAATATAATACTTAAGCAACAATTTGGGAAAAGCCATTGCATTGGTGTGTTTCATCTAAGCTACCAAACACTAGTCGAATCTGTAGATTAAACCGATTTTTATTTGAGATTTTTAAACGAACACGACCAATAAAAATATTCACTTTCGGCGTAAAAAAATACACACGTAGAAAGTATATGGAAATTGTAATGTAATTGTATGGGAAAATCGTAAAACAAATCGATCATATCGATACATTTTTGGCAAAGTAACGTAAGTCACCAAACACGATTTGTAGAAAAAAACCAGTTTTTAATTCAACCTGGTTAAACTTATTTAAATTATGACTGAAAAAACTTGTCCTACTTGTCCTAAAAAAGATTTAAAGTAATTCTAGGTTTACTACACTTTGGCAGTACCTTTTTGACAATAATAGTGTTAGTTTAATTGAAAAACATGATTTTCGCCAAAAATGTCACTTACGTTACTTTGCTAGAAATGTATCGATATACTAGTTAGTAAAAAACATGTACAAAAATGATTTACATTAGTAAGAACATATAGGACAATATTGGGTAACTTATTTTTTAGTTAGTATCTTTTAAAGTCCCAGTAGCTGACAGACACTTCAAGGCTAGGCAACCGTACCCGACGTTAAGAAGAAAGTCAAGCGTGGTGTCATGTAATAGGAGGCCTCGGATGTTGACACGCAGTCCGCATGACGACTGGCGTTATCTTGAGTCCGCAGTAAAAAATCAATTACTAAAAAACATATTGCTGATAAGCTGGCAGTTATTGAAAGGGAGCTGAGAAGATACATCGAAAGAGCTGGACTTGCTGAAACACACTGGCTAGGAGAGAAGGTAGAATGGCAATGAAGGTTACTTCTCTAACAGCGGGACCCAGGAATTTAAACGTTGTATCCATTCTGGCCCCACCAAGATTACAAAAATCAGTCGTCGAATTTCAAGTTGATAAACTCTACACACAACCACATAAATTCAATATTATCCAAATTTATTCACCAATAACTTCAAAAGATACAAAAATCGAAGAATTCTAAGAAAAATTGCTATCAAAAATATTCCAAATAAAAAGGTAACCGTACTATGCGGTGACTTTAACGCAAAAGTAGGAAACACCGCACAAAATGATGTCTTAAACAATATTCTTGGGAAATTCGGCGTAGGCTTATCCGTCAATGCCGTCAGATTATCCCTGTAGGTTATATGTAGATCAGATCGCCTTATTCTGGATAATAGACGAGAAATAATTAAGAAAAGAAGAAATCTTTTCAGAAAGGAACAGACGAAATCGAAATAAAATTACTTCACCTCATCTGCAATCAAATATGGCATCCCTCACAATGGCCTATTAAATGATACAGCCTACAATCACGACAAGCCACAAAAAAGGCAGCTTTCATAAATGCAACAATTAGAGGACTATTTCTCATATCTCACATGCCAGTCAGATAATGCTACAAATCACCAATTAAAGATTGAAAACTTTCCTACACAGAGAAAAACAGAGGAACAGGCCCGATTTGCCAAAGGCAGAAGTACACCAGAATATCTTTTGAATATAAGACAAATAGCCGAGAAAGCAAGAGAATTCAATATTTCGTTGTACTTCTGCTTTATAGATTATCGCAAGACGTTCAACAAAGACAAATGGCCTTACTTGTGGAGGATACTAAAAAAGTAGAAGTGCAACACCTGATTTCCCTTATAACTAACCATACCACTGAATCAGTAAGTAAAAGTGCTTGACACACTTTCAAATGAATTCCACTCAGAACAAGATGCCAGACAAGGATGTACACTGTCGCACAACTGTTCAATATTTACAGAGAACGTATTGTGAGGAGAGTGCTTAAAAGATGGACAAGGGCAATGTCAATAAATGGCCGAAAAATTAAACATCTTGCGCAAACAGCCAAGAAGAGTTTATTGATCCAATATGATTAGTTAAAAATGAGAGTGAAACATTTGACGTTGTAAACATATAATATATAAAACGTAATAAACAAAATATCCCAAATTTTAAAAACCCTAAAAATGAGATTGGCCATGTTTAATTTTTCCAGTACTGAAAATACTTCGACGCTGATATAATCCAAAGAAAGAAAGATAACGCCACTAACATGTTCACCGTTTAATGTCCACAAAACTATCTGCGATGTTTGTTTTAACGCGAGTATCTGCAAGCAAACCTCTAAAAATGGAAGGAGAGAGAATAATGAAAATGGCAAAATTTGAGATTAACAAGTAACTATTAAGTGCTTAAATAATTAACAAAAACACAGAAATGTCAACATACAAGAGCTACATAACAATGAAATGTTAGGAATACTATAACCGAAATGAAAATATAATAAAATAAAGAAAAGAAAAATGAAAAAACAGAAAATCGTACAAACAAATAAAAAAACAGCTAAGACGCAAAAAGCTATACTAAAAACATGGAAAAGGTGATTAATTCTGCTAAAAAACGAGATGTGGCACTCTGGGAATGACCAAGGAAGGGAAATATAGCTTTCTTTTTACGCACGGAGCGATGTTTTTAATTTAATTTATTCGATTCGATTCCATTCCATTCAATTCTCTTTTATTTATTATCAATTTTATTGAATTCCATTGGATTTTATTGAATTTTATTGGGTTTTAATTAATTTTATTGAATTTTATTGCATTTTGTTTAATTTACTTTTATTTAATTTCATTTAATTTTATTTAATTCTATTTAATTTTATTATGCTTACAATAACATGCAAGTACGGTGCAAATATAATATAATCTAAAGCAATTAAAAATTATGATGATTAAATGACGTTAAGACAAAAACCAAGCATAGCAGAGTATGCTTTGAAAAACTTCGATAGATATACCAGTTTTTTTTCTTAACG
Organism: Diabrotica balteata; assembly: GCA_918026665.1. Lineage (NCBI taxonomy): Eukaryota > Metazoa > Arthropoda > Insecta > Coleoptera > Chrysomelidae > Diabrotica > Diabrotica balteata. Next base: position 125,800,350 of record OU898280.1, on the reverse strand, counting down.
TGCCTTATCAAGTCTTCTTGACGTTGGCGATTAACACGACAAGACTCTTTCTGTCTTGAGCAATCCTGAATAGTTATTAGGCTCTCCGTATCCCGGTCCATTCTATGACATTTTTCAACCACGAGACTTGTTTTCTATCAATTTCCATGTGTCCTTCGATTTTACCCATCATAATTGATCGAAGAATAGAACTTAAAATGCAATAACTCAACTAAACAATGGTTTTACCTACAGATATCCATCATATAAATTTTATTAAGCTTAACTACACTCTGTTGTCTAATTTAGCACCAGTTTTCCAAAGTACTTCGGAGCACCCTGAACTTTCCAATTCCACAGCAACTTTAACCTTTCAAATACGCTTTTTACGCTTATAGTTAGAAAACTAAGTATTACCAATGCAATGAATTACAACCTAAAATAGAGGCACTAATAATAAAATCACATGAGCTTAAACACCTAGTTAAATGCAAAAAACTTAAGGTATGTAGGATAATCTAGAGACTATAAAATATTCATTTAAATTATTTCAATGATATAGATAATAAATAAGATATGTTATATTTATAGGAGGGAATAAATGTTTACCTGACTAGTATGATAACTTTTTTTTAATTAACCGTATGTCTAATAAATGTCTATAAAAATTCAAATTATTCAACAACTTGAGGACCACTGTGTTAAGGAACATAGCTTTAAATATTGAAGTTCCTTTTTATTACTTTTGTCTTACTTTTTAGTTTTGCGTTTGAAGCTTTTTGGGCAATCTCCATGACGTTTAATGATGAATAATTTATATAAGCTGTTTAACCTACACAAATGTGAATGCTATAGTTTGGGACAATACAGTATTCCAGGCACGTATCTGTATTTACAGCCGCCAGTGATAAGAGTCCTTCAGCGACACACCCATATGAAGAATATAATTAGTAACATTGACCATGAAAGCTGAAGACAGTAAAAAAAATGGTGACTGGACACTGTGGATTAAAGAAATACCTCTAGAACTTAGATAAAGTAAAGTACCACAATTGTAGCGAGTGACTCATGATTTAATGGTTTTTTTATAGGCCTGTAAAATTTGACGTTAACCACTTAGAAAAAAATATTTTTGTTGTTGGAAGACCGACAAAAGGAGAAAATTTAATGATTATTGAATAACCAAATTAGTGAATTATTGCAGAATCTGTTCAAATGTTTTGGAAAAGGTTTGGGTTCTAGGGAACATATAACGTTGGTAGCATACACTTCTCCAAGAAACGCACCATTTTGAAATATTAAAATATTTTATTAGCGTTAATAAAAATTTTCATTCTAATGTCATATTTTGTAAGCCCCTTGTATATACTATTCGTACACTCTATATTTATTCACTGTGTTTTATAGCTGCTAAAAAGAAGCTTCGGCTACTGTTTAATTGTTGATTATTGTTAATTTGTTAATCATGTAATTTAACCTGAGATGAATGTGCCCAAGCAATGATACTGTTGGAAGAAGGTTGGAGTTATCGAAGAATTGGTCGTCGCTTTAATATGTCCCACACATCCGTCTCATGGGTGTTAGAAAGATTCCTCGAAACAGGGGATCATACTCGCTGACAAAGGCAAGGACGAAACCGGGTAACTACCCCTATTCAAGATCGATTTTTAAGAATTTCTGCTCTTCGGCAACGTTTTGTGACACATCGAAGTCTACAAATTCAGCTTCGAGACGTGCATGCTACACAAATTAGTACTGAAACTGTTCGTCAGCGACTTAGGGAATACAACTTAACACCTAGGATTGCCGTCCGAAGTCCTCTATTAACTGCAGAGCATCGAAGGGGGAGACTACATTTTGCCAGAGAACACGTTAATTGGTTAGAGGCTGACTGGGAACGAGTGCTATTTACTGATGAATCCCGATTTTGTTTGCACAATAAAGACAGACGTGTTCGTGTGTTGCGACGACCCAACGAACGATATGCTCAGTGTAACACCTCACACCACATTTTTTGGTAGAGGATCCGTTATGGTATTTCTTTGAACGCACGTACGGACCTAGTGGTCATACAAAATGGAACTGTTACATCTGAAAGGTACATATTGGAAATATTGGAGCAACATGTAGTACCATTCGTCAAGAGGTAGAAATTAACACTGTGGAGTGGCTTAGCACATAGTCCGGATTTAAATTCGTTTTTAAATAGAGGTGGAAACACTTGTTATTAAGACTTTTTTCATATTTTAGTTTACTTTTCTTATCATTATTTTTTTAGAATTTTCCGTTTTATTTTTTTTTCTCCTGTACTTCAACATTTTCTGATTATTAGTTTATATAAGTTTTATTTTTTATTCTTTGCATGTTGAGAAATAAAATTGATTTATTGAAGTGGTGCGTTAGTTTCTTCGAGAAGTGTATATTATTTGATTTTAAGTTTTCTGTAACTTTGTAGTTTATATCTTTATCTAACGATAGATAATGTCCAGAGATCAACAATGTCGTCGCAGATTAAGGCGATGGCGAGATTAAGGCGAGGTTTGTAGTATTATTAGCGGAAGGCGCTTTTATGTTTACTTTTTGTGTATTGTGAGTAATTTAGTTTAATTCAATTTAGTGAAAAATAATAAATATGAATGACAGTAGTAATAGTGAACCGTATATAAAAAATAAACGTCACAATTAAAAACCTGAAGAAAAAACTATAATCGGAAATGTGTTTGAAGGATTTCGAGCCAGAGAACAAAATATGAATGTAAGCAATGTAGTTACATAATGTAGTATTTTGACAAAAGTTTCCGAAACTAATGCGTACAGAGTAATTAAAACAACCTATGAAACAAACGATAATAATACTTTGAAAGTTGAGATAAAAAGAAGGAAACTAATAAAATTGGATGATACAACCAAACAGGCCATTCGTCGTGCGGTACATGAATTTTATTCCAAAAACCAACTATAAAACAAAAAATAAGATTTTCTCAAAGACAAAAATATCAATATGTGTTTTGTTACCAACTTTACGTGAAATGAACTTTAGGTATTTAAAGAGAAAGAAGAATGGTACTCTTATTGAAAAAAAAAAATATGTTATGGCGCAGAAAGTATCTGAAACAGAATTTCGAAGAGATGGAAAAAAATATATATAGATAAAACATGGTTAAATAAGGAATGTGACAAAAATTTAACAGGATTTAAATGTGAAAAACAAACCACAAGCTTTCATAGATGGTTTATCGACAGGTTTAAAAGCCTTATCTGAAAAGAAACGTCTTATTAGATATATTGGTGTCAATTCAGGATTTGTTGAAGGAAGTTTAAATGCATTTGTTTCTAAAACGACTGGAGATTACCACGAGAAAATGGATGCAGAATATGATAAATGGTTTTCAGATATTCTGTTAAAAATCGAACTAGGATCTGTTATTGTTAACGATAACGCTCGATATCACTGCGGGCGTGTAGAATAGTTACCAACCACTAAATGTGGAAAAGCCGAGATTGCCGATTTGCTTACTAACAAAACTATTAAATTCAATGTTACTAAACTTAGCAAGGTGTCATAAAGGTACAGATATTAAATATGTAGTAGAAGAAATGCTGAGAAAATGTAGAAATCCCGATATAACTTATATAGACTCAAATAAAAAACGAAGTAGCCGGGAACAATGCAACTTTCAAATTAAATGATGTAAAAAATCTGCTTAACAGTGCTGTCAGCAATATGAGCTCACAGTAGTGGATCAAATGTATCGAGCATGTAGTGAATGAAGAGCAAAATATATGGAACTTCGATAACTTCGTTAAAATTACCATAGGAGCAGTAATTATTGATCTAGTAGAATATACTACTGATGAACCTGAAGATGACTCAGATTAGATTATAATTATATAACGTTATTTTTTATTTGAATATATTGTTTATATTTTATGGAAATAAATATAAAAATAATAAATATGGTAAAACTATTTATTGTTAGTACTTTTTTGGTGCTAAGAATTGTTTAAATAATTTAGTTTTAGATATGCTAAAAGTTTCTAGACGACCCTTTTTCTAATGACATGACATTAATCAATTGACAATAGGATTTATTCCTTGAATCAGTCATAAGTTTGTTAATTTAAACGGATAAAAAGTTTTTCTCAAAAAATATATTTAATAAGGATTAGATTTCTTCATCAAAGGCATCTATAATAAAAAAAATAATTTTTATGAAAATAAATTCGTTATACAATCCTGATTATTTTTTTTTAAACGGCACGCCTGTGATTCGTCGATTTTCTTTCCCCTTAAACCCAGAAAGGTCTGCATTGAAAATATGAGTCATACAATTGTGGTACTATGGTTTCTAGATATCTGTAAATAGCAAAGTCTCAATGATGTGAGTCGGGTATACAATGGCAAAACACTCCCACGAGGAAGTCGGTGGCTTTTATAAAAAGCACATGACTCTTTAGTGATGTTTCATGGTTTGGTTCTGTACAAAGGTCTCACCGCCAAGTGCCAGAATCAAGTAGTGTATCGCCTAGTATACAGACGATGAAGTATTATGATAGGGCCTTCAGTAAAATTTAATATTAATTGCATTGAAAGGTTTTGATTCTCATTCAAGATTTTCAAACGACATAATTACAATTTCTGAAACCTTAGGAACAGAAAGAATTAAACAGTAACTGCAAACAGCAATACAACATAAATCTTAATGTGAACATTTCAGAAAATAAAAGTTTTGACAAACTTTCTAGTTAGTATACATTGAACGAAAAAATATGAAACTAACGTAAAACTATGAATATTAAGGACACGAAAGTATATCAAGGAAAGAAAACTATACAATAAAAGTGCAAAGAAGAACAATACTAAAGGTAAGATAGCGTATCAATCCTTGTTAACACTATGAACTTACAAAGCAGACATTGTAAGTTTCAGAGAAGCTTTAGTTGCCAAACTAATACTAAGAGACGGAAACCAATGGCTAAAATGGCCAAAGAACAGGACCAAAGAATCCGATATACTAGAATATATATATATATATATATATATATATATATATAATATATATATATATATATATTATATATATATATATATATATACTTAAATGCATTTATCTCATATCTCACCAGTACTAGTACTTATGTGAGATCGAATACCCAGCATATGAAAGTATACTGTTTATAATAAATATATTTTTATTTTATAGTATCTAGATTAATTTAAAACCTTTTATAAAAATAATCTCATAAAAGTTTAAAAAATTTAACAAATTTATAAATCGCATTTTCTTCCAATCTAAGTAAAATGGAAAGTTTATTATTCATTGGAATGTTTGATTATCCTGATGTTCGTACATAGAACACATTTGTTTTTAAGTTGATTATATTTTAAGGAATCATATACCTTAAGGATATTAGTATAAGAATATAGTATAAATTTAAATGAAGTAAGTACACTTTGTTTCACGTTTATCTTGAAAGGTTTAGTATAAATAAATATTTAAATTCGGCATTTCTTTTTTAATGTACTTACCGCAATTTTACAAAGAAGTTTAAAACATACCGTAACTCAAAATAAGAGAATATATAGGCATTAAAAGTAGATGGGATTTATTGATAGAACGTCAATACGATAAAAAAACAAATCTGGTATTTAAATGGTACCGTTTTAAAGCAATAGAATTTCATTTGTGATCATTTTGTTTAATTTATACAGCGTTTAAAAAATGGCTCTTCTTTTTTTGACAAAATAAACTTCTTCTGAACTAAGATGAAGAAGAAGTTCTCAATATTTGACTTACTGAACAAGTCTGTTGCGATTGCGAGTAGCATGCGCCTACAGGACTGTATCTGCGGCGGCCTTGTAGACTATCACGGGTTGTGTTCCTCTGCATGTGTTAGAAGTAGAAAGGAGACATCTCTATGAGAGAAGAGAGTAGATAGCAGCAATAAAAAAAAGAGTGGAACAACACATAAGATGTTGCTCAATAGACCAAGATGCTTATCCCGAGCTTAGGGGACTGGGTGGACTGTGGTCACAGGCGACTTAATTACTTCCTGACACAAGTGCTGACAGGACATGGGTATTTTAGGACATCTCTTGCCATACTCACAAAATGCTGGAGTGTAATAGATGGACAATGGAGAGAAACAGAATGTATAGAGAAATAGGTATGAACCCTGTTACTGTGAGAGATATGATCGTGAAGATGACGGGAAGTAAGGGGGGATGGAACATTGTACATAATTACATTCGAACAGTAATTAAAAAGAACGAAGAAGAGAAACACCAGCCGGACCAACGACAGAGATAAGACATAGATAAGAAAAGTCGTGCACCGAAAGTGTCGTCAGCCAAGTGCGCAAAAGTAGGAGAGGGTGGATTTAGTTGGTAGGCAGGATAACAGGAAGGCATCTGTTTGCAGGATTCCCTCTTCTAAGGGAAAAGGGATCGGATGTCCTCCTCTACGCTGAATCCAACACACGCCAACCATCCCTAGGAATGGGTTAACCTGATAAGACTTTTAGAAATTTCCACCCTCAGAGAAAAAAAATATTGACTTATAGGTGTACCCGTAATTACGATTCCATCGACGGCAGGTGACATTAATCATTCCTCATTTAGTCAATTGTTTCGACTCATACCCTAAGGTTGCTGACTTTACTTTTGCGTATATATTTCTAACAATATAATATAAGTGCAACATATGTACTTAACTTCATAATAAACAATAATGATATGCTTCTATAAGACTGGAGATAAGATATTGTGTAATATTTATAACGAGATATTCGTTTGCCATCTTAGCAAAGGTCATTTGCAAGTGACCCACTCCTTAAACGGAAAACATATTGTAGAGTAAAATCAGTGTGGTAAGAACCATACTGGAAAAGTGCCATGGATATACTAACATCCATTCTTTCTTTGTGGAATTTAAGAAAGCTTCTAATTATATAAAACGTGACACTTCCTATAGAGTGATATATGAGTATTTTCTGGAAGCTTTTAAAATTGGTTATCATGTCTGACATCAAGTGCAAAGATACTGGATACTTTGTCAGACGATTAAAATCAAGGGGAGAGTTATGGCTGTGGTTCAGTCTTATCCTCAAAAAGGTTTTGAAGTATTTGGAAAGAGAACTGGGGGTTCTAACAGCGAAACAAAAAAACTTGAGGTGGGGCTTCCAGCATGCGATGAAATTCGCTGATCGACTGACTATCTGTCACGACACGCGCCTTGGAACAAGTGATACATCCTCACAAAATGCAAGCTGTTCGAGCTCTTGATCCAGGTGAACAACGAATTAGATTTTGGGAGGTTATGTTTGTCAAACTGGAAGAAAATGACGACCAAGTTAACATACTATTTTTTATGAAAATAAGCCACAATTAAGTTTAAACTAAGTTTATTTTTGACGTTTCGGTTTCACCTTCGGAAATCATTCTCAAAATCCAAAACATTAATAACTTTATTATTGTTTTCTCAAAATCTCATTCTCAAAATTCAAAAGATTAATAAATTTATCAATGCTTTGTATTTTGAGAACGATTTACATCTTGCCAATCTTTATATATAGTCTTAAACAATTACACTCACACGTAAATCCACAAACAAGTTAAAAAAAACACAAGTTATGGACTGAGGATAAGTTTAACATAGTCAGAAATGATGCTCTAGAGAGAATAGTAACACTGAAGTGGAACTGGACAGTTGATGTGGCTCGAATAATAGATAACAGATGGACAAAACGGATACTCGACTGCAGACCAAGAGATGATGCCTACCGAAGCAGTGATCGTTCACCAACATATTGGACTCAGGATATAAAAAGTCGCCAAAGGAATTGGATACAAGAGGCACAAGATCAAAACATATAAAAAATTATGAGGGAGATCTATTTCCAGTAGTGGACAAGCGAAGATTGATGATGAGTTAGAAATGATGAAATTCGAAAAAACGAGCAGGGACGTTCGTAAAATAGAATCTAAATTTACTCGGCAATGGGCAGGTTACATAGCGTGGCAACATTCGGATAGGTGGACACATAAACACATGTTTTGGCGTTCTAGAGAAAACAAAGGAAGTGCGGTAAGACCCCAGAAGAGATGACTAGACAATATCCAAAGTATCACTGAAAAAAATTGGATTCAGACTTCCATAAACAGAAAAGCGTTGAAAGAATTTGGAAAAGGCCTATATCTAGGAGTGGATGTGATTAAATTTCTCGAATGTGAGTTTATTTACCTTTTAATTAACAGACTTTTTGGTCAACACTGTCTCCATTGAACGGTGGCCATTTTGAAACATAGCCCTGTAGAATCGTATAATAAATAATCTACATAAAATCGTATAATGTTTTTATTACTCATGTCACTAATACAACATAAAAAATAAGAAGAGATGCTTCATACATTTACCCTACAATTTATTGCGGTTCAGTAAATAGTTAGTGAGGTAGGAGACTGTAGTAACGGAAGTAAAGATTTAATAAGACTAATAAGAAAGAAACCTGATTTTTTTATTATCTAAAGTAAAAATGTTTCTGAATTTCGAATTAAATATGAACATAAATAGATCAAGCAAGTTAGTAAAAAATTATAGTAGAATTTTTTCGTCTTAACTGTATTCGTATAGACGGGTTTGACAGTTGAAATGTGTAAAAGTATATGCTACAGAAACATTTACATTAACAGCAAGAGAAGAAGAGCTATTGAAAGTTTTTGAGAGGAATACCATCACAAAAATACTGGGACCAAAGAGGGAAAACAAAGAGGATGCAAGACAATGGATGAATCATGAAATAAAAGAATGGATGAGTCGAGAGAACATAGTTAGAGCAATAAAAGTATAAAGAATTATATGGTATGAACACATGATGAGAAGAGAGAAGAGCAATCCTTTAAGACTTATAAGGGAATGGATATCACCAGATAAAAGAACCAGATGCATACCGAAACTCAGATGGATACAAGTGGAAGAAGACTTAGAGTATGGAAATTAGAAATATAGAAAGGACTATTAAAGAGAGAGAAGAATGAAGAAAATTAGTGGAAACAGCGAAGTCACACCAGAAACTGTAAAACCAAACCCAGAACGCAATGATACCCCACACAAAAAGGATTTTCAAGTGAAAACTGCTTCAGCTTCTTCAGGAGCGTATAGCTTTTATATAATTAATTAACGTATTAATTAATGTAATGAAAGCCTTGTAGGAATGAGTAAAACTTTAATATATTTTTACCAAAATTTGTATGTTAAAAGTATTAACGTTCGATAAATATATAGAATATAAATCATAAAATCCCATCTACTTATCTTTAATTTGGTGGTGGAAAAGCAATCAGCATCGCCACAGTTCCGAAGAAGACTGCGAGCAACAGGAGTGAGACTGTGGTGTCTTGCAGAGTCGGTTTCTTGGCGGGCCGCCTTTGAAGATATGGATCGAGTTGGCAGAGGTGTTCAACGGTCTCGACGAGTCTCGGTAACCCTCTTCCGCACAAGGCTTCCGTCACGTCTAGGCTACTGCACAGATGTTCCTGCAACCAACCACAGTCTCACTCACTGTCGATTTAACCCTTTCGCTCATGATTTTTTTAAACTCAGACTAAAAATTTGAAATTTTGAATATTGGTTACTTGAATTTATTTAAGATTTATGGAGTTTATTCCAAGTCCAAAAGTATTTCCATTTTTGAAAAATAGCATGTCCACACATGAGGACATTGTGAGATAACGGGGTAAAAAACTGTGGGTTAGAGAAAAAATAAATAATGAGAACAATGATAATATTTATTCAATGCACATTATACATGATTTATATACTGTGGTACTCCACAAAACAATTGTTAATATTGGTCAAATATAAATGAACTTTGCATTTGAGGCAAGATGTACGAGATTTTCCCTTGCTTCCGGGTTTCTTGCAACGCGAAGCATTTTTCAATTTATCAATAGAAGGTAAATGTCCTATATTGTCCATTGTATAAATGTTTTTTCATTTAGGTGTTTTTGGGTTCAGGCCTTATCGAAAGCGGTAGTCCTCTTTTTTTATTGACTGTTTTTTCTATAGCTAAAAGAACTTCAGCAATTTCTGCGCGAAAGTGCACCAAATCTAAGATTCTTTGCTTTGGTATTTGCAAATTTGTTGCTTGCCTACTATATTCTAGCCATGCATTTGAACAGGCTAAATCTATACCATGTGTGAACATTCGCTATGAATGGACTAGGTTATATTTACCTACTCTAGAAGAACCCGTTTACTCACAGAGTCCACAAGTGAGGACGTCACTTTTCAGTAAGAATACAAAGCCAAAAATCAATTTATTCCACTTACAACTTCGTATTCCACAAAAATGCACCTTTTCGAACATATAATAATTTTTACAACATGTGGGTGAGTCACCTAGTCTAAAAATAAATTACTGTTCTTTGCGCGGTATAGATGTCTGCACAGTGGCCAGAATCTTACTAAAACTTTTCCGATCGTTTCTTCTACTTGCCAACAGATGGGGTCTAGTGCATGAATAAGGAATATTTAGAGGTCCCTTAACGTGGACAACATGAGCAAACAGTCATACTCTTATAATTTCGTACAACTGAGCGCGTAGAAATGTATGTCCACATTTGTGGACGCCGTGAGTGAAAGGGTTAAGGCAGGAAGAAGTTTTTTATGGAAGATATGAAAAAATTATATTGTACATACATATATACATATGATGTACCATACAATGAGAGAAAAAATAAATCTCGTAAGTTCAAACTAACTTTTACATTGCATATATAATATATAATATATATATATATATATATATATATATATATATATATATATATATATATATAACAAAAAAAATAAAATTCTATATAAATAAACTTTTAACTAAACAGAATAATAATAACTACATAAGGTTGTAGATTAGCATTTACATATAGCAGTTATGTTATGTAGCTTTGCTTTTGAAAAAAAATCAAACACTTTGGCCTAAGTTAAAAGTCTTCGATTTTTTTAATGTTCTGACGTATTCTGCGTAAGTCCAAAATGTCGACAAGATCGACACTAAGTCTTACTCTTTTGATTGATACCCTCCTATCATTTTCTTCAACTTGATTCTTTTTTTCGGAAGAATCATGTAGCGAAGTACTAGGCTGATTCAAAACTAGTCTGACAATATCGTCGTTGCTGAGAAGCTGATAACCTGGCACATCTTTGTCACACTGTGTCCACATCTCAACCTCGGTTTCAATAATTTCTTCAAATTCATCGGCTTTGCTCACCACTGCAGTTAGTTCAGCTACGGATGTTTCTTTATCATTATTATCGACCATGGTTTCATCCTCCTTCAGCGTCATTCTCTTTTAAAAAGCTCTTTCGGAAGTCTTCTCTTTCATTCCACTCCTACCATTGTATTTGATGGTGAACGATTTCCGACTTGAGTTTAATATAGCAAAATAGCGATTTTTCTCTAGCGCACAACTAAATCTCACACATTCGGTGTGAGATTTAGTTGCACGATATTTCGATAACACCTCAAAAATGCAATTTGAATAATGAGAAATCATAGCACGGATATATACTGCTGAGCATAAAATTAGGGTCACGCCGTAATTTGAATTTATTTTAGAAATTATTATTCTTTTTTAACTACTTTCGGTTGTAACACAATTTACTAAAGGAATGCTTAAAGAAAACAACGTTTTTGTACTTCAAAGTTTATTGAAAGTAATGAAAATACTTTGATATACTAAATATTGAAAATGAACAATTTTAATTTGATCTGCTTTTTGTTGAAACAAAAGAAATTTTAAGAGCTCCAGTAGTGAATATTTCCTCCTTTGGCATTTGTAACAGGTTGCAAACGACGAGGCATACTTTGGATCACATTCTGCGAAAGATTGTTCCATTTCTGCAACAATTTGTCGCGAAGCCCTCTGTGGAACCATGTTAAGATACTCAGTAACTATCCGAGCAGTGTGGGGGTTTGCATTATCACGCATAAATGTTGCGTCATCTCCAAGAATAACCATAAACGGTAAAATATGGTCTTCTAGAATCTGTGTCAAGTAGAGATAGTGCAAACACTCTTGACCACGGCGCTGTAGACGAAATTTGGTTTAGTCCCCACTTCCATGCGAAACGCATTGTAGTATGCACTGTATAATTCCACTTAAAATAGAACCTTTCTGTCTTTACGTGAATTTTGACTCCGCCTTCGCGCGCCTCCATGGTCAGGAGTGTTTGCACTATTAAAAATCCACTAGGAAACTAAGTTCCTGTAGCTGTCTGTATACCATATATCACAAAAAATTTATTTAAAATCCTTTATAAAAGGTATATAATAAAATGCCCAAACGGGCTATCACAAAGATATTGCAAAACGTTTTCGGATTATTTAATCCATCATCAGTGCAAACGAGGTATACATGCTATGAGCCACCAAAATATATGGGTCCAAACCCTTTAAATGATATAAATTTACATTTGATTTACATTATATGTGGTTACAAATTATGATGTTTAAGTTACCGTTGGAATTGGTAACACGGCGACGTATGACCCTACATAGGTAAAATGCAAATGTAAATTTATATCATTAAAAGGGTTTGGACCCATATATTTTGGTGGCTCATAGCATGTATACCTCGTTTGCACTGATGATGGATTTAATAATCCGAAAACGTTTTGCAATATCTTTGTGATAGCCCGTTTGGGCATTTTATTATACACCTTTTATAAAGGATTTTAAATACATTTTTTGTTTGCACTATCTTTACCTACCCGTAGTCAATATCCCATTCTCGATAAAGACTAACTCCATAGATAAATAATATAATAGTAGAAATAGATAGGCAACTCAATGTATAAATTTCGTTCATTAGGACCCTTGCGGCTGGGGTCAATACTAATAATCTTTTGGCGGCAAATTCGAATGAACACCCCTTACATACATACCCTTTAGCGCCTCTTGTGGGCTATTTCGTTACTAATTAAAATTTATTGGAAAATAAGATATAAAAAAGATGCACATTTTTTTTAGATATATGTATATTTATTTGTTGTTTAAGATGAAACAGTTATAAAATAATTACATAATATTTATTACACATATTTGCAGAAGTTAAATACTATTATTTTTTGTAGCAAACGGAAAATCTGTCATTACTTTGGATTGACAGAATTGACATTGCGTCGTATGATTATTTTATTTGGTTTATGATTGGTTAAAGTCTTCGTGAGAGAGATAGGCTGTCATTTCTCTTTATTAACTCGCTGGGGTCAAAGTGATGGGGGAATGATCCAAGTCATTCATATAAGATTCCAGGCCATGGACTAACTCCGTGCGAGCGTCAAACGATTATGATTTCCCATGCCGTAACTAACCATGGTACAATGAATACAAGGTATGATATTGCACATGACATTTGACAGCTGGCCCACGAGTGTGACGTAGTCAAGACAGCTCGAACCCATTAGTATAGCTTAACTTACACATTAATTTTGAAATTATGGTCAAAAAAATGATCGAATTATTTTTTAAATGTTTTGTTTTGGCTATAGTTGAATAAAAAATATATTTTTAGTATCGTAAAACCTTTACTTTTTCTGGGGGTTCAGGCGAAATATTTCTTTTTGTTTTCATACATATACTAATAATATACGCACTCTTTTTGTATAAATAAATAGTAGTAGATTTGCGTATTTTCATTCACTGTTTTTTTTTTATAAAAAAAAATAGATTACAACAATAAAGAAAAATCTGATTTATAATTCAATATGGTATTTTAGATTTAATTATTTTTAAATTTAGTAAAATAAAAAATATACACATTACTATAACCCAACGATTATTATTTGCAAAATTTACTTAGCAAACAATATAATAATATGAAAATAAGGCATAAATTATTTCAAACGCAAAACACAATAAATATCGACTTCAGAAGACTTCACACCGGCAAGACAGAAGGTTTATATAAAAACAAAAGTTCGACAATATCGGTTATCAATGGTGGCGATTGCAAGTTGCAAGTTATGAGATAATAAATATATTTTAAAGTAACTCAATACTGACTGAGTCATCTATTTTATAATAGAAAAATAATTTAGATTTATGCTGATATAAGTTGACTTTATCATTATTTAATTTGAGTTTGTGTTTAAAGTTCAGTATATACGTACACATTTTGTGTATCTTCATTACCACTTTTTTGTATCTTTTTAAACATCTAAAATATCAAACTCTGGAGTATACATTGATTAACCTGTACCTAAGTATAGTAAAAGATAATTAAAACTTGTTTTATAAAGAATATCTATGTTAACAAAATAACTGTACTAAAAATCAATAAATTTAAATTAACTTCAAAATTTTATTTAGGTTTAAATATCATAATAACATAATTTTATCCTCTCTTTATAATTACTATAATTAAATTAGCCAAATTATATAAAAAAAATAAATTAAATTAAAAGTCTTTCCTATACAACTACATTCAAATGTTGCGTGAAGAAGCGGTCTTGGCTACGTCATGCGCGACGCGAACCGATTTTGGAACATTATGTATAATACCTTGTGTTCATTGTACCATGGTAACTAACCCTCCACCACATGGAAGTCCCTCAGCACCACATGCTTGAGCAGATCTTTCGTCTGGACGTCGCCACGCTCTTACACGTTTGTCTGGGCCCGTAATCCTGTATTATCCAAGCCAAGTGTTCTCGTGCAAAATTCAATCTGTAAGTGTTCACGAGAAAGCAGCTGTCCAGTTACTCAAGTTCGAAAAGTTAAACCAGCAGCACGAACTCGACTCCTAACTGTCAATTCACTTACGTTTGTATTTTTCACTTGATGCAGATAATTTCAAAGGAAAACTGCAGTGACCGTTCGGTTTCTCAAAGCACTAGAAACGACAAAGTGGTCATCTTATGGTTTCGCGCTGACCGTGACCACCTTCAAACGACGCCACAACAGATCTTATGCTCATTACAGTACACTGACAGTAACAGTATTACACAAACAATTTACAATTGACGTGAAACCACAGAAACAAAAACTGTACTGATGGTTTTTAGTAATCAGAGTAAAGGGCTCTTTTTATCTCAAAAGCTTATCGAAACAGTAACAACAATTTTTCTCAAGCAATCCAATAGTAAAATATGTTACAACCTTAAAATACATGGTAGATAAATCTTAAATATCATAAAACCCGTTATAAAATAATATTAAATCAAGAAGAAATAAAAAGTGTAATATTTAAAAAAATCTCACCTCATCTACTCCAATCTTTCGACAAGCTTCTATGAAATTATCAACGTTTCTTCTACACCTAGCCATCGTCAATTTCGGCTAAAATGATAAACTAGTTAAAATTTTTCTATTAAAATAGGTAAAAAAACTTACAACTGCTGGAGATGGTACATGAATACTGGCTACAGATCTAGGTTTGATATAGTTTGCTAAATGGCACAACACTACTCCGTCTGTCAAAGCTGGAGCCAAATCTTCTGGCAAAGCCATTTTCAGTCTAGTTTCAATTACCTAAAATAAAGTTAAAACTAAAATTATTACACAAATAAATAATTGGTTATTTACCAACAACAACTATTACTACTACTATTATTTCCAAAAGACTTCGCCTCTAAAGCTACATTGTTTCCTACATTTTTTGATAAGATTTCAACTGATATGGAATATTATTATCTAGATATAAGACCGGTATTCGTTATGTAGAGGTTAGTGTGTATTTTAGAGTTAAGAAACAATTGTACCAGGAAATAAATAGCGAACATAAATAGAACTTCGTAAATTTAATAAACGTTACAAATTTACTGCCATTATTACTACAAAACAAATACATTTTAACGTTTACTGTTAAAATATATCCTTTATTTGAGCTTTTTATCATGAATAGATAGTTAGGCAGTCTGTTGTAAATTGCTTTATTTAATTTGCTCTCTATTCTAGCTTTTTGGATTGACCCTGAGTATCGTAATAATATATCCTCCACTTTAGTGCAGACAATCTTTTCATTAAAAATATGGGCCATCGGTATTAATTGTATTTCATTCATTATTAAGTATACAATGTGTCAAGCTTATTTGCCCAACGGGGATGGTTTAATATTACTAAAATTTGTTCCTAATGTTTGGATCATTAAACGATCATTTGCTCCTAATGTTGTCATTCTCACTCGGTAGTGTTTTAATAAATGAATAGTTGACAACTATGCTTTTAATACTAATCACATCATCAACTCAAAATGTTTCCGCTTTTTAACCCATTAGTGCCTAGCGTTACAATTATGTAACGGCAAAGTGGTGCCATCTAAATAGATCCTCTGTTGCATACGTCGCAAATTTTCAGTCGAAAACAGGTCAGTTCTTGTCAGAAGGTTATACTGTTTACATCGTTTGAAGTGTGCTATTTTATTAGAACTTTGTTTTGAGTTTGTGCCTCGATAAAGTATAACTAAACAAATAAAGCTTCAAATAATGGACTTCGTCGATAAAGAGTAAGTATATAAATCTCATTTTGTATAATAACGTTAATATTAGAAAACAAATAGTAAAAGTAAATATAAATTCATATTTTTTGTGTAAAAAAGCTTTGATATTTTTTCAAATAAAAAAGTTGCTAGGTTAGGAAGTTGACTGTTACATATTTGTAACGCTAGGATGTAATGTAAGCATATTTTACAGTTATTTTGTACGGATGTATTACGTATTTTGTTTTCATTGTATGGTATTTTTAATAATATTTTTCGAAATATTAGTATACAGAGTGTTTATAGGACTTCAGGAAATTTAAAAATGCAGTATGTACCTACTAAGTTGTTTTTTTTTATTTCAGAGGCCTTGCTGCAGTTCTTCAAAGAGGCCTGACTGTTCAAGAAGCTATCGATATAGCCTTTGGAGAATACGACGGGATAGATGACTCTATAGAGGCAGTTTATATAGCGCCACCGGATCCGGCTACTCTGACGGATGAGGATTCCGGAGATGAGGACGAGGGCGGAGATTTGGACAATTTGAGCAAACGTCAGCTACTTGCCGATGCAGAAGTTAGGACTACTAATGGAATTATACTGGGAGAAGATGATTCTATTCAACCGCCAGAATCGACAGAACGTAACATTTCTTTGACAAATAATGATATCGATATTACACCTGCTCATATGGTTTATCCAAAAGTTTCTGCAGCCCGGGATTGGGTTTCGGGAGATTTCACATATAACGAGAGACAATTTCCTGAGTCAGATTATTCACTGTTTGAAAACAAATCAGTTGTAGATATATTCGAAATGTTCATAGATGAAGAAATCATTTTATTTTTGGTACAGGAAACAAATCAATATGCTACTTTTAACAACCTACCCGACCCAGGAGTCTCGCCAGAGGAAATGAAATGTTTTATTGCTATACTGATTCTCAGTGGTTATAATGATCTTCCCAGCAAACGTATGTATTGGGAGCAAAGTCTTGACACCAGAAACGAACTTATATATAATTCTATGAGACGCAACAGGTTTGAGCAAATTTTGAGGCTTATTCACTTGAATTCTAACGCAAATATTGATAAAGGTGATAAGCTCTGGAAATTAAGGCCATTTATAAATAAAGTGAAAGACAGGTTCAGAAAGTATTTTGTTCCTGAAAAAGATCTGGCTTTTGATGAAAGTATGGTCAAATATTACGGTAAACATAGCTGCAAGCAATTTTTAAGAGCCAAACCCATACGATTTGGTTATAAAGTTTGGTGCCTAAATACAGTGATGGGCTATTTGATTGATTTCGAGATATATCAAGGAAAATCTGTAACTCCTGATATTGACATAGAAAGAAACTTTGGAAAAGCGGCAGCACCACTGGTGAAAATGATAGAAGAACTACCTGATAATCTAAAATCTTTTCCATTCTCATTTTACTTTGACAATTTATTTACTACATTCAGTTTATTGTCTTATTTACGTTTAAAAGGATACGGAGGCACGGGGACTATAAGAGAAAATCGTTTACCTAGGAGCTGCCCTTTATTGGCCAAAAAAGATCTTCACAAACAGGAAAGGGGATATTATGAAAGTGCTATTAGTAAGACAGATGCTGTACTAGTAGCTAAGTGGGCCGATAATTCCGTAGTTTGCATTGCTTCCAATAAATATGGTATCAATCCAATAACAAATGTTAGACGTTATTCGCAAAAAGAAAAAAAAACACATACAAGTTAGCAGACCAGCAGTATTTGCAGCATATAACAAAAAAATGGGTGGTACTGATCGAATGGATCAGAACGTTGGACAGTACAGGATTCAAATTAGAAACAGGAAATGGTACTGGGCATTGTTTTCATGGCTTCTTGATGTTTCAGTCAATAACGCGTGGTGTTTGTATCGAAAATCAAACAACTCTCAGATGTCCCAAATAGATTTTCGAAGGGCTATCGTGAAAGTTTATTTGAAGAAATATTCGTCACCGCCCAAAGGCACTGGCAGAACTCCATCTCCATCTTCTAATGCGCAAAGAGCAGCCGATGAAGTTAGATATGATAGGATAGACCACCTAGTGGCTAAAATTCCAAACGACAAAAGAAGGCGCTGTGCTGGAACATCTTGCAAAAGTTCAACACGCACGATATGTAGGAAATGTAACGTAGGTCTTTGTATCGATTGTTTCGTTACCTATCATACAAACCAAAATGTTTAAATTCCATTTTCTTTATTTTCCGTATTTAAATAAATAAAACTGTTTGCAGTTATATTTTGTATTTTTTGCACCCATTAGCTCCTAGCGTTACATATATGTAACGTCATATATTGAGTGATCTATAAATCCGAATGCACAAATTCATTTATTTTTATGTTTTTTAATTGTTACTTTAAAACTAACGATATTTTGGAGATTTCATACTGTCAACGGACACATATCGGGTACCCGTTTAGCATCGGCCCGTTACCCACTGAAAAACACATTCGTTAACAAGAGCCCTTAAGGTGTGCTTAAAATTTATCCGTTCTAGAGGTTTGTTGATAATCATCACTTAGCCGTAAGGATTTTGTAATGAGAGTGTCGGCAACTTCTTGCACTTGCGCTCGATAATGATAGGAGAGGGCGTTTTAAAACCTATATGTGTGGATCGGTCTAACTACGGTAACGCTGTTCCAGGGAGCCGTCACTACGTTTAATGATCATGGCGTCAAAAAAAATTTGGTTGTCTAACTCTAGTTTCAGTATGAATTCGGATTCTCTTGTGGATGGAATTTAATGTTGTTGAATTTTTTAATATTTAGATCTTTCGTGCGACCAAATTGTCAATATGTTGTCAACATACTGACAATGTGTACTAAATAAAATAAAATGTAATATCCATTGTTGCAATAAATAATAAAATAACTGATATGTTGGTTTAATACATTATTCGTTAAATTTTAAATAATTGATGTACTGTATCTAGTGAGGACTTTATGATATAATACAGTAGTCTTGATATAATTGTCTATAAAAAATTAAACATAAGACAAAATCGTCTGTATGGTGTAGAGTTTCTTGTAGTATAATTGGGAAAAATGAAAAATCTTAAACATTATCGGTATAATATATAATCAATGCCAAAAAAACTAAATGTATATTATTAATAATAATAATAAATTTATTATTATAAATATCGCTCGAATCAAAAAGTGGCATACTGCAAAAAACTATTATTGATCCAACTAAAAGAATTAATAAATCAAAATGACATAAAAAACATATCCTTCACTATAATATGATAGGTTGTTTGATAAAACGCGTAACGTAAGCGTCCAGAGATAATTGATAACAATTTAAGACAAATTGTCTGTCTATCGTGCAATCGTCAAATAACAAAAATAAGAGAAAATAACTTACATTTCTTAACTGATTAATAAGATCAGTCTCTTCCTTCGCCTTATCTATCTCTCTCCTCATGGTAAATGACAGTTTGTCATTATTGGCGTCGTGGTTCCAACTAATACTCTTCGTAGTTTTCGGACTCCTCGGCGTTGAATGGAATCCCAATTTGGGGGAGCTCTTTCCATTAGTAATCACAGATTTAACGGTAGGCACATTATCGTGTGACATTATGTCTGACGATCCTTTCATGGGTGATTTCGGTTTGACGTAATTGCTTATTTTCGGCGAGCCGTTTCTATTATCACTTACTCCATTCATGTGGACTGGAGAATACGTTCTGGAGGGTTGAACTTTTTGCACGGGCTTTTTGGTGGGACTAGTATCGTCGAAAATTGTTTTGGGATTACTAAAGGCGGAATTTAGAGGAGTAGGATCAGATCGGGAGGTGGCTAGAGTTTGAGATGGAGCTACGTGATGGGTTGGGGTATTTGGTTCCGTTTTATAACTTTGGTCGTCCTTTGTCCTATATATAGAAGGCACGTCTTGTGCTCTTTGTTGTTTTAAGGCTTCTTTGTACTCCCTAAAATATAAAAACATTTATAGTTACGAAAGTAATCACCCTTTAGTTAATTTTATTGCCGTATTTCCAGATTCCACTAACAGATTAAGAAGGTATCTGATTCTGACAGATAACGGTGGGGGAAATCTTTTTTGGATATCTACGTCACGGAACAAGACACCCTGGCATCTTTCGGCCGAGTAGGACACTAGACCAGAAGACCCCTGGGTAGTGACGGATTAACCGTGTTCCGGCTAAAACAACTTTAATTCCTTAGATTTCTATAATTTGTATATATTTTTTTAGAAACGCAAATGCATAACGTCGCTACGCCTGTAAACTTGACAAACACTTTTGGGAAAATATGAGGTAACCTCAAAGCTTAAAAGTTTTTATGAAGTTGAATATCTAAAATTCCGTTTCAATACGCGATATCTCTCTTCTACTCTTCTACTTTCTTTTCGAAACGATCGAACTGTTCCCTTCTTTCTTGTTGTACTTAGAGCATTTCTTTTCGTCAGCATCCATAATGACTCATCATCATCATTCAGGCTTTACAATTGTTGTATCGTTTTCTCCACACTCCACTGTCATTCACTGCTCCTTAGATTCGCCTTAGTACTTTTCTTTCGAAACATCCTAACATGTTTTCATTATTTTTTGTTAGAGTCCAGATCTCCGAACCATACGTTAGGACTGGGCATATTATTGTTATGTTGAGTTTTATTTTTGTATTTCTCGATATAATTGTGGATTTACAGAGGAGATTGAGTCCAAAATAGCATCTGTTGGCCGTGCAAATTCTGCGGTTTATCTCCGCATTATTTTCAGTGATAAGGAGCGCTTTCAGGTATACAAATTCGTTCACTGCTTCGATGACGTCGTTTTGTATAACAAGTGGTCGAAAGATTTGTGGTTGCGTGCTTATTTTCATATACTTCGTTTTGTTGGTGTTTATTATTAAACCCATTTTTATAGCTGATTCTTTTAATGCTACATACGCCTCTCGTACAGCGTTTTCCGTTCTCCCAACAATATTGATATCATCAGCATAGGCCAGGATTTGCACTGATTTATTATACATTGAACCAGTGGTTGTGATTTGACATACGTATTACTTTTCTTAATCTCCAGAGCCAGATTGAACAGTATACAGGAGAGAGGGTCAAAAGGTTCAGACACTTCCCCCTGAATTCGTACTCTACATTCAACTTTTCCAAGAGTTAGTTTTATTAAATTTACCAACAGATTTGGTATTCCCAGCTCTTTCATTGCTTAAAACATTTCTCTTTTATTCACAGAGTCGTAAGGTGCTATGTAGTCTATAAATTTTTGATGGGCATCAATGCCATATTCTAGTGTTTTTTCCAAAATCTGTTTCAGGATTGCAATCTGATGAATTGTAGATTTACCACCTCTGAAACCAGCCTGGTATTTTCCTACTATCCGTTCTGCATATGGTGCCACACGGTGACGTAGTACTGTGGAGAATATTTTATACGCTACATTTAGAAGCGTAATTCCTCTGTAGTTAGAGCATTCAAAGATATCTCCTTTTTTGTGTATGGTGCAAAGTATTCCAATATTCCAATCATTGGGGAGGGTTTCTGTGTCCATATTTCTTTTATATGCTGCTGTAATGCCATAATCGTATCATGGCCACCTTCTTATATAGTTCCACTGGGAGATTATCTATTCCGAGTATTTTGTTTCTGGCAAGTTTTTTAACTGCATCTTTAACTTCAAAAATAGTTGGTGGTTCCTCTTCCCTCTCGTTTGTTCCCCTTACCTCATCTCTTTCCACTTCCAGGTTTTATTCTTCTTCCTCCATATTAAGTGCCTAAGGTATTCCACCCATCTATTCAATACATCTTTCCTTGTTTCCATAATGACTAAATCTTAATTTGCTGCGTTATTTTGGGTCGTCCTTATATGTTCATTAACTTTATACATTATACAGAAAGGTTTGGCTGCCGTAACGTTAGATTTTCAGATTTATATTCTTCTTCTGCTAGTGCCTATCCTCTATGGATGTTGGCTACCACAATGGTCCATCGTATTTTATTAGCAGCTGTTCGAAATAGGTCTGGGGTGGTCATACCAGTCCACTGTCTCAAAATCTTAAGTCAGGATATTCGGCGTCGTCCTGATCCTCTATTTCCTTCTATTTTCCCTTCTTATATCAATAGTAGGATTCTGTATTTAATTACATTTCTCACTATATATCCGAAGTATGCTAACTTTCTCTCTTTAATGGATTTCAAGACTTCAGGTTCTTTTTGTAAACGTTGCATTACTGCGTCGTTAGTTATATGATGTACATATGATATTCTAAGCATGCGACGATAGCACCACATCTCGAAAGACTGCAACCGTCTGCAAGACGCATCAGTGAGTGTCCAGGCCTCTGCTCCATACATAAGAACAGAAAACACATAACAATAAAGGATTTTGAGTCGGAGATGTAAGTTCAAGGTTAAATTGCAGAGAACTTTCTTTATCTGTTGGAAGACACTCCTTGATTTTTCGATCCTACATTTATTAATCTCGTATGAGTGATCCCAGCTGTCTGTGATGTTGCATCTTAGGTATGATATTTTTTCCGTTCTATCCAATACCTCATTGTCTGCCATAAACTTTGCATCTGTATCTTGGTTTTTGCTTATGATCATAATTTTCGTCTTCTTATTATTAAGTTTCATTCCATATTTTCTACCGATGTTAACTACTTGATCTATCAGTCTTTGTAACTGTTCAGCACTATCCGCAACAAGGACAGTGTCGTCTGCATATCTTAGATTATTTATTACTTCACCGTTAACAATCACGCCATCGGACGTTTCTTCCAAAGCTTCTCTAAATAGATGTTCAGAGTATGCATTAAACAGCACAGGCGAGAGTATGCAACCTTGTCGTACTCCTCGTATGCGGACTTCATTGAATAATTGATTGTCTACTCGAATCTTGGCTACTTGTTTTCTATAGAGATTGGCTATTATTCTTATTCTTATTTATAGATTTGTATTCTGTACCATTATTTATGTGCTGCCTTTTCCATCCTCGTTGGGAAGCCCTATCAACAAGGATGTTTAGCAATGTATCAATGGTACACCTTGGTATGAACGTCAATGAAAATTGGAACCATTCTCTAGAAAGAAAATCTAGGATAGAGAAAGCAAGATCTGTGTTTCAAAAAATGGATAAGCTATTCAAATGTCACGATTTATCAGTATCCATAAAAATCAGGTTACTAAGATGTTATATATTTCCTATATTGTTATACGGAGTTGAAGCATGGACTCTCAGACGCTACCTGTAAGAAAATTGAGGCTTTCGAAATGTGGCTTTATCGTAGAATCCTGAAGATATCTTATACCGACCATGTTACAAACCAGGACGTTTTATTAAGAATGCCAAAAAGAAAAGAGTTTCACAATAAAAACAGACAAAATTGAATACCTCGGTCACATCATGAAAAACAGCGAAAGATACGGGTTGCTGCAATTAATTCTTCAAGGAATAGTAGAAGGAAAACGAGGACCAGAAAGGCAAAGAATTTTCTGGCTGAAAATTCTACGTACGTGGTTCAATCCAACAACCACAAATCTTTTTAGTGCCACAGCAAAATACAGATTGCCATGATAGTCACCAATATCCGAAACGGATAGGTACTACAAGAAGAAGAAGAAGCAATGTTAGAATAGTAATTTTTGAATCAATCTATTATATAGCTAGATATATTCACCAGAACCACATTCTGGTGAAAGGGAACTATAATTTTACCTAAAACGTCACAAATGTCAGAACATTCACTTGTTTGTAGAGGTTAGGTTATGTTACGTTCGGTATGATGTACCCACCCATAGACATATAATATAAGATAGACTGACTGCTGCAATACAATCGCGTTCCCCCAGTGCGACAGAGAAAACTGACGCAAAGCAGTCCCTGCATCTCTTTCTAATGGGCCGGGTTTATTGACCACGCGCCCTTCTCATTGGTCATTTAGGTCACGTCATCGGTAATCCTGACAAATTGGAAAGAGATGCAGGGACTGCTTTGCGGTCAGTTTTCTCTGTCGCACTGGGGGAACGAGCTGATATTGCAACGATCAGCCTATCTTGTATTATATGTCTATGTAACCACCTAATCCTAAATTAATTATAATTATAGTAAAATTAATACTGGTTAATTATTTTAAAATTGTATTTTTATGGTTAGACATAAAAGTGCTAAAACTGTTTTTAAACTAATAATTACCTGTAGGTTTGAATTTGATGTAAAGGTTTTCTATCATCAGTTCCATTACTGTTAGAAAAACTGTCAGGACACGGACTAAGACGTACACTGTAAAACATGCAAAATCAAGTTACGTCACTGATACAGACATCCATGTAAAATAGACAAACTCTTAAACACATAAATACAAACCTGGCATATTCTCTGGATTTTAGGCCGTCGACTTTATCTAACTCGTTAACTTTTCCAACTTCCTCATCATTGTTTGATTCGTGAGCTGGTGATAATGTTGAAGGTGTGGATAAGGTTGATTGGGTACCATTTTGGTCTCCTGTTCTTACTAAAAAGGGATAAAAATTTAGTAAATAGAAATAAACATAGTGCATATACAAATATAATACTATTGTTTATATTACTTTATAATTCTAAGTGTAAATTGTTATTATTATTAACACCACGGTTATCTGCGTAAGAAATGTCACCCGCATAAATGCGCGTTGAATAAAAACGCAATAAAAAAATTAGTTGGGGTGTCTGTTGAAGTTCTGATGAAGATAATCATTATGCAATGGATAAGATAATGTCATCGTTCAGATGGATTCAAATTGATATGGTGTTCAACCTACAAAATCGATACTTCGTTATTCTGCAGCAGAAAAGAAAATATATAACGGTAGAACGTTCCCTAGACAATTCAGCAGTACAATTCTCATAAGGGAGGTTCCTCATGGAGTTTATATAGACTTCAAAACCCCAAAAAAACGTTGATGAATTTGTTGAAAGTATATTTCCATTGAATTTATTAGAGTTTATAAGAAACATTGTGACAACATATCTACTACTCAACTTCCAACAACCAAAACCAGATAAGGCAAAGTTGGGACTTACATTACTTTTTTTACAAAATATATCGGTTTTACATTATCTCATTCAAACAAAACAGATGCAAAATTTGTACAAAAACACAACTTTTGGATCCGGTATCTGTACAATTAATTTTTTTTAAGCTCTTTTCTCTATTCGGATTGCCGAATATAGGCCTCTCCTAATTCTCGCCATTGATCTATGTTGTTTTTAAGACGTTTCCACATTGGCCCTGCAGTTCTTTTAATATCGTCGCTCCATCGCATTTGCGGTCTTCCTCGTGGTCTTTTGGCTTCATATGGCCGCCAATTCCCGATTTCTTTATTCCATAGGCCATCCGTAAGACGTTCGTTATGTCCAGCCCATTTCCATGTCTGTCATTCCATAGGTCTCTGAGATTTTCTGATCTTCTCCATGTTATTTTTAGTGAATGTCCATGTTTGAGCTACATATGTAAGCACAGGTAGGATACAGGAATTAAACACATTGGTTCGCAGTCTTTGAGGTATATTTTTATTTTTAAGTACGTATGAGAGTCTTCCGAATGCTGCCCATCCCATTTTTACACGTCTGCTTATTTCGGTAGTCTGATTTTCTTTGCTTACCTTGACAGTTTGGCCCAGATATGTATATTCATCTACATGTTCTATCTCTGCCCCTTCAATGTGTATCATAGGTTTGTCATCTTTGTTTGACATTAGTTTTAGATTAGATTAAATTAAGAGAGGTGGCCTCTCGGCCTATTCCACTGCGACATTTTCAGGTCTATTGTGGTCTTCTAGTCCTAGATAACATTCTCTAGCCTGACCCTCATTAGCCAGACTGTCACACTGACATAAAATGTGCTCTGCTGTTTCGTCTTCGAGGTGACAGAATCTGCACAGGTCATCATCTGATAATCCCATCAGCTTCAAGTGCCTATTCAGCTTACAGTGACCTGTTAGAAGACCTACTATGGCTTTCACTGTTTTCCTGTCTTTGCTAATTAGGTCTGCCGTAAATTTTGGAGAATGTTCTGTAATGAACTGTTTCCACTTCTTTGTAGCCGTTCTTGTTACTGACTTTGCAACGCGGCAGAAGGGTTCCGGTCCAATGAATGGCATTGATGAGCCTTGTTTGGTCATTTCATCTGCTTTTTCATTGCCCTTATGACCCTCGTGCCCCGGCACCCAGGCTACCGTAACCTTGCTACGGTCTCCTAGTTTATTTAGGGCACACACGCAATCCCATATTAGCTTAGAATTGACCTCTACAGAATTGAGTGCCTTAAGCGCTGCATGACTATCTGTGAAGATGGCAACTGAACAGAACGTTCTTTCCTGCCTTTCTATTTCTTCCACGCAGTGATAGATTACAGTTATTTCCGCCTGGAAAACTGTCACATCTTTAGATAGACTTACCGTGTACCAGGTAGCAGCAGCTTTTATGGGTACATCATTAATCCAGTCTTCCCTGCCTGGTATCTTAATTGTGAATTTATTGTTAAAGCTATATCTAGTAGCTGTTGCATCGATAGGTTTCCCCATCACAATATCGGCTTTTAGCTCCTCGATTAGCTTTCTATTGTCAGTACCATGCATCTGGCTTATATGTCGCTGACTATGGATTAATCTGTGCATCACTGATCTGGCTTCGCCCTGTATAAAGATATGAAGTGGTAGTAAATTCAACAGGACTTCCAACGATGCAGTAGGAGTTGTTTTTATGGCCCCCCTAATACACAGGCATGCTAGCCTTTGTGTACATATTACCATTGATTATAAACCACTACCAATGGTAGTGGTTTATAATCAATGGTATTACCTAGCAGCCTTATTGCTCCCACTTGCTGCGTCTTTGTCCACCACGTCAACCGAGCCATAGGTTATCATGGGTCTAATAACTCTTGTGTATCACCATAGAGTCATTTTGGGGTTAAGTCCCCAATTCTTACCGCACATTCTTCTACATCTGCCCAGGGACATAGTAGCTTTATGTGTGGTTTTTAGAATGTGAGTATTCCATGTAAGCCTATGATCTAAATATACTCCCAGGTATTTTGTTTCTTTGGCAAATGAAATCTCTGTTCTTCCCAGCACCGGTGGTTTTAGGCCTTGTAGTGCTGTTTTCTTGGTGAAGTTGACGATTTGTGTTTTCTGAGCATTGACTATCAGTCTCTCCACTTTACACCAGTTATCAACTATATTTAGGGCTGCTTGCATTCTCACAGACACCACCTGAGCAAACCTGCCCCTGACGACGATTGCTATATCGTCAGCATATCCTAGACAATAGAAGCCTTCTGTGGACAAATTTCTGAGGAGATCATCTACCAAGGTTGCCCAAAGTAGAGGGGACAGAACTCCTCCTTGTGGACAGCCTCCACCTACTTTTGCTTTGCTAGTTGCTTTACCCAGAGTGGACATTACTATCCTATTCTCTTCTTCTTCTTTTTGTGCCACTCCTATCGGAGATTGGAAATCATCAAGGCTATTCTGACCTTGTTTACGGCTGACCTAAAGAGTTCATTAGTGGTGCAGCCAAACCACTCTCTCAAATTCCGCAACCATGACATTCTTCTCCGGCCTGGATTCCGTTTTCCTTCTATTTTTCCCTGCATTATATTATGAAGTAATGCGTATTTATGTCCTCTCATCAGGTGACCAAAATATTCGAGTTTTATTCGCTTTAGCGTTAACAAAATCTCTGGGTCTTTTCCTATTCTTCGTATTACTTCACAGTTTGTTATTCTTTCAACCCAATTAATCTTCAGCATTCGACGGTAGCACCACATCTCGAAACTTTCAATATTTTTCATGTTGTTCTGTTTGAGAGTCCAGGCCTCTACACCGTATAATAGCGTGTTAAATACATAGCCTCTCAGCATTCTTAATCGTAGAGGGATGCCCTTATCCATTTGCATATTACCGCAGGTGCGCCTCGTCTACTCATATCTCCTGACTTGACATTAGTTTAGTTTTGCTGAAATTCATTTTTAGTCCTTTTTTAGGGATTCTGTGTATAGCTTCTCAATAATCGTATTCAGTGCATTCCACGTGTCGGCTATTAGTACTACAATTAATTTACATCCACTTAATTGTTTCTCTTTTTATGAAGAAAATATATAAATCCTCTCAAAATGTTAACATTTTTTTATTCATACATGTTTAAGTTTAAATTAACGTTGTTGCATTACGTTACATTATAACATACTTATGGCCATGTTCCAACATTGGAACAAAACAATTTTTAGACACAGGGCTGTTGTGAAAAGTTTTAGAATTTTTTGAATCTTTTCTATAAGTTCAGAACATAAAATAGACCTGCAAGCGTTATAAAATTAAAAAAAAGCGCAAATTTCGCAGCGAATGGGGTAAATTAAAATCGATATAAATATTAAAATTAAACAAAAATCAAATATGTATTACAATTATTAACTTCAAAATAAATATAGATACTTACTAGTTATTTCCTGAGACCATCGTTTGTCATAACAATCACTACTTGTACTGTAACCGCTATCTACATTATGCCTTTTGTGTTTCAGTCTATCGGTAAGGTGTAGAGGTCCTGGTGATGAACCCGCACCACTTCTTCTCGGCCTCCTACCTAGCGTTCCACCGTTCGAATCCGGTCGCCTGTCAAATTTTAATGCTTCTAACTCTAGATACTTGAATATATGCACTCTGCCACGCTTGCACAACTAAAAAAGTAAGACAAAATCAAATTTATTAAAGTATAAAATTACTAAAAAAAAACTAAAACAGAGTTACATGATGAAAAGTAATGTTTATTGATAAATCTTAAAACAAAACACTGTTTGTAATTTCCATATCATCGAGTCAGTATTTTTTAATACACTTAATTTCTAAGCCCATCTTCTCTTGTACATAGGTCCTATGTATACTTGTAACGTTACAAATGTCAATTATGTTGTTCCAATTTCTTTCGATTTTATTCATTTATTAACTTCCTTTTTTATTTTACTATTTTTATTCTAAAAGTACCTCAAATATTTAGACTCCATGTATACTCCAGTCTATTTATTGCCTCGTATGAGGTAATTGTAATTCTCTGATCCTCTCCAGCACCTTAGCCTTAGACTCATAGACAGAAAACGAGAAAACAAAAACCATTTAGTAACACATAACAACGCAAGGGATATGCATCTACGTCCGTCGGTTTTTGTTTTGCTTACGTATACCCAGTTCATTTCTTATGGCATAAACTCGATAAAAATACACTGACCATTATAAAGCGGTGCATTTGTATCGGTTTTTAGTAACAATTTTTTGTGGTTGAATTAAAAATAAAAATGCATTATCTTTAAAAAGATAAAACTCCTATCTTTAAAAAGTCCTAATAAAATAAGAAATCAATCTTTATGTCCTACAGAAATGATTCAAATATTTGACCTTCTACGGCTGAACAATATCCCAATTTGTCATAAAAACTTCTGCGGATAGATGTAAGAGTTGCTGCTACAACCAAATTGGAGACTTCTCTTATTCGTTTTCGGTTTTTTAATTCATCCAAATTTTGTAGATTGTAGATGATGCTTTTTAAATGTCCCCAAAAACAGAAGTCCATGGGTGTAAGATGTGGACATCGCGCAGGCCACTTAATATCGCCTGTTCCACTGATAACTCGATTCGGGAAAGTATTGCTTAAGTACTTAATAAATTTTTCGAGCGTTGTAAATTGAACAGCCGTCTTGATGAAACCAAACAGTCTCCAGATTTACATCAGGAAGAACATGATTCTGTAACAAATCGAGGTATACTCTACTATTCAAGTTGCCCTCAATAAAAAATGGACCTATTATGTCTTTTTCTTCTACTTCTTGGAGATCTCTTTAATTCTGAAGCTGGCTCTGGTTAACTGGGAGGTAGATTGCCAACTATTCCTCCATCTTTTAGGTGGTCTTCCGGGAGGTCTTGAACCGGGCGGGTTGTTTTCTAGGGCAATTTTTGGGAGTCTATTCTCGTCCATACGTCTTACATGATTGTACCACATCCTCTTACGCTACCTTCCGCATCTTACAATATCTTTAATTTTGCACTGCTCTCTAACGTTTGTATTTCTCACCCTGTCTCTTCTTGTTTTGCCCACTATTATGGTTCTTAGGGTTTTCATTTCGGCAACCCTTGGCATCTATTCGCATAGAGATATGTTATAAGTGTTACATTACAAAAAAAAATCAGAATACTTACACTCGCCGGAGGACTAGTGAGAGGGTTATCATCAACTAACAACTCTATTAAACTCGATATATTTCTTAATTCGATGGGAAGATTGCTGATCCTATTGGCTCTGAGGTCCAGCCTCACCAACTTCAAATAGGTCAATTCTATTGGCACGGCTAACAAGAGGTTGTTACGGAGAACCAAAGATTGGAGTGACTTCAACTCGCCCAAACGAGGAGGTAAATGGGTCAACTGGTTACAAGAAGCGTCCAGTTCCGTCAGCTGGGACATTCGGCACATTTCGTCAGGCAGGGAAGATAATGAATTGTTTGATACTAGTAAAATCTGAAACAAAAATTTATAAATTATTTATTTTTATTAATGATTTTTACAACAAGAAGTACTCTAATTCAGCCGCCTTTGTAAAAAAAAACTAATAGAATTGTGCTAACACATTCCTTTCGATGATTTGTTTGGATGCTATTGACTTCCTGGTCGTATTAGATTTCTTTAAGTTATTTTGGAAAAATAACTAAAAACCGATTCGATTACTGTTCTATTTTCGCTGCGAATTATAGGCCATAAAATCTGTGTGATTTGGTCACGAAAGCATAGTTGCTTTAATATTCGTTATTTACACTGTGATTTTAATACAATTTTATTACATTTCAATCTATATTTATATTAGTTTAGTTTTATCGGCGAACTAACAATACATCTTAAGCGAAATTGTCTAAAAGAAAGTCAATTAAAGATACATTTCAACGCGAACTTTTTGTTAAATTAAGGACATTATCGTTTATTATATTTTCTGTAGAGGTCATCTAAAAGAAGGATGAGGTCTGGTAAGATGAGATTTGTTATGATCAATATCCCAAAAGTTTCTTTAGTCCACGTTTTTTTCGATAGCAATAAAGTAGATCATTTAAGAGAAACCAAAGGAAATCTGCGCGAAATGCCTTCAAAAGACAATTATGATCTAGCTTTTTTGCTTATTCAACGATAACCTCAGTGCAGTGAGTTTGTATATATGTATATATATATATATATATATATATATATATATATATTTTAATTTAATTAATATTACTAGAAAAAATAATATCAAACACCTAGTTTCCGGTTTGAACCGCGTCCGATTTGGATGCACCGAGCATTCGACTTTCACTCTGAATCTGAAGTCTTCAGGGCTTCCTTGCATCAGCTCACTTGCATTACTCGTGTACGGTATTGCAATGAACAGTGAAGTGAGCTGGGGGCTCAGGAGACTCATGAAGAGAAAAAGTTGAAATATTGATATTCTCAAATTACACGCGGTTCAACACGAAAATTAGTTAAATTTGATATTATTGTTCTAATAGTATTAAACTGAACTATAGGTTTAACCGTAATAATCGCAGAGGCCTTTTATAGAATTATTAGAAGTCACGATTCATCCCATGATAGATATAATCGAAAAATATATCGATTAAGGATATATACAAGGTAGCAAAGAGGAAAGCATAGCGCGCTGTAGCTACTGCTAAGGAAATATGTCTGCACAGCTGTATGAAGAGTTAAAAACATCCGAGAGGATGAAAAGGTTATACAAGCATTGCTAAAGCAAGGGACAAATCATCAAAGAACTTGACCCACATGCGGCAGATTAAGAGTGCAGAAGGAGGAAGGCGTACGACAGAGTCTAGACAAGAACTATGGAGATGTATTAGAGAAATGGGTTTCCGAGAAGTACGTAAGGCTCGTGAAGGATTTTTTATTCTTGCATTTTCTCTTTTAATATCGACAACGACAAATACTTCCAGAATCACACTTATTATCAGAACCTATACGTTGTGAACAAATTCCCCTTCGTTGGCTCAGTGGAGATGTTCGTTCAGTTGTAATGGAAACACCAAATAATAGTAGCAGAGTTTATTGATGAGACCTACACTATGGGTGTTGACCCGGGATTACTTTGAGTAGAGACTGTTGCAGTTGATCGCTGAAGACTATCAAGTTTGTTGAGTGAATATTGATTGAATGCTTCTCTAGGCAAGAGATATTAGTTTTATATAAGTTTTAATTAGGTGAATATATTCGCGGGGCTCGCGTGATATGTGTGTCTAATTTATGTAAATTGTTTACCTTTGTCAGCACTTTTGACTGATGTCCAAATTATATTGCTGATAATTGACCAAATCCGTATGTAACCTAATTAACTACGTGTGTGTATTTAATAACAAATAAATTCATTCAGTCTACTGGGTGATAAAAATGTACTGTCCAATTTCGGATATGAATTCTGAAGATTTGATATTGGACACGTTACCTCTGACCAAAATTCTTAGTTGCCACTTATGAATGGTCTTGGTTCATTTAGAAAATAGTTATTACAAATTTAAGAGGAAATTGGTTAATTAGATAAAACCATGTCGTTCACAAACTAAATTTCCAGATAACGCGTGAAATATGCTGCTTCCTCTATGAATAAAATTTACGAGTTGAAAAGGATGATATGAGAATTTCTTTGTCACTTAAAATGAGAAATATGTACCTCTATCTCACTGGAATTTCAGCACCTAGCAGCAAATAGCATCTTTTATAAGGAAAAATTTATATTAGACCATAAAAAAATTAAATATTAATATATTGAAGTTTTAACAAGTCTACTGCTAACTAAACGTTTTAAATAAAGCTGCCACCCTAAATAGCATGCTTGTATCTACACCATACCAATCTCGCAAGTTCTTCAACCATGAGGTTCTTCTTCGTCCTGGACTGCGTTTGCCTGCTACTTTTCCTTGCATGATATTTTGTAGCAATCTATATTTGGGACCTCTCATTACATGTACGAAATATTCCAGCTTTCTCTGCTTGATGCTTTTTATGATCTCAGTAGTCTTGCTGAGACGTTCAAGTATTATGGAGTTACGAATCTTCTCCACCCAGGAAACTTTTAAAATTCTTCTATAGCACCACATTTCGAAAGCCTCAAGGCGATTTAGATCGATTTTATTCACAGTCCAGGACTCGACAGCATAAAGTAAGACCGAGAACACGTAGCAGCGATGTAGGCGGATCCTTAATGCCAGTTTTAGGTCTCTGTTACATAACACCTTGGACATCCTTCTAAAAGCAGCTCTAGCCTGCTCTATTCTGGATCTAATTTCGCCGTGATTTTCTGCATTACAATTTAATTGCTGTCCAAGGTAGACGATTTTATCAACTTGCTCAAGTTTGGTATTATTTATATATATAGACGGTTTTTATATTCTGTTGTTTACTTATTACAAGTATTTTGGTTTTCCTTATGTTCAGATCAAGACCTGCCTCCCTACAACTCTCAACGACACTATCAAGTAGTGTTTGCAGATCTTCTTGACTAGAAGCTAGGAGTACTGTATCGTCCGCATATCGCAAATTATTGATGACTTCGCCGTTCACAAGTATTCCTTCTTGTTTTTCAGAAAGCGCTTTTCTGAAAATTCTTTCGGAGTAAACGTGAAAAAGCAGGGGTGACAAGAGGCATCCCTGCCGTACTCCTCTTTTAATATTGAGAGCTTGCGATTCCACACCATCTACTAAAACTGATGTTGTTTGATTCCAATATAAATTTGCAATTATTCGAACATCTCTGCCGTCCAAGAGTAAGTCTTTTAGAGCTTCGATCAGTATAGAGTGCTTAACCAGATTAAATGCTTTTTGAAAGTCACATAAAACAACAGTATATGTCTACAGATATATCACGACATCTTTGAGCAAGTACGTTCATTCCAAACAGTGCCTCTCTCGTTCCAAATCCGTTACGGAAACCAAACTGAGTGTCATCCAGGTATTCCTCACATTTATTGTAGATACGACCATGGTCTATCAATCATTTTTGATACTTCAGGAGTTTGAAAATTGTGTTTGTTATTACTAGTTGCTTTTCTAAAAAATAAAGACGCCAACATATCTCCTCTTTAATTGCGTATTCGTTTTAGTCAATAGCTGCTGCATATAAAAGCACAGGTTAAGATCAGTTCTTTCTTCAATACTACACCATTTCATACCATAAGAGTACGAACAAAACATCTATGGACTTGGCTCTGCAATATATAGTAACTGTGAACCATTGTTCATTAATCGAATTTAAATGCTCTGAGGCTCCACATTTCTAGCCCATCGATTTCCGACTGATATTGGAGGAAATCGTAAGTGGTCGTCTGACATGAATATTAGATTGTTTTAGATATCTTCTCATAAATTGACCACTCACAGTTACATTTTGAGCTAATTTCAATTCAAAAACTCGTTAGCATTGAGAGGACTATTTCTTTTGGCGTGAAAAGCGATAAAACGGTCTCGGATTAAGGTTCTAAGCCTTGTCGGCTTAAATCTATATTTCGCATATTGTTAGCTTTACAAATACGTTGTCAAAGTCTGCCTATAACATTATGTAAAGTTTCTATTTCATTCTTCTTTAAATGTCCATATTTTGCGGACTGTTTTATGTTCAATTTAACCAAATACAAAAAAAATCCAATCATTTTTGAACAAAAATAAGAGACCAAAAAAGAGTTTGGTAAAAATTAGCCATAGATTTTGTTGATCTGTGTACCTATATTCAAGTTCGAAGAGTGTCAAGTTTCAACAATTAATATATTTCTTCTCTTCCAAATTATTTAAAACGGATTTAACTATAAAATATTATAAAGTGAAATTTGTTACCTTATTAACCAGTTTAAAGTAAAAGGAACTTAAACGTCTTGGATAAATTACGTAATAATTAGTTTTTCGTTCAGAAAACCGTCAAAACATCGGATATACCTACACGAACGGAACTTCTAGTTCGTAGTTCGTCTTAAGTTGTACAAAATA
This sequence comes from Diabrotica balteata, assembly GCA_918026665.1. NCBI lineage: Eukaryota > Metazoa > Arthropoda > Insecta > Coleoptera > Chrysomelidae > Diabrotica > Diabrotica balteata. Next base: position 125,764,843 of record OU898280.1, on the reverse strand, counting down.
ATGATACTGACTAAATTTAGAAACTGGTAATTGCCATTGACCTTTTGACAAGTTATTGCAGCAGCCCTGTGTACTTACTCACGAAAAAAAAATAAACACTCTCAATGTACTTACTATCTTTAGAAATTGTCGGATCTTTGTGAATTACTGGAATAATAAATACCGTCTACACAGTACGCCCTAAAGTGTCAAAGACGCTTCTCCTACGAGATATAGGCCCAGTTATAAGTATTTTTATAAAAGTCAGTTTTTATCATCGAGCAATAAGACAAAAGAGGGAATCTAATCGTTATGAAAAGGAGACCAAAAAAGTGGCCTCTGATGGCGGACATATCCGGAAATGCAAATGCGCCAAATTTAAATTTCATGACACTTGACAATAATCATACAGTGGTGTAGGGGTTCTAATTAATCTATTTATTTATTTTATATTACATAATATTTTATATTATATATTTATCTATTTATTTATTCAAGTTATTTATTAAAATACTTTTTTTAACACTAGAACACAATAAAGTTTTACTTAATTAATAACAATAATAGTCTAAAATTGTTAAAAAACTTCAATAGAAAATATAAATAAGCTTTGTTTGTCACACAATGTATCCTTTGTGCTATGCGAAATGTGAAAGATTAAATCTTTTAGCGAAAGCCGCTATCGCTTTATTATATTAAAAGGCCAAATATATGGCCTAGGAGACAAATTCGTTAAACTTCCCGTGCTCGAATCGGTATCACTAAAGTGTTATGATCATTTCGGCCTATCCCAGCCATCGTCAGACACTTGGGCTGATACAAATTCAAACTCGGAAAATAAAACGAATGTCTCCCAGAAATGTCTCCAGAATGTCTCCCAGAAAACGATATTATCATATCGTTTCGTTCACGGTCACCAAAGCAGGTGGCGCCTTTGTAAGTTAACTACGCAGTAGTAAAGTTCTGGGAGACATTCGTTTTACTTTCCGAGTTTGAATTTGTATCAGCCCAAGTGTCTGACGATGGCTGGGATAGGTCGAAATGATCATAACACTTTAGTGATACCGATTCGAGCACGGGAAGTTTAACGAATTTGTCTCCTAGGCCATATGTTTGGCCTTTTAATATATATATATATATATATATATATATATATATATATATATATATATATATATATATATATATATATAAAGAAAATTGGTTGATAACAGCTGACTTAAATAAATTCAAAGGAGGGAAATAAATGTCTAACCTTAGGTGACCTTACTTTCAATTCATAAATCCGTCAGATAATTAATTAAAAATGTCTATTTATTTTAACAATATTTTAATTTATACACTTTGATTTAGATTTTAGAGTCAAATGGGTAATTTAAAAAAAAGTAAGAAAGCACCGGGACCTGGAGGCATCTCACCTGTGCTTATAAAGTACGGCTCAAAAAAATTACACCGGCTGATAAAATAGACTATTCAGAAATCTATAAATGAAGAACAGCTCCCCAAGAAATGGACGGAGGCATATATGACATATATATTTAAGAAAGAAGATAGATAAACGGGGATAAGCGTAATATTACCTGTAGGAAGATTATATGGGAAGATACTGTGAAAAAAAAAGAGCAAACAATAAAAGGCAAAATCGGGGAGGATCAGGCAGGCTTCACAGCAGGAAGATCATGCAGAGACCACATATACACACTGGAACAACTGATATACATAGATATACATTTGGCATTTGCGGATATAAGAAAGGTAGAAATAGAGACGGAACTCATAGAAGCTACAAAAGCTCTGTATAAAAAAAATAAAGTGTCTTCACCAATAGGAGACTTCACCACAACAAAAGAGCTCGTGCAAAGTTGTTCCACATCTTATACTTAGAGAAAGCTTTGACTACTTGGAAACGAAAATGCAAAGGAATGGGAGTACCGGTACGAAACGAATATATATATATATATATATATATTATATATATATATATATATATATATATATATATATATATATATTGTTATGATTTTGTATTTTTGATTTTAATTTATTTACTTGAAACAATCACAAAAATATACTTTCTCGTTATCAATGTCCTAAAAAATAAACTTCTGATATTTCTTATGTTCAGTGAGTTCAAAGTTTTCTAGTTGTATTTATCGGGATAGGAAAAACAAAGGATAATAATAAAAAGTATAATACATAAAATACAGATATTTTTTATTTTATAAAAAAAAAACAATTATTAAATTTGCCGTTATCTTTTCAATCAGCGAATATGCATGTAATGAAATTAATACAAAAAGAAAATTTTAATTCTTATTTTCTTCTTGAGACAAAACAATTTGAAACTAATTTAAATTTGGATACCTTTATAAACTTTTATCTTCCTTATATTTAAAAAATCTATTTTATTATGGAAACAAAACTTTAAAACATTTGATAAATGCAAAAAGGTCTAATCATGCTTTAAACTGGTAACAACAATGAGGTAAACAAATCGCATTTAAGATTTACACACCTTTCAACTTGAAAAAGGAAAATATCTGACCTTTCTTCCCTGGATTGTTTTAGGACCACACAAAGAATTGTCCACCTTCCACAGCAATGTGTTCTTCCACCTTGCGCCTCGGCTTCTTGTTTCAGTATCTGCTCCTTCAGCCAATTTAACTGACTTAATTTAACCTCCTGACTCAATTCTCCAACACTTAACACACGAAAATCACTTCTTCAAACATTCATATAACTTCTTCGTGACCCAAGGATCTCTTTTCTCACCTGGTGCCACAACTATTTAACACGTATTCCAGAAACTGCACACTTTAGATTCAAGGATTTCTTTACATCGACTTGCAATCTACTTCTTCCACAATTCTGCTAACAAGACTGGTAACTTTATCCACTTAACAATGCCGGCCTCCAACTCACGAACACACCGCCTGTCGAGACGCAACCTTTCTTTTCGATCACTCAAACATCACTGTCTTCTCGAACCAACAAAAACTCTATCAACCCTCGGTCTGTCGATTTCCCCTTCCAAAAAGATCGTCTCATCACAAAATCCAAATTTGTTTACCACACTTGTTGGAATGCTAATTACCGTTTTCAAGCAAAGAACTTTAATCTTTTAACAATGGTCATTTCCTTGTAAACAAATAATTTTTATACATTTCAAAGATTTTTGCCTTAGTCATAATAGAAGATTTATACAACACAATACCGGACTAATCCTTCAGGTAACAGCTTATTTTCTATAATGTACAAATGGTTTGTCAATAACTCGTTTAGAATGGCTTAGTTCTTTATAAGTCATAAAATTTCGGTACTAATCTATCTATTTACAAATATACAAACTTTCTATCTTAAAATTAATACATATTTTGTCTTCAGATTTCTTAAAAACTTACTTCCGATGGATTCCTTAATTATTTTTGTTCCTTCCGCGTTTGTGGAAGAAGAAGTATAATAAATCCCCGCCTTTGCATATGATAAAAATTACTGAATTATGTAGGGATTTTTCTCTTATGCAAACATTCTTTGTCTCTTATTCATAATATTTATAAACATCGTTGATATTATATATTCCCCTAATCTTGTCTGAATCCAAATGCTTCAAAACATAACTATTTATACCATTATCATTGTTTATTACGTAAGGACCCTCAAAAACAGGCATTAACTTTGCGCATACATTGCCAGGGATGTTGGACACTCGCAATGCTCTCACCATAACCTTCTCACCTTTTTGGAAAGTAACTGGTCTTCTTTTCCTATTTTGATCTTGTCTCTGGATATATTTTTCGTTTGCTCTCCGCAATCTCCTTTGCACATCTTCCATTATCTGTGTGTATTCCTTTTGTTTTATATCTTCCCATGGCCTTATCGGCATTATCCCTTTCATTATATATTCTGGGGTTTCTTTCGTTACGGTGCTTGGGATGGTATTTAAATACATTTCTACTTCGGACACTTTCCGATCCCATCGTCGATGTTGACCATCTGTTGTAATTCGAAGAAATTTCGTCACTTCCTGTATACATCGTTCCGAAGGATTACTCTGAGGATGTCTGATGCTAACAAAATTTGCCTCTATTCCCCGTTCTCGAAGTTGTCCCTTGAAACGATCATTCCTGAAGTATGTTGCATTGTCTAGAAGAATCCTTCTTGGTGTTCCTACGGTGGCTATAAAATTGTCGATGTTTCTCATTATTTCTTCGCCTTTCGTGGTCCGGCAACTGTATAATTTTACATATTTTGAAAATACATCTATCATGACTAAAACATGTTTATTCCTCTTCGTTGTCATAATTAGATCGCTTAATATATCTATTGCTACAATATCTAATTTGTTCCGGGATATAATATTTTTCGTAACGTTTTCATTCTTGAAATTCCTAATTTTATACTTTTGACAGATCGGGCACTTTTGTGTAATCTCCTTTGTAATGCGGTAATCCTGTCGGCAAATATAATTTTCTCGAAACACCAGCCAAACTTTTCTGCTGCCGATATGTCCATTGTCTTCATGCAATTTCTTTATAATCTTCTCTGCCAATGTTTGTGTCACCAAATATAGTTCCCTTCCGTCTATTCTCTTGAAATATATGTCGTTTTCCATCTCCGCTCTTCTTTTTTCTTTTTCCTCTAATTCTCCTTGATCTCTTCTTATTTCATTTAATGAGAATACACCTTCTTCTTCTGTCAAGATATTTAGTCCCACATGTAACGTAATTGCTTCCTTTTTTCCCGTGTCTTCATCCCGTGTTAGTGCGTCGGCTATGATATTGTCTTTTCCCTTGATATACCGGAATTCAAAATCGTACTCCTGTAATAATAGAATGCCTCTATGTATCCGATTATTCACCAATCGGTTCTTCATGATGTGAATCAACGCGGCATGATCCGTCTCGATTGTGAATTTGGCTCCCAATAAGTAATATCTTAATTTGTTTACACAAAATAGTACACTGGCAAATTCCAATTCTGTCACGCTATATTTTCTTTCGTGAGTCTTTGTCACTCGAGATATAAAACATATTGGCACTTCTTGATCGTTTTGTATCTGTGACAAAACTCCTGCAAATTTTTGTATTGACGCATCAGTTCGGAGTATAAATGGTAGATTATAATTGGGGTGGTATATTTTCGTTCCTTTCGCAAATTCTTGTTTTAATATTTGAAAAGCCTTCTCCTGTTCTTCTTTCCAATTCCATTTTATCCCTTTTTTTAGTAATTTTATTAGAGGAATTTCCTTCTGGCTTAAATCGGGAATTAGTTTTTTAAAATAATTGATCGTGCCAAGAAAACCTCTCAATGTTTTCAAATTGGTTGGTCTTGGATATTCATCAATGAGCTTGACTCGATCTTCGGCTAGGCTGACTGTTTTAGTGTCCAATTGAAACCCTAGATAAATTACTTCCTTTTGGAAAAATTGACATTTTTCGATGTTTAATTTTAATCCCGCTCTATCCAATTCTTCCAGAATTATTTTTATATGTTTCATATGGCTCTGTACATCTCGTGAAAAAATCAACAAATCGTCGATGTAATGGACTATGAAATCTTCGTATCGATTTAAAATCGAATGTAAAGCCCGTACCAGTGCTGCACAAGCGCTTTGTAAACCAAAAGGCACTACCTTGAATCTGTAGACAATACCATCAATTGAGAAAGCGGTGTAGTTTCTACATTTTTCAGCTAAAGGTATCAACCAAAAACTATGCTTTAAATCAATTTTAGAAAATATGTGTGACCCTGTAATTCTTCCAAATATGGCCTCGATGTTTAGAGGTGATTCATATTGTGATACCGTGTGCTGGTTGATATTTCTGGCATCTAAACATAGTCTCAATTCTCCACTGCTTTTCTTTACTATTACAATTGGATTAATATACGGTGAATCACATCGTTCAATTATTTGATCTTCCAACATTTTATTAATTTCTTCTTTCACCTGTTGTCGATACTTATATGGAATCGGGTACGTTTTCGATCGAAAATTTCCCAAGTTTTTTACCTCAAATGAATGTTCGTACTTTCTGGCCACTCTGTTTTCCTCATTTATCAACGTTTCGTATTTTTTTAATATCAAACGCAACTCATTTTCTCTTTCTTCTCCACACATCAATTTAATTTCTCTTTCCTCAGATTCTTGACACATATTTATCGTCCATTCTTCATCCTCTTTTTCATTAATCTCTTCCCTAAAAACCACTGTTTCAATTATGTCGTTTTCATCTTCCTTTGTTGATATTCTTTCTTCTTCTTCTTCTTCGGGGCTCATCTCTTCTTTTGAGGAATCCCCGGTATTGACTTCCTTTATCCTTTTCTTAAGTCTTTTCCTTTTTCTTCTTTGTCCTTGCTTCGTTGCCAGATTCATTTCCACTGTTTGTTCTTTCTCCGAAATATCAATTTTCTGTTTCCCATGTTCGTTTTCCTGTTCTCCTTCCTTTTCTTCAGTCAGTTTCATCGTGTTATTTTTGAAATCTATTACTACATGTTTTTCTGCCAGTTCGTCCACTCCTACAATCATGTCATGCGACATGTTTGGCATTATTACACATTGTAATGCATACATTTTTTTATCCAGTCGTACCATCACTCGTATGCCTTCATTTATCGTTGCCAAAATCCGTTTATTCGCACCCACCAAATTTACCCTTGGTATTTTGTATATTAAATTTGTCAACTGTACTTCTTCTATTAATTTTCTGTTTATTAAGGTTATTTCTGACCCGGTGTCTATCAAAATCTTTATTGGTCTATTGTTAATGAAACCATCTACAAATTTTAAATTAACTCCTCTTCTTTCCTCATTATTTCCTGCCAATTTAATGAATTCCTTCGGGTGACAAAAAATTCCTGCCTGGTTTTTTGTTTTTAGTGGGTGCTTTCGTGAAAAACCGACTGTTGTTCTTCCGTATTTCTTCTCTCATCTCTATTTCTTTCATCCTCATTTTCTTCTATTTGTGTATGATTTACCTCTCTTCTATTTTCTTTTGGTCTGTCATATCCGTTTCGGTTTCCACGATATTCCTGTTCATTTCGTCTATTGTAATTTCTGTTTTCTGGATATGTGCGGGTGTTATTTCTGTTTTGATTTTCTCGATATCTGTCTTCATTCCATGGCCGATTTCTGAAATCATCATTTCCTCTTCTATTTTCCCGATTCTCGTTTTCCCTCCTGGGAATAAATTCTCGTCTAGTGTAATCCCTCCTAAAATTTTGTCCTCTCTCTCTGTATTCCTGAGTTTCTCGATGTCTATAATTCTCTTGTGACCTTCTTGCTCTTCTTTCCTGTATCCGTGATGCCCTTATTTGTAGGAATTGGCATAAACTATCGATATCTTTGTAGTTTTGTAAATTTATGTGGTCTTCCATTGTGTCTTCAAAGTGTCTTGCAATCAACTCGACTAATTGCTCAGATGAATAATTGTATTGCAGATGTTTTGCGTTATTGTACATTTGCAATGCGTATGTTTTTTCTGATATACCCATCTTCTCATGGTATTTCCCATTTTGCAATTCCTTATTTATCTGTAATTGCTCTGTCTTTCCCCAGAAAAAACTCAGAAATTTGTTTTCAAATTCTTGCCAATTTTCAAATTCCTCCACTTTGCTGTCAAACCATAGACTTGCCTCATCTTTGAGATGATTTCTGATAACTTCCTTAGCTGTCTCAAAATTTCCCATGTATTGTATCTTCTTCTTTAGATTATTCATGAACGGTACGGGGTGTAGTTTTCTTACATCCCCGCCAAACTGTATTTTTATTTCGCCGGAATTCTGGATAACTATTTCTCTTGTTTCTCCGACTCTATTTTGGTGTCTTATTTCCTTAATTAAATTTTCATTCCGTTTCAATCTTATTTCTATTTCTTCCTTATCTTCTTGCAGAGCGTTTTCAAACTTTGTTTCTAACTCTTCTAATTCCTTTTCCATTTTGTTTTTCATTTTTTTAATTTCCACCTCTTGTTCTGCCATTTCTTTTTTAACATTCTCTAAGCAACTTTTAACTTCTTTTATCACTTGTTGTGTTTCCTGTCGGTTTTTTTCTATTGCTTGTTTCGTTTCACGTTGATTTTCTTCCATTCTCTTGTGAGTTTCTCTTTGATTCTGTTCCATTGTTTTATCCACTTTATCCATTTTTTGCATCATTATTTGTAACATTTTCTCTATTCCTGACAATTCCTGTTGTTCTGATGCCATGATTGTTGTTTCAAAAATGTCTTCTTGTTCTATATGTTCTTCTTGTTTTTTGTTTTCTTTGCTTTTGCTTCTCGTGATCGACATGTAGTTCAAATTTATCCCCGCCTGATATGAAACTCTTAAATTTGTGCAATAATATCCCCGCCAAATATGAAATTCGAGTAATGTTGCAAAGACGAAAAAATTTTTCTCTTATCCCAAATGCAATAAATTTAAATAAATGCAATAAAATTTAAAACTTTTGTCAATTGTAAAAATCAATCAAATATAATAAAATATATCATGCAAAACTTGTACCTAGAGAAATTTGAAATGTTATGTCATAAAATGCAGTTATTATAAACTTTGACCATCGGAAATAAATTCTCAATCAACCTGCTTTCTTTCCCTATCCTTTTAAATTCCAACTAGAAATACTTTCTAAGCTTCACACGTTTGGGCGACAGTTGTTATGATTTTGTATTTTTGATTTTAATTTATTTACTTGAAACAATCACAAAAATATACTTTCTCGTTATCAATGTCCTAAAAAATAAACTTCTGATATTTCTTATGTTCAGTGAGTTCAAAGTTTTCTAGTTGTATTTATCGGGATAGGAAAAACAAAGGATAATAATAAAAAGTATAATACATAAAATACAGATATTTTTTATTTTATAAAAAAAAAACAATTATTAAATTTGCCGTTATCTTTTCAATCAGCGAATATGCATGTAATGAAATTAATACAAAAAGAAAATTTTAATTCTTATTTTCTTCTTGAGACAAAACAATTTGAAACTAATTTAAATTTGGATACCTTTATAAACTTTTATCTTCCTTATATTTAAAAAATCTATTTTATTATGGAAACAAAACTTTAAAACATTTGATAAATGCAAAAAGGTCTAATCATGCTTTAAACTGGTAACAACAATGAGGTAAACAAATCGCATTTAAGATTTACACACCTTTCAACTTGAAAAAGGAAAATATCTGACCTTTCTTCCCTGGATTGTTTTAGGACCACACAAAGAATTGTCCACCTTCCACAGCAATGTGTTCTTCCACCTTGCGCCTCGGCTTCTTGTTTCAGTATCTGCTCCTTCAGCCAATTTAACTGACTTAATTTAACCTCCTGACTCAATTCTCCAACACTTAACACACGAAAATCACTTCTTCAAACATTCATATAACTTCTTCGTGACCCAAGGATCTCTTTTCTCACCTGGTGCCACAACTATTTAACACGTATTCCAGAAACTGCACACTTTAGATTCAAGGATTTCTTTACATCGACTTGCAATCTACTTCTTCCACAATTCTGCTAACAAGACTGGTAACTTTATCCACTTAACAATGCCGGCCTCCAACTCACGAACACACCGCCTGTCGAGACGCAACCTTTCTTTTCGATCACTCAAACATCACTGTCTTCTCGAACCAACAAAAACTCTATCAACCCTCGGTCTGTCGATTTCCCCTTCCAAAAAGATCGTCTCATCACAAAATCCAAATTTGTTTACCACACTTGTTGGAATGCTAATTACCGTTTTCAAGCAAGGAACTTTAATCTTTTAACAATGGTCATTTCCTTGTAAACAAATAATTTTTATACATTTCAAAGATTTTTGCCTTAGTCATAATAGAAGATTTATACAACACAATACCGGACTAATCCTTCAGGTAACAGCTTATTTTCTATAATGTACAAATGGTTTGTCAATAACTCGTTTAGAATGGCTTAGTTCTTTATAAGTCATAAAATTTCGGTACTAATCTATCTATTTACAAATATACAAACTTTCTATCTTAAAATTAATACATATTTTGTCTTCAGATTTCTTAAAAACTTACTTCCGATGGATTCCTTAATTATTTTTGTTCCTTCCGCGTTTGTGGAAGAAGAAGTATAATAATATATATATATATATATATATATATATATATATATATATATATATATATATATATATATATATATATATATATATATATATATATACGTTAAGCTTCGCAGACGATCAAGTAGTGATTGCACAAGACCAGAATACCTCAGTTACATGATGAAGAAACTACAAGAAGAATATACCAAGGCTGGCCTAGATATTAACCTCGCGAAAACAGTGTACCTATCTACAAGTGAAGAAGACATAAAAGACAAAAAGATGAGTTGCTTCCATACAGTCTTCGTAGACACACTAGCAACTTCAACGTGGAGTCATATGTCGCCATGTTATCTAATCCAACGGTAACTTTAACATCTTAAACCATTATAAGAAAATTTGTAAACTAAATTTTGTAATTAATTATTTGTTACCGGGTTTTTACCCATAAATTTAGTGGCTACATTCATGTACTCTTAGACACTGATGATGGAATATGGATTCCGAAAACGTTTTGTCTTTTTAACTTAGCCCGTTTGGGTTCTAAATATATACCTTTTACAAAGGATTTTTAATAAATTTTTACATAAAAGATCTACAGATTGACGACAATGTAACAATCAAATGGAAGGATAAATTCAAATACTTGGGGTTTATAATCATGAAAAAGACAACAACAGAGGAAGAAATTAAGCAAAGATTAGGATAAACAAGAACAGCAATCCGACAACTTAACTCAGTATGGTGGGATAGACACCTAAATATGAAGACATGTTTTAATAAGACATTTATAAAACATTAGTGCTAAGTATTATGACATATGGGGCTGAAAATTGGATTATAAACAAAAAAAAACAGCAGTTAGTAGCAATATAGATGGAATACCTGCGAAGATGCTGCAGAGTAATAAGAATGGATAGAATTCTACATGTAAGAAGAACTAGCGACAGCAGATTGATAAAGAGAATAATTGAATGGAGCCCCGCAGCAAGGGGGAAAAGAGGACGACCCCGAAGATCCTGGAGGAACGAAGTAGACGACGCCATGAGTAAGAGAGGCCTCAACAGAGAGAGAAGGAAACGGTTGAGCGAGGGAAGGCAGTAAATACTGTAGAATCCCTGAATATACCTATATATGCAGTTATATATACGTATACATATATATATATATATATATATATATATATATATATATATATATACATATATATATATATATATATATATATATATATATATATATATATATATATATATATATATATAAGGAGTACGACCGTCAATCCAATATATATAATTATAATTATAATTAGTGAGAGGAGTTGTGTTTACACTACCAACTTTTTTCACTGTGTTGTCCTTTGCAACCGGGTATTCATCAAAACTCAGTTAAACTTAAATTAACCGCCCAAAATTTGGGTTGGTATTTACACCTTGTTGATCTGTCAAAAGTAATTTTGACCTCAAGGTTGGCTGTCTTTTTTGCGGTTTAGTTCGTTCCTGTTTCATTAAACGCCATTTTCCCGGCGACATTCATAGGGCTTTGATCGGTAACTTCATATTTACTATTTTTTAAGATTTTATTAATATCACTTATAATGCTACCTAAAGTTAAAATCAAAGCTTAATATCCATTAAATAGTTGGAAGTTATTTATGATTTTCTTGGTTCTTACTCACTTATTAACATAAAATAACATAGAATTTACTTTAGACCACATGGTCATTTGCTGTGCTAATTTTTTACAAGTTCATATATGTTGTTAGTTGCTCAACTGTTTATACAAGATCAGCGTATTATGTCCATTTACTTAGTTTCATTCACATGTTTGTTAATAACATTGACTGCTACATATCTTTTTAAGGTAACAATTAACATCGTTTCCATGATTGTGTGGTTCTCATATTGTAATAATTTTTTAGATGAACTGATGATGCTTTCAAAACTCGAAAGCGAAACGTCTTCAAAATAGATAAAGTAGCCTATCAACTTTGTCTTTTATTTCTCCACCTAGAGACCGATATAAGAACCCACCACTCGTCTGAGTGATCCTTATATATATATATATATATATATATATATATATATATATATTATATATTATATATATATTCTTGTGTCACAGTGTTAGTTGCGATACTCATCCGAAACGACCCATTTTTTGAAATTTTATGTGTATTTAGACGAGCGGTTTATCCCTATCTATATATTTTTTCAAATTCAATTTTTTTTTTTTTTTTCGTTTTTCCAAGTATGTCCGAAATTGTTATTAACAAATAATTTATAACAACAAACAATTTCCCGAATCGCTTTAAGTAAAATTTTTTTAGGCGTATCTCATCGAAGTAAATACTTTGTCTCTGGTAATTTTGCGAAAAATGCTTCCCTTTCGAGTTACTTGCAATTTTTTGTTGAAAAATGCCTTACTTGGTGATTTTATATTTTGATTTTTTTTTTCTACAAAACTACTAAATAAAATACAATTCTACAAAAAACTTTACAATATTTAGACGTTCACGTACAAGTGACAATATTTTGACTACGATAAGTGGTTTGTATCTTGCTAAAAACATAGTCATAAATTTAAATAAAGATTTCTAAGAGCCCTGCGCCTGTATCGCCGCAACCGTAAACGCTTATACAGCGATAGATTGCTCGAAATGAAATATTTGGTTGCCGTTTTCAGGAAAATAACCCTTTTATCCTTTCCAAAATATTCTTACTTGCAGTTGAAGGTTTAACGATTAGAAAGCTTTTTATATAATTTCAATTCATTTAATTCATTGATTGATTCATTCAATGAAAAATTTACTGATTTCATATTCTCTCTCATTAGTAGATTTTTCCAGCAACTCATGTCAAATAGTTGCGATCCATTGTGTAACTCAAAATAAAACAGCCGCGCACATTTTAACTTGTTCGTAGAATGTAAGTTTTCCAGTTCAAAACTTATGAAGTTTTTTTTACTTAAGAAAAGTGTGACAAATGGATATCAAAAGAATTTTGCTGTTAAAAAGTCGCTACAAAAATTTTTTATCTTGGGGTAGCTGAGTTACCTCGCACGGTCACGGAAAAGATAAATTTAGCTGTTTCAAATTAGTCACATGCATGTAGACTATTTCGTTAAAAAAACTGTACCTACTTGAACCGGCCTATTGTCTATTAATAAAATAAATACAATAAAAAAAATGGCAACTGTTAAGTAGCGTAAGCGGTATCCGGTGTAATCTAGAGAGCAAATTCATTGAATTTTATAAATATTATTGTGTTATGGGCATCCTTTTTACTGTTTAGAAAACCATAAATTGCCCACATACAGAAACAAACCTGAAAGTGAATCAGATAATATAGAGTGTTTTAAATATGGAACGACTAAATTGTCTCTTGTCTAAATTGTCTAAAACGGCAATCTTTATGGTATTGAGAACGTTACCAGATTTTCAGTTTTTGGTAATATAATGAACTTTGTTTTTTAAATAGATCATTCTATATTTTTTTCTTGTCGAAATCCTTAAACAATGAAATATTCTCTCAACGCCATAATTATAAGATATTATTTTTCGTGTTTATTGAAAATGACAATCGATCGTTTATCTGAAAAAGAAAACAAATCTCATTGGATGCGTAAATACAACACCCAGTATCCAGAAAAACTTGATGTATGGGCTGGAATAATAGGCGACAAAATAATTGGATCCATTTTTATGAATTTGTAATTTGAATGGACCAATGCCGGCGTATTATATCTGTGTCGGTCTGGTTATTTCTAAACAGCATTTGACTTATAACATAATGTAGCTCCAACTTATTATGTGTGTTAGGTTAGGCAATACATAAATAATGTGTTTCCCAGAAGATTGATTGGAAGTACATAGTGGTAGTAGTAACACGGACAAAAAGAGACCTGATACAGGTTTTTGAAACATTAGAAAAAGCCTCGAAGACAATGGGACTGCAGGTCAACGTATCCAAAACAAAATGAGGTAGGTGCTTAGTTGTAAAAGACATGTCGTGGAATGCAAATTTTAGATTCCCCATGTCTCTTTTAACATCTTTTATCAACGTCTGTTTGCCTTGCAATTTTTAGAAGGCTCAGATTATAAAGCAGAAATCTGAATTGTTTTTCGAAACTATTTTACGATTGTTGTAATTAGATGTCGCTACTGCGTCTGTATTAAAGCCATGTTATTGTTGCTTTTTAAAAGGCAGAAAATATTGATTTTTTCACGTTGAGGACTCCTATGAATAGCTCTTCTGACGAGACCTATTAGGTCGAAATACGTATCAAGAGATACATAGGATTTGTTTGCGTGAAATCAAATATTTGCTGCCTTTCTTCATTAAATTATATAAATTGAGATTAAACTCCGAATTTTTGGAATATATGAAAATCACTAAGTTCTCGGGAAGAACCGCGTTGAGAATTTAATGCTCGACGTTTCGGCACCCATTTTGGAGCCATTGTCAAGAGTGATACGGTTCCGTTCGAGTTCGGTGTCTCAATCTGCTTACTCCCGTCACTCGTGACGTACTAGTATCGTGTTTTGTATAAATAGTGTCCTCCTTCTACTCCTCAGTGTCGAGTGACACTGAGAAGTAGAAAAAAAGTTCGTTATAATCATGGACGTATACGTCCATGGTTATAATCTTAACGAACTGGTCGGTCAGGTTGAGGTAACTTTACACTAAAAATTAAAAACAAAAAAGCTAGACTTAATACTTAATTCGTTTCTGGCTGCATGGACTAATCCTAAAGCCAAAAAAGGCAAGGGGAAAATTGTTAGAATATTTTGTACAACACTACATGATGACAAATTAATATTTTAAGTTCTAGCTAACATCCAGAAATACCAATGGACTGTACTTGTTATATATTATCGCTAGCTTGATTGAATACGTTATTAAGTGTATTTGCTGAATTTTTGAGTGACCTTGTCTAAAGCCGAATTGGTGTAAATGTAAAGAAATACATTGCTCGGGGATAGAAACATTTTTATTCCTTCTGATACCTTAATTAGTATTGGTAATAAAATGATTGGTCTTAAGATTAGACTTTATTTGGGTGTTTTTCTGTTTTTATTATTAAAATTATTTCAGCAGCTTTAAAGTGCATAAATTGTTTATAGGAGAAATCTGCATTTGAAGCTTGTTTTTCGATTTTATTGATTTCTAGATAGAATTATCATTATAGAATTTATGTTAAGAGCAGTTAAATGGTCATTAAATGATTGTACATCTGGACCTTTATTTGTTAGATTTAATCAATTGTTAGCTCTTTTATATAATGTTCTATTAGCAGGAGTTTGCGTTCGTTGCAACGTAGTAGCTGTAGCTTTTCATTTTAGAGCTATCTATTTATTTACAGACATTTTTTAAATTATACTAAAGCTGAAAGGCCTTTCTAGAAGTCTTATCGTCACATCTACTTCATTGGGTCGTTTTAGTCTCGTGTGTAGCTTAAGTTTTTCTTCACTGTCGATATAATATTTGTCCCTTTTGGTTTTTTGCTGTGTAATCTTGTATGATCTTTTTCTGAGTAACGCAGCTGCATCTAGCTGGACTAGTATTATATTTTTATCATATAATTTGTTTTCATAGTGTGTAGTCTACGTGAAACACCCTGTATAGTAAATATATTATATCCAAATTGGCTTACTGCGACTCTATTTTATTTTTGTAAGATTCTTTATATTTTTAGACATCGTCGTCGATGTATTTTTTCTCAAGGCGGTTCTTCATAACATTATTCTATAAATCATTTTATATTCAAAAAATGCGACAATAAACTGTCATAATCCTCACATTTGGAGCATAATACGTAGAACAGGAAAAACAACATCCATTTTTCAGGAAAATTAATTCGTATAGGGAATACTGTTTTCAGTTTTTGTTACATAATATATGCGACATATAAACGTTATTCGTCAACTTTTATTTTTAACAGGAAGTTGTGGTTGAACGAGGCCGAGAAGCATCTTTATCTTCCTTATCAGTATAGCGGTGTCTCTATGAGAAAATGAATGAAATTTTATATAAAAAAAACATGTTGAAACTAATTTAGTAACTAGATTTAATTTCATTTCTGAATAAGAATATAGTTCGTAGTTTTGAATTCAGCCAAAGAGTAGTTAAATAGTCAATCTGCGTTCCGAGCCGACTCATAGAAATCTGCTATTATAGTGTATTTTTATGTATGAGAGAGTGATAAAACAATAAATTATGTATGCAAATCCCTAAACTGTTGATACGGGTGACTCAATGAAAAACAGATATTTGTCAACAAGTTTACAGAAGTATATAGGAAAACATTTTTAAATTGAGTATGACCACCAGGTATAAAGGTTGGAGCAGAATAGAATACAATAGTTGTGAGGGTTACTAATCCCTAAATAAGGTTGCCAGTGTCGGAGTGATGGAGGTTAACAGGTACTAATGAATTTGCAAAGAAATGTAAGATGTTTATTTTATTGGTTATATATAACCAATAAAAGTTTAATAAGTACCTACCTATTTGCAAAATAAAGTTTAATTCTTTAGATAAAATAAAACGTTTTATTTTATCTGAAATGAGTGCATTCCACGAAGTAAGGGTTTCAACAATCAAACATTTAATTCTTTAATTCCAGGAATCTACGACAGTAATTGACTAGATAATTACCTTCTAAACTTATTCCACAGAAAATGTGATAGTGGGTTTTTCCATTTTGTAGGAAGGTCCAAGTGGCGTATTTAAAATTCTTAACAGTTCACTAAAAGTAGGTACTTCAGTTGCAAGGTGCAGTTTATTGTGTATACTAGTGTTATGGAAAATTTGGAAGTGCCGTGTAAACGCCGAAAAATTGGTCCTTTAACAGTTAATGAAAAAACATTAATATTTAATTGTTTTAAATCATTTACAGACAAACGTTTATGTGAAAGTGTTGATGAGACCGTTGAGTTAGTTAGCAGTACACTTGGTGTTGGGAAATCTACGATTTACAGAGTTATTAAAGAAGAGAAATGTGGTAGTTTTCAAATGCCACGTAATGCTCCAGGGAAACCAAAATTTCAAATAGAATATCATTTTAAAGAAGGACTTCGACGGAAAGTGCATGAATTCTTCTTTAGACAAGAATTTCCAACATTGGATAAAGTTCTTGTCTCAGTTCGAGATGATAAGGATTACCCAGAAATGAGTCGAAGTACGTTATGGAAACTTTTAAAAGAAATAGGCTTCCGCTGGAAAAAGAATCCCAGAAAGTCTATTTTATTAGAAAGAAGCGATATTGTCATATGGAGAAGACATTTTCTAAGAACCATAAAGGAAATGAGAAACCAAAAAAGAAAAATATTTTATCTTGATGAAACATGGATCAACGAGGGTCATACACCAAATAAATTTTGGCAGGATGAAACTGTTACAAGTCAAAGGCACGCTTTTGTAAATAACTTATCTACTGGTTTAAACCACCATCGGAAACGGACGCAGGCTGATAATAGTACACATTGGCAGTTCAGACGGTTTTGTTGAAGGTGGTTTATTAACTTTTGAATCAACTCGTACCGGTGACTACCATGAAGACATGAACGCTGATGTCTTTCAAGAATGGTTCGAACAAATGATAGATCTTCTTCCTAAGAACTGTGTAATAGTAATGGATAATGCAAGTTATCACTCCAGACTTATAGAAGGACTGCCCACAACCAAGTGGTTAAAAAAAGACTTGCAGAATTGGCTGAGTTCAAAAAATATTACGTACCATCCCGGATCTATAAGAAAGGAACTTTATTCGTTGTGTGCCCTTCATAAAGAAAAATTTTAAAAATACGAAATTGATGAAATTGCCAAAAATCGTGGAATGACAGTACTTAGATCCCCACCATATCATTGTGAATTAAACCCGATTGAACTGGTATGGGCACAGGTAAAGAGTGAAGTTTCAAGAAAAAATACCACTTTTAAAATTCATGATGTTAAACAGTTGTTTTTGGAGGCCGTAAATAATGTAAAACCTGAAAACTGGGAAAAGTCAGTAAATCACACTATTAAAGAAGAGGAAAAAATGTGGAAACGGACAATATTACTGATAAAATGATCGAGCCAGTTATTATAAATCTTGGTTCTGAAAGTTCATCTTCTGAATCTGATTTGGATTTGTAACAAGTAGCTGTAAGTTTTATATTAATATTTTTATTCATCTATTTAACATACCTTAGACGGTTTTAAAAACTCTTTTTCTCTTTTGTAATTTTTAAAAATTAAAAAAAATGTGAATTTTTTAAAACCCTTTTTAATGTAGGCCAGTCAGTTCTAATATAGTGTGTGATAAAAGAGGTCACTTTTGTTTACATACACATAACACTTTATAACACTGAAATAATTCATTTATTTTTTACAATTATTCAAAGTAATTTTTCAATTAATCTTGAGCACGCCCATGGAGTGGTCGGAGGTACCAGTTAAAATTATGCTAATTACTCTCTCGTTCATAAAAATAAACTATAAAAAATTAAATATTAATCGTCTACAAAGGACCTGTTAAATTTTTTGGTGTAGCAATAAGTAAAGAAGAAATATGGAAACTCTACAAACGAATTGAATACACAAAAAAAAGAACACATTTAAATTTGTAATGTGTAACTTCACTCCAAAGAGGGCACAATTATTTCTATGACGAATATGTTTTCCTTTGTTTTTTCTTAATAGTACCTACAAGACATGTTACAAATAATACAAAAAATAATCAATTTGTATATTTCAACAATTCTATTCAACTTCGTGATCTAGCAGGGATGTAAAACATGAGCATATTATCAGATATCTTCAATATTGAATAGAGCACACCTTAAAAATAGGAACATTGAACGTGCAAAAATTGTTAATGTTGTACAAAAATTAGAAGATTACAATATTAATATAACTACTCTGTAAAGGTAGGTATCCACTATGTTCGCGAACTTCTCTTGCTCCGCACTCCTGTAACTGCTTAAATGGTTAACGACATGCGATCCTCTACATTAAACACGCCTCCTCCTCGTGCACTCCACAGTCCACCGTTTTCAACGAAGGAACCTTTAAGTGAACATGTCACTATTAATTGCTGTGCAGTATATATTTTATTTCATTATCTTGTCGAAGGCTATAGAAGCCCTCCTAGTTATTGGGAATCTGATATTTACAAGAAAAGACGTCCGATTTAACAGTGTCAGGATTTAAGTGGCAATAATAAAAACTTAATGCAAATGTCTTCATCTAATTTTGAATAATCGCATAATTAGTTTCTAACAGGAATACAAAAAAAAGACACAAAATTTTGAAAAGCCATATCGGCTCTAGATAAATTAGCATTAGCGATCCATTAAAAATAACAATGCTTCAAACGCGAATCTATTACTTCTACATATTGCTGATGCACTTAAATGTGCACAATTATCTTTATTTTATACCACTTAATAATGCTCCAGTTACCTACCTTTCCCAGTCCCACTGCTTTCTTTTGTTTTGATTTCTCTCTTTGAAACCACGAAACCAGAATTTTCATTTTATCTTTGCTTATTTGCCTCGATATGTCCATACCTCTTTCGATTTCCACCCAGGCTCTTCTTTTAAATTTCGGGATATCTTGCTCGCATCCACTAATAGACTGAGCTCACCTTTGTGTTCGCCAATTTACCCTCACCTATTGGAGCGCGCACCTTTGCTCCTCCGGGAGCGCAAACGTACCCATTATGTGGAGCAGAAGAGGTCCGCGAATATAGTGGATACCCAGCTTAAGAAATTCGAAGATGGGAAATGACGAAGGACGAGACATATACTCTTTATATTATAGTTCTATGTAGCATGTACTCCAACGATGAGATAATATAACCGATCATGAGTGCACAATTTTATTCAGGGACTTAATGCAAAAATATAATTAATCAGTAAGACATATTTGCTTATAAACAATTCATAACGGAACATGAAAACTTACCAGCCAGCAAGGAAGCATATCGATCATATGAATACCTAGAAAACTAACATAAATATCTAGGGAACTGTGTGATAAAAACCTAAGAATCTACAAGGTGTGTAATAGCGATGCTAACGTATTAAGAACAGTAATGTATACTAAAAGCGACAAAACGTGTAATATAGTGTCACCGTATGCTATAAGATTGAACCTAATGCGCATTTCAGTACGCATCGCCCCTCTTCTCGAGAATATTAATAATTGCTATTAATAAAGTGCTTAAAGTGTCCATCGTTGTTTTCAAAACAGATAAATATGCGACACCTCAAGACAATCGCCAGAGCAATCGCTCTCTTCAGTCTCAGAGCACAGCGAATCCGTTACCCTCTCCATCATAGGGCTTTATGCTCCTTTAGGGCTCCTTTTGGGTCTCCGCTGTTTTTAGTAAGTGCCACTTTACTTTTATTTTCTCGATATGAGCTTGTAGCCCGAGGAATAGACTTCTTTTGCTGGATATGGTTGTCTATGAAAAATACTGTGTTTTGTTTTCTTACCATCTGCCCTTCCTTAATCTAAGAAGAAGTATTAGACGATGGTTTGACGCCGGTGAATCGAATACAACTTTGAAAGAATATAATGATAGATAAGATAGAAATAGAATTAATTATAAATTAAATGAAAACGGGGTTAAAATATAGAAATGGATTATTAAAATAATAGATGGATGACTTAATGTCACACCCAACCTCATCGGCCTGGACCACTCTACGTTGGAATCCTCCCGGTGGTGGACCTTTAAAGCACCCTCGAGGATGAAATTAGCATTTTCTTCGAATGTTATATCCACGACGTGGTGATAATAACAAGAAAAACAAATCACTATTGGAGAGATATGGTTTAAAATTTTAATAAAAGATAGTTTAGGACAGCCTGTATGATCAAAGTCCTTTAAAATACGACTATTTAAATATATTATTATGTTTTCATTTGATTGCTATTTTGACGTTTGTTAAGGGTGTCATTTTTCTTTTGGTAAATAAGTTTATCTGTCCCTGATGCCAATTTTATATACAATTTTTGACCCCCTCGTAATAAAGGGGACCAAATAATAAACTTTAATTTTGTAAACCACCCTAGCGATAAATTTTTATGAACAGTACGTAACGCAAAATAGGTTCATATTTCGCAAGGGTTCATAAAGTGCACAAAATGTGCACATAAATTACAATATAAACTTGAAAATAAAAGAAAATTGCGTTATACGGGGTCATTTTAAAGGCTAACATAGTCAGTTATTACATATATAACAATAAAAACAATTCCATATCTTGAATAGTTTAAAGTATATTATTATAAAAAGTTAATTAGTTATTTATTTTAAACTCAATAAATATTCGATTTGTTCGAATTGTAGTAATTTAAAGTTGTTAAAATTTTCACATACCGAGGGAGTTGATGTTATAATAAATCTTTGACAACACACCTTTTCACGTTTATCTCTACTATCTAGTACTTCTGCTTATTTCTTTCTTGATAGGTTTTGAACATCCAGATGCCATTGTAGAGAAACCACATCACAGTTAACGAGTTATCATTTTGGTATACTGAGTTTTACATGAGATTATAGAACTGTCAATCGATAGTGTTGTACAGAGAACATTATAACACCGTTTGTGAGAGATTTTCTTTAATGTGCACGAAGTCTGTGTTTCAATAGAATACAACGTGCTATACGGTCAAAATTCATATTTCACGAACATTTTGAAAAGAGAATAATTTCTTGTGAAACAGACTTCGTGAACTCGTCTCAATAAATTGATCTGACATCAGCTTATACGTTTATTTACAACATACTGAAGTTTGATGTATTTAATGTTCGCGCCGTGGGAACGCTAGTCAATGAAGTGGAAAATGTTCCGGAGACATCAGTTGGACTTACCGAGTTTGAACTTGTATCAGTCCGAGTGTCTGACGAAATAGGGATGCTGAAATGACGTCATACAACTCTATTGATACCGATTCGAACACAGGAGGAGGTTTGACGAATTTATCCTCCTACGCCACATATTTGGCTTTTCAATATATTATATATATATATTATAATATATATATATATATATATATATATATATATATATATATATATCTACTTTCTAATTCAATCAGTATCTGGGATATAGATATCAGCACTAAAACGGAACTAATGAAATACAAAGGCGACCACTGTGGATAACAGGCCGCAAGTTTATCATACTTTGTAAGCGAATATGATAATCAAATCGCAACGAAATCAAAATGTTTTCATGAATAAAATAAGGTAGGAATGGCTTGTTTTTACTCGTATTTTTTCCAGGTTTTACGCTGATACATAATATTACATCGTCACATTTTATATGTCACATTTAAATGTATGGATACGCACATACGGAAGATACATGGATGGGCGCGGTGGAGGTCGCTCTTGGATAACGGGCAGAAGATACCGAAGATACCTTCCTTTCAGTTTTCTTTGCGGTTTCTGAGGCGAATGACATGTGTTCCGAGAAAGTTAGCCTTTTGACCTTATAAAATTATGTACATGAGTACACAAGCAACAGAAGTGAATGTAAACGACAGTGAATGTATGTCTTTAAGTAAAAAGTAGTAGATCATTTTTGTTTTAAATCACCAGCTTTCGGCTCATCCTATAAATAAAAAAGGCAGTATCTAGGAGAATACCATCACCCATATGAGAATAAGTCTGGATACGTTTCAGTAGGTATATTTATTATACCATCCGTATCTCCAGCTAATGTCACGTGGTTTGAAAACCACCATGAATGAGGCAGATAAAATGAGTTTAAAATGGATTTTGGAGAAAACCCAAAATAGAAGACATTAGGACAAACATAATGAAAAATAAATGGAGATTTGCATGTAGCGAGAATGGACAATACTAGATGGATTAATAAACAAATTAAGTATGTTAATAAACAAAACAAAATAATTTGTTAAATTTGTCGAAATAAACAAATTATTAAACTGGGAATAATATAACTGCGAAAACAGCCTTAATGTGTTTGAATTTGTAAATTTTATTGAATAAAAAAAGTTAAACATTTAAAATACTCTTGCTGTTAAAGTGTCACTTTATCTACCCTTGCGGTTAAAGTGATACTTTATCTACTCAAAACAGTTGTTATAGCAACACTTCAACATTAGCTATGGAAAAAATTACTTTATTCAATTATCAAAATAATATTTAAAATTTAAAAGTACAGAAACCAGTATAAAGCTTTGCGATAGTCTCCAGGACCATCTACAGTGCCATTTTTTATCCCGAGTTCCGAAGGATATTTTTTGCTGAAAGTGAAGTGAAAGATGGAAAGATGTAGTAACGGTTTATCTACGTAAGATGGGGTGCAAAAATAGTAGATTTATGCATAAAACCGGCAAGAGTGGAGTGGACTCACTTATAGTTGTAGATCGAAGAAAAGTCTCGGGTAATGCTTAATATATTTGTGTGGCTCACACTAATTAGTCCTCCATTTTCTGATTTTTCTTTCAATTATTTTAACTTGAGTGGTAATTTTGCTAGATGTTCTTCTATCAATAATACTACATCGTCTGCATCGAAAGGATCAATCGGTAATTAATTCTTTTTTTTTTTCTGCTAACCTTTCTTTTCCTAGGTTATCTACTATCTCCAATGGGAATTAACCACCATTTTAGTTGAAAATTCTTAATATCAACATTTCTGTTTCAAATTAAACAAAGTTTGTTTACATAATTTGTTTATATTGTTCTGAAGCCATTTTCTTGTGGCATTGTAAATTAATTACTATTAAACTGGGAATAAGCCACAATTAAAGATAGAAATACGTTTATTGACGTTTCAATTTCCACTTCCGAAATCGTTCTGAACATACTATTCTATAGCATACTGCGATTTGAAGTGGGCGTATCACTTACTTTTCTACACTGCTATGTCAGACCCTACGTGACTTCCTAATAGTTTGGATGTTTATTCAGTGGCGCCGGCCCACGGGTTGTTTAAAATAAATGCATTATTCTCCTGTCGGAATACTTATTTTTAGATTAATTATCGTAGATAATGTTTTAAAAATAATTAATCACATTTTTAATTTATATGTCTTAGCTAAACATAGTATTAAATAAAAATTTGTGAAACGTGACTGCAAAAAACACCATGGTGTTTATTTATAATAAATTTAAATTTTGTTATATTAATATTAATACATAATTAATATTTTGTTAATATTTGTTAGAGAAAACTGATATTAGCGTAGTAAAAATTAAACAAAAAAAATTTTTATTTATCTATAAAAAATTGGTACCTGCGAAACCATCATAATAGTAAATGTATTTATCTGGCAAGTATTTCGAGGCGGACGCACTGCGAGGAAAAAGTTCTCTGAATGGAATATACATTATTTTAATATATTTATAGGTTGCAGTTACATAAGAAAAGTCTCCAATTGATGAATAAAACACAAATCGTGGATAGTTATTTCATCATATCAGTGGCATTTCAGCTCGTCATGAGCCAAAGGCTTCTTCAGAACAATCTTCCATTCGCCCCTGCCTCTGGCAACTTTCTCCATGCTTTAACTCCGATGGATTTTTAGATCATCCTCTATGTTATCTTGATACCTAAGTTTTGGTCTTCTCTGGATCGTCTTCCCACTGGTCCTCTTCGGTCGAAATTTTTTCTGATCGTTTCATCTTCATCTCGCCTAATTACATGTCCTATCAATCAAAGGCGTATCAATTTAATAAATTTTACAACGTCAGGTACTACACCTGAAGAAGCATCGTAGTTTACTTTATACGATCTTTTTGACCAAGCACCATCAGCTATAACGGTTATTAACTCATTTCCGTCGGAATTTACTTCACCAATTTCTTTGGCTAAAGCTAATTCCTCCCGTCCAGCCTCTTCTAAGGAATCACAAAGTGTTTGACCGATGATATCTGCAACTGTTTCCGTATGTTTTGCATACTGCCTGTAGGAAATCACAGGTATATTTAATGCAGCGTGCTGCTGCTGTATGTCTGAATAACCAAAACCATTCAAGTTCAGTGAATTGTTACCAGAATCCTATGTTGCTATCTCCTTTTCAATATTCCACATTTGACATTTAAAAGTCAATGTACTTATCAATCCGTCCATTTTTTCTTTGATAATCTCCATATTAGAAAAGTTGCATGAAAATGGAGAATGATTATTCAAACCTTGAATAGATATATATATATATATATATATATATATATATATATATATAAATTATGATATATATATATATATATATATATATATTATATATATATATATATGTATATAAGTTAAATAAAGCTTTTAAAACGGTTGTAATATAAATAATAAATACTAAAGCAGTGCAATATATACTATAACTTATATCACTAACCTAATGTAATACTTAAAAATACGCGTAAACGAACTTTTAACTTATACCACTAAACTAATAATATATTACTTAACATACACGTAAAACTAAATAATTTCAATGTTTTCAAAATAAATAAGAATACTGTAAACTGTAAAATCTGAATCTAATACTGAAAATCTAATAAAGGAATAAAGGAATAATAAAAGAAAATACAAGAATGAAAGAACTAAAATGGATTCTAATTCAAGCGAACTAACTGACCGTACCATAGAGAAATAAAAATATGACCGTACCGTACGCTCATGTGATTTGACGTCACTAATGCGATAACGATCAAGCTCAGCGACAATGATGAGGAACACGTTTCACTATTAGATTTCAGTATTTTTTAGCAATTTTCTTCAAAGTTTGAATACGCTTTTCTCGATTATTACTGGACACAGAAAGGTGAAAAAAGAATTAACGATTACAGAAAAAAAACTCTTTCAACTGATGGGCGTGAAAAGTTTGGTTATAATAGAACGTTAAACAGTATAATCCAATTTTTCAACAGAAAATTCAAAAAAAATAAAAAAAGTAAAACCATCAGTTTAAAGGCAACATAATTTCGTATAACATGTCCAAATTTCGAGACATTTCGTCGGTAAATAACAGAGAAAAAATTTTGGTGCACCGATATAAAACAGCCTTAAGGATTAAAAACAACTGAAATTTTACAAATAGGTAAAGAAATAATAAATCAGACTTACTCACAATCAATTTAATTTAACTATCCGACGACCGGTTTCGCTTTCTACAATATGCAAAGCATCTTCAGGTCTCGGTACAAAGTTAAACAAATGCTGAAATGATAAAAACCCATATTAGGGTGTTGTCTAATAAAGATAAACAAATTAGATGTTACAAATTACAATAATTATGCCAATATTACCTGTCTGTGGTTTTTATTTAAATGATTGAGTTGAAAAAGGTATAAATATTTTTTAAAAAAGTTTAAAAAGTTAAAAGGACAAGGTAAGGCCCACAAGTTGTCATAAAAACTCTTCTATTGGAATAAATTAATGAATGAGCAAATTAAATAAATGAAATAAAATAAAATAAAATTACTTACATGCCGGTACTCTATTAATAGATGGATGGTAGAACATGTTTGAAACTACTGTATATTGTTGAATGGAGAACTCAATACTATTATTGCAGTTGTTTGACAAACAACTGCAATAATAGTATTGAGTTCTCCATTCAACAATATACAGTAGTTTCAAACATGTTCTACCATCCATCTATTAATAGAGTACCGGCATGTAAGTAATTTTATTTTATTTTATTTCATTTATTTATTTGCTCATTCATTAATTTATTCCAATAGAAGAGTTTTTATGACAACTTGTGGGCCTTACCTTGTCCTTTTAACTTTTTAAACTTTTTTAAAAAAATATTTATACCTTTTTCAACTCAATCATTTAAATAAAAACCACAGACAGGTAATATTGGCATAATTATTGTAATTTGTAACATCTAATTTGTTTATCTTTATTAGACAACACCCTAATATGGGTTTTTATCATTTCAGCATTTGTTTAACTTTGTACCGAGACCTGAAGATGCTTTGCATATTGTAGAAAGCGAAACCGGTCGTCGGATAGTTAAATTAAATTGATTGTGAGTAAGTCTGATTTATTATTTCTTTACCTATTTGAAATGGACTCACACAAGCAACAAATTCATGATTTGAAATTTTACAATTAACATTAATAGAAATATCTATTTTTGGAGCATCACAACTTGTACTCGTTTGCTTAAACACTCGATTCGAGGTAATGGATTGATTTTCTGTATCATTTGTTGACAAAGTAATTCATATACCTACCAACGGAGCAACACAATTGCGACTTTTGTGCTAAAAATTAGAATTTTCTTTGAAATTCTATTTTTCACCTGAACTTGAAGTCTTGCTATAGAAAAAAATGTTTGTATTGCACACGACGATAAAAACGCATTATCTTCTCGAGCATAATTAGCGTCTCGACGCTAAAAAACGCTATTGAAGATAAAGTACAATGTTATCGTCTTGTACAATAAATAAATATTATTATTTATTTGTAATCATCGGTTTATAAAGTTTATTTATTTATTTTAACATTTTTTTTGTACATTTCGACGGTTTCCAAAAAAAATACATTGTTTTCTATAGACTTATTATTTATATTTCCATATACTACATAATTTTTATTTTCCGAAAATTAAATAATCTGCAAAATAATTATTTCTTGCTTTAATAATGTGGGATTTGCTATTAGGTGAATTAAGGTTTTGGATTAAAACTAGAAGTTTTAAATGAATTATTATTTTTACTTAGGTAAGTAAGTATTATGGTTTAATTCCTAAAAAGTAATTATTGGAATTAAGAAAAAATATTTTTAATATTTTTTTGAAATATATTGAAATATGGCATAATTTTAAACGAACTGTTGAAATTACAATTTTTTAAAATAAAAAACACTAGCTTTTTACCTAGTTTTTACTAGCATTATGCATTTATTAAGATTAATGGTGTTTAATGCCGAGAGCTTTGAACTGAATTTTATAGTTTACAGTGGGAATTAAATACAACAGACAACGTTTAATTATTTTAATTTAATTTTTTAAAATATGTTCGGACTATCAGTAATTTGTTTACTTGTGTACTTGACAATCATTGATAGTTTCTGCAGCATCAAAAACCGCGTCCGTCCATGAAAAAAGTGTATGTCCAAGGATATACTAAGGAAAACACTGAATAAGATAGAAAGAAGACCCGTAAGCAAATGAAGGACAACGATAACATATAAAAGTATTTTCAGCAACTGTGTTAACCAGTACAAATTTTAAACATCATCAATTAAAAAAAAGTCATTAGATACTACAATGTTCATTTTTGGTATTGTTAATTGTGGCGAATATTCTAAGAGAATTTGCTCAGCAAAATGTATTAAATCAACATAGAAATAAAACTCGTATAAATTCATATTTGTCATAATATCTAAATCTTAAACGCAATTTAAACTTGTGTTAAAACACACATCTGCAAGTAGTAAATTAAATAATTTAAATTCCTTTGTAAAGTATAAATCGCAATGGTATCATATTTCATCGTTTTTGTGTTTGCCACAGACGAGGTTGAATGACAATTTGAATAATAGAAGTGCATGAGTAAATAGTGTCAATGAACAATGAAACAACACAATGGATACACGAAATTTAAATTCATTCGTTGTATACTCCAAGATCGTTGATGCTGGATATGTCTGATGAAAACTGTGACTGATGTCAGTTGTTGATGTTATTATACGAATTAGTGATCTTACTTTTAAATCGTTTTAAAAACTGTTCAAAAACTTTCTATATTTTATAATGTTAATGCCAAACAAACTTTAGACCGGAACATCACAATCCATTTTCTTCTTTATATCAAAATAAAATGTTTTAGGAATAACTTGCCGATTGAACCTACTTTGACCTTTAGTCAATTTTCAACATATTCATTATGATGCTATGAAAAGCAATTTTTATAAAAAAAAAACTAAATTTTGGAGAGTATTCGAACCATGTCTTTTTTCATTATGTTTTTCAATTCAATAATTTTTCGATAATTTAAAAATATTAATTTTCTAGTGACATGTGCCAATTGTCATCTTTGAAAAATTATTTAAAAGGCTGGCATTTGATTTTGCTCACTTTATATGCTGAATTTATTTTTGTTTGTTTTTCTATGTGTACTAACATTTCAAAAGAAAACTTTTCAGTATAAACAGTTTTTGTTAACTGAGAATTAGAAAAACGGTCTAATTTCCTTATATACCTATTAGGATCCCCTCATTATTAACTCATCTTTGTAGAAATTTCATCAAGGAGACTCCGGCCCCGAATTAACTTAAACATATGCGGGATTTTGGCGCCATAAGTTCACAAAGTAAGAATATTTATAGAACAAGCGCCAAATTTAATAAACATTCACGGGAATATGACATCATTTAAATTAAAGTGACTTTAGACAAGAAACCAGAAGTCTAACCACATGTTAAGATAAACCTATTAGCATAATGGATTTTAAATTGAAGACTCGGATTAAAAAATATACGACTTTGTGAATAATCCGTAGTAAAACAAAAAGGTATGAATTATATAGTTTTACACATTTAAGTTCTGTTATGTTTGTCCTTTATATATTTTAATGGTACAAAGGGTTTGCAAACGTTTGAGATTATGTAATACGAATAATATTTATAAGGTATACGAGTATAGTGACTAGAATTTGATCGACAAATACTTCGAAAGATTTTTGGGGCTGTAAATATCCTTGAATTATACCAACTATATACATATTCAGATATTGTGAAAATTACTAAGGTTTTACAAATGTGTAACCCTTTGTGATGTTGCTGGAAAGGTCACTAATGGATATACTGCGAACGGCAGCTAGATCCTTATTGGATAGTGAGCCGTGAGTTCGAAACTAGCTCTTGGAATTGGTACTTGATTCAACAGAACAAATTACCAGAGATAAGATAGAAAAGATAACTAGATAGAGAGATACATAGATAAGATAAAATTACCATAGGTAAGAAGAAACAGATAGAAACAGGCTGCCACTTCACTTTTTATAAATAAAAGGAGGAAGTTAAGAAACAACAAGCTATCATCTGAAAACCAAAAATGTAAAAGATGTCAAAGTTACTATTATTGATTAAACATTGTCACACACTTTATAAATAAATAACAAATATGTTTGGTGAAAATAGTCCTTACACTTACCTAGAACTGATACTGTGTGATCTTTCTTTTTGGTCGAAATATAACAAATTGTTTCAATTCAATTAAATTCATTATTTATCCAGGACCCTTATTGGTAATAGAAAGAAAATACGTTAGTAAAAACAAAAACAATTTATTCCAACAGATGGTTGATACAAAAAAATAAACAGTAAACCAGTACCTTTAACAAATGGTTGAATACTTCAAAATAAACAATAAACGGATAAGCAATTATGCAACATATAACATTATGCAAAAAATGTGATCAGTAAAGAGAGCGGTTAATTAAAAATCCAATAAAATAAATAAAAAATTAGATCTTTACTTAATCGAGAATTGAATCGAGTTAAGGGAAACTGATTTATTCAATGATTTATTAACAATTAACGATATTTTACATTAACTCGAATATAAAAAAAATCTTTATTGATAAATAAAGATTTTGATAAATATATGTAAACAGCTGAAGAAGAACAAAGCACCCGGACCAAGGGATATACCCAAAGAATTGTTTAAGTACAAAACGAACAAATTGTACGAGTGTCTTTGACAACTATTTTAAGAATACATAAACACAAGCGAAATCCCTACGGAATGAAAGATATCGTACCTCAGTACTACACATAAAAAGGGTGATAAAAATAATTGTTAAAATTACCGAGGATTAGCTGTAACCGGATCCATGAGTCGAATATATTGAAAGGTTTTAAAGAACCGAATTATGAGAGAATACTTAGATTATGAAGCAGAAGAACTAGCAGGATTTCGTATGAGTCGATCCACTATTACTATTGACCACATTTTCTCCTTAACCCAGATAATAGAAAAAAAGATGGCACGGAATCAAGAGATTATATGTTGTTCGTCGACCTATGGAAAGCATACGACAGCGTTCCACTGAAGAAGCTGTGGCAAACAATGGAACGCACGAATATTAATATATAATTAATAAAAGCCGTCAAAGTGCTATACAACCAACCAATAACAAAAATAAAAGCAGGGACACAAATAACAACAGGATTTACTTTAAAAAGATGGAAACAAAAATGCAGGACAATGGGGATACCGCCCACCAACACTATGGTATATACGTTCAAATTTGTAGACGATCAAGTAATATTGGCTCAAGATTATGACGATTTAAACTATATGGCACGAAAATTAATTGAAGAGTATGATCTATGGGGTCTAGAAGTAAATAAAAAGAAAACCGAATAACTGTGCATTGCAATAGAACAAAAAGATCTCATATTAGACGATAACACCACAATAAAGAACTGCTGTGATTACAAATATCTAGATATGACTATTTCACAAGATGAAACATTAGACAAAGCCATAAGAGAGAGAAATACGTCAGCGAAAAAAGCCATCACAATGTTAAACAGCATTTTATGGGACCAACCCATTAGCAAAGAAAATAAAAGGAGGATATATGAGACTATAGTAAAAAGTATTACTTTATACGCTGTGAGGTATGGCCACTGAAAGAAAGAACACTGGCAACGCTGAAAGCGACGCAAATTAATTTTTGGAGAAGAGCCGCAGGAAGATCTAGAAGAGAAAGGATTACCAACGAACGCATTAGAGAAATAATGGGAATCAAACGAACAATCACAGATGACCTAAAAACAAAACAACTTGAACGAGGTAGACCGAGAAAAAGTTGGATCGAAGGAACAAATAAAGAACTGAGGTAGAGGGCCATAGAAGAAGATCTATGGAACAACCGAACTAAGTGGCGATTGGAAGTCGGAAACGGCGGAGAACGTTGTAAACCGACAAGTAGTAGTAGTAGCAGATTATCAAAATGCAATGACTCTAGTAAAGTGGAATAAAGTTCGTCTAACTTCTTTGATAACTCTGGTACTTATTATTAATGCAACAGGTGGACAAAGATATGATCTCTAATTGGCAAAAGAACGAGTAATTCTCAGTCTTATCCAGGTAACGTACAGGTGTCACATTATAACTTACATTTGTTGGTGGTTTGCCTCTTGAAAATTCCAACACTGACTCTAAACTTACAATAAATCTCTCGAGATTTATTGTAGGACTTAAGAATAAATCCGTATTTAGCTTGAAAATTGATATACAACTAAATATTACTTAATAGAAATGCACTAAGATTATTGCACTTAGATCAAAATCCACTTATATTGCGAGAGAAGACAGGTCTATTATCTTGCAGTACCTCACCAAAAGTGATACCACTGACATATGGTCGAACTTACTTTAATTCCCAACTACAATTATTAAACATGTTGAACTTTTTAACTCATTAGAACCTATTAATTTAAAAAAAGGTTCTAAAATTTATGAGAGAAATTATGGTGTGTATAATTGGAGACACTTTCAATCTAACCTTGTGAAGGTGAAGAAGCATGAGCTTTTCTATACAACTTAAATTTTTTAAGATATGACAAGAATAGCGTCATGGTTTCTCGAAATAGCGACAAGTAGGTTACAAATTTAAAAACAGAGGGCAGAAGTAGATGACGACCGCGTAGAAGATGGCAAGATGATGTTCCTTAAGATTAAGCTTCTAAGGGTCAGGAGATAGAGGGAAGTTGTTAGGAATCGACGGGAGTGGCGACCTATTTGCGAGCAGTCCGAGCTCTACAAGGGATTGTGGAGCCACTTATGATGATGTTAGTTACTTAAAAAAACAAAACATCGATGTTTTGGTTGCAATAATATTGTAGCTCGTCTTATTTTGAAATTGAAACATACTTAATCACCAAAAAACTCCTGCTTTAAAAGACGTGTATATTTACAGTATTTGGCAAATATTACAACTAACAGATGTATATACATACGCCCGTCTTATTCTAAACTAAACACAAGCTTAATTCAACAAATATCTTAAAGATCACTTGAGAAAGGCAATCAGCCGAAACATCTGTAGTGATAAGATTTAAAATAAATTTTGTGGAAGTTTGAAAACAAAGTTTTCAGTGTTTTATTGTTACATAAAATGAATTTCCATCAAGTAACGGTCGAATCCATCAATTATTCAACAAATATCCATGACCTATCTCAATATAATTTTTTTCGATGGGTCTATGTTATTTGTACTTAAATTAATCTAATTTTGGTAAAGTGCCACAACGCGTTTTTGTTATAATTACTCCACACTCTCCACACCAATAAAATTTGAGAACCGCTGATGCAGAAAATCATCTAAGGTCTATTTGTCTTCCTGATTTGATACTTTCATACTAATTCTTCTACGTTATTATATTCAGTATTTTCCGTTTTTTTTTGTAACCCTGAAGAATAACTATTTCTTGTTATGGTAACGATTGATTCTTGTTATATTAACGAAATCTAAACTAACGTTACCACAATTCCAATATAAAAACTAATCCTAACGAGTTTGTAAGTTGTCATTATTATTAAGGAATTTTAATTAACAAAAGTTTCTCTCGTTATTCTTAAACGTAATTTCTTTTGATTCTTGTAACTCCTTAATCTTAAACGTGCTTCCTTTTATTCTTCTTACATTTCTTCTTCATCACATTTTGTTAAAAATATTATGTTTATATGGAATTAAGCCACAATTGATTGTAACGAAAATTACATTTTAACTAATGTTTGACGTTTCGATTTCCACTCCGAAAATTGTTTTCAAAAAACGATTATTTTAAACAATTCTGCCAAAATGTATAACCAACAAGTTGACAGTGGGTTATTTTTTTAAAATTGCTCGTTGAACTACTAGGACACAATCTTGTAGGCAATAGTCTCTTTTTGGTTGAAAAAAATTCTGAGGAGGGTATGGTGGAACATTATGTCGACTAAATCTGGATAGGTATTCTTTTGCCATCTAAAAATCTCATCTTTGGGGTACGGACAGTCAGAATATACGTATAATTTGTTTCTTACATCTTTACTGATGATACACTATTTACAATTTATAATTAATGAGTTGTATAGTACTTAATTAAAGAAGTTACGCGTAACTAAGACTACATCTGTTTAATTACAAAGTACCCACCAACTACAACTACATTACGATTATTGAGTGACCCGATTTCTGTCATTTACCTTTTATAAGATTCTATTAGATATTACCTAATTAACTAATTACTACGCCAAGTATGTTGATGACAAACTGCTGAATCTACAAGGTTAACTTGAATTGTAGCGAAAATGTTGTGAAACAAGACACCCATGGTATGAAATACGTGTGCTCCAGTTTTCTATTTAAAAACAAATATTTTATTGCGATATAATATTTTTGATACTTATTACTGTATTCATCTAAGTATTTGTAAGATACGTTTTTTACTAATTTGATACTATAGTGGTGTTTTTACCCTAGAAACATCAAATTCTGACTGCTTTGTGTGTTTTTTGCATTACATGTTTGTTTGTTTGTTTAATGTGTGTTTATGTAGATTGTATGTTTGTTATAAATTGTAGATTATATGTCTCCAACTTCCTAATAATCTTGATACATTCTGCTGATGGATTTTCTACACGTTTTTTCTCACGAAGGAAGATGAGAGCGGCTTCTTTGACTTTTCTTTATCATGTCTCTTTCATGCTTGTTGATGCGTCTTTAAATTGTACTCTGTGCTCATGTACCTCTGGACTCTGTGCACAGGCAATCATGCTTGTCCCAGGCATGTTTGCATATCTGAGATTTGTCGAAATCTCTGTCATTGATGTATGTTTCATACTCGTTTATCCTGACACTTAGTGGTCTTGCCGTTTCTCACACATATAAATTTTAGCATACACAGAGTATTTTTGGACAAGATAGATTTCAGTTGAACTTCTACTGGCAAGTAAATGTTTCGTTTTCTAAAAACAGAAGTATCGAAGGTTGACAATAATCAATCATCTGAGTATTTTTAACACTACTGATCTAAAGATTGAGTGGTTGGTGGAGTTAAATATTTGCACAGATTTTTTTAATACCACTTCATCTACCGCCTATTGATATTTTCTCTATAATCTCACTTTGTAAGAGAAGGTTTAAAAACTTGTCATTTTTTTAGCATCTTTTGGGCACATACTTAGAAATGAAAAGTACCAGTTGTTGCAGCTGATTATGAAGGGTAAAATCGAAGGAAAAAGGGTTCCTGGTAGAAGACAAATATCCTGGCTAAAAAAAAATTCACAATCAAACCTGGTTAAACACACAGACGTTTTTAATAAAAGTAGAAGATAGAGTCGAATTGGCAACGTTTATAGCGAAATTTCATTAATGGGAGTTGGCACTAGAAGAAGAAGAAGAATAAGAAAGGCGTCCATTGTTTCTTTACTGATATTAACATAACAATATTACTAAGGACTTGCAAATTGTACAATTTCAATCGTATTTTCTGCAATAAACTGAAGCATTCATATAAAACTGTATACTAAAATAATTTATTTACAAAGGATTTGAAGTGGTTTTTTATCGCTTCCAACTTCCTGTAATTTTTTAAATAAAATTTTATCATACCACTAGCAATTTATTGCATTTGGATTTCAATTGCATTGTTCCCGTGAGTAACATTAAAAACAGAATACAAATTTGAAGCCCATAAAAGTGTGTTGATATGTGAATAACAAAATGAGTTATGAATATAAAACATGTCCACAGTTGAAAGGAGTATGAACGGAAAAAACGAGTTAAAATAAAAAAAACTTACATCTAAAAAACTATAAAATACATCACGACACAGATCTGCAATATTAATAACGCAGTAACTTACTCGTAAACTATGCTTTTGAAATAAACTACGAAGTGGTGCATATTAAATTTTTTGAAGCACTTGGAAATCTTCATAAAAAAGCTATTTTTGGTATTCCAGCATTTTTTCTGTATCTGTTTTAATTGTTGGATTATTTAAAAAATGGCATTCTTTGAGAAATTCCATAATTAGCTTCGTCACTTCCAAACTTAATTTTTTTCAAAAATTAAGCTTCTAAATCAGTTAAACTTCCAGAAAGAAATGTTTTAATATAAATAAAGTAAATTTTAAATTAATAACGAATAGTTTCAACCAGGGTCGTTTTGGCGGTGGTGAGTTTATTACTTTCTGCGACAAAAATTATTTAAAGAATAATCTGACTTTATGTTAGTTATAATTTACTTATGATCACTTTAGAGGTATTTGTAAGATCTTAAAAAAGTTTCTATAAGTTTTCCATGAAAAACTTACCGTTTTCCAGTCATTCAACATCATATCTTTGGATTTTTGTATTCGATGAATCAAATTCAACTTTCGAAGAGCCATAACTTTGTTAATATTAAGTTTACGGTAATAATAAAAAATGAATGCCTTTGTTTTATAAGCTTCATTTTATATTCCAACAGTTTTCACGATAAAATCTAAATTTTTGGAGTTATTCGCGAAAAATTGTATAAAATCGTGCTTCTTTGATGTGTAATTTGTGAACTTTTACTTACGAATAACTCCAAAAATATGAACGTTCCAAAAAAAACTCTAAGGAAAATTTTTGTCCTAAAATTCTCTATTCTAGCGACCACCATGGTTTTTTTTTTATAAACTTTTTCCACCCCAGAGGAAAAGCACATATTTTGGCATGGGTAGATTTTGATCTTTGAGCTATTTTCTATCTACTGTCAAAATTTCAAGGAAATCCATGCATATAAACAGAATTCTGATCAGAAAACCGTCATATCCTGGACTAGATAGGAATATTTGTAATGTAAGAATCAAGCATTTTCGGCAAAAATGCCGAAGGTTTTCGAATGAAGTTTTCGACAAGAAAACTTTTTACAAGGAAATAAAGTTTGTTGTAAAGAGCTTTTATTGATCATGGCCATTCTGGTTTTTTCAGGTAAATTATTAAGTTTTTAGGAATTATTTTAAAGTATAGAGTATTGATGAGATTGATACTGCTTCTTTGATTTTACTTTTTCATGTCTGTTTCTTTAAGGACTATTGATGCATCTTTCCATTGTACTTTGTGCTCATTGTCCCAGGCATGTTTGCATACCTCTGATTTACAGAAGTTTCTGGTTTTAATGTATGTTTCACGCTCCTTTATCCTGAAACTTAGTGGTACTACGGTTTCTCCCACATAAAAATTGTTGCTTTCACAGGGTATTTTATAGACACAGTTCTTTGCTCTCTTGTATATTGTTGCGTTTGGTTTTGGACAGAAAAGATTTCAGTGTATTGGTGGTTTTAAGTGTTGTTTTGATGTTGTATTTATTTACCAACCTTTTTAATTTTTATGATAATCGCTTTACATATGGTATTGTTCTCATCTTTAAATCCCTTCTTATAAGCGTTTCTGAATTGATTGTGGTGTTTTTTTGTTTTCTTTCTTCAATCTTGTGAAATTCCTTATTTATAAATGACAAAGGGTAATCATTTTGTGTTAAAAACTTTGTTAGTAGGTTTTTTTCTTCCTGAAATGAATTTTCATTGAAGCATGTGGTTTGGGCTCTATCATGATTTATATATGATTTGATAATTTCCTTTTTGATGTTTATGTTGTTGTCGTTTTAGTGGTAATTTAAATATCTGTTTGTCTAGGTTCGTTTCCTGTAAACTTTGGTTGCATATCCTGTATTATCTATTGTGATTAACACATCCAGAAAAAGAAGTTTTCTTCCTTTTCCATAAAAAAAAATAAATTTTTGTTTTTATAGCTATATTTACGTGCATAACAATCGGACATTTTCAATAATATTATTTGTAAAAGATCTCCAAATCGTTTTAAATATGTTTTTAATACTTTTGAAAGATATAAATTTAGTTCTGTGCAGTATAAAATGGTCAGTACTTTACGTAAAAACGAGTATTGATCCTGGTTCTTGGAAATATTCCAGCGATTTAAAGTTTTAACAAGTGCTAGGCAGCAATGTCAAGGGTAATACGGTGAGCTCGTTGAATTTAACTTATTTAAACTTTAATGGTGTAATTTCAAGTTGTAATCTCATGAGGTTAATACAAATAAAGAATATATTTATAAAAACTTTGCAGCTGTCATTCTTTGTGAATACATATAAATGATGATTTTCGCAATCGACATCAAGTTTTGAAACTTTTGCGCAGTATAGAAATATTAATAAATATTTTTTATAACGTATATTTAGCAATCTATTAGTTATAAACATTCTAATAATAAGAGCCTTTGGAGTTCGAAATATAAATTGATGTTAGAGAGGTCAGTCCAATGACTGGATATCCGGTATGGAACAAAAAAGTGGCTAACGCGGAGCTTCATACTATGTTTTCTGAATTTTATTATTTATTTTTTATATTTTAAAAAATTCAATAAATCATTATGTTTGCTCCTAACGCTTCCTGTTAACGTATTAACACAGCATACATTGTTTACTTATGACAAACCTGTCAAATTCAGACCAAATATTAATACATAATAAAATATAAATATCATTTGATAGTAAATCTAATTATTATATAAACTAATATTTGTGATAATATGTTTAAAAATAATAATTGTATTTATATGAAATTATTTTAAAACGAGAATTATTATAAAAATTTAAACAGATCTTCTTTTATTTCTATGGCTTCCACGACATGGTGATACGCCAGCTCAATTTGTTGGTGACCCCGAAAAAGACTGGCTCTAAACCAACTCAAGACCACAAAAATCCATTAATAATTAATGTTATTTAAAGTTTATTTACAAGTTTATTTAAAATGGAACCTATAGTAATTGGTGAATTATAATTATTCATATAAATGAATTTTGTGTATAGGTCAAAACTCGGAATGATCCTTATGGGACATTCAAAAAATATATGATTTAGGTTCTCTATTAGCCCACATTCACATTAGGGTTGTCCACGAAATTCAGTTTGAAAAGATGTTGACTTGTTAAACAATGACCGGTCCGGATTCTTATAATAGTTGTAATGTATCTCCTATTTTTATATGAAAAGTTTTGAAACCATGTCTTATTAGGGAAAATATTTTGTACTCTGTGATCTTGATACGATTTTTTACTAATTAAAGTTTTCCAAGCGTTTTTGAAGTTGTTTTTTATTTTATTCTTAATTATGGGTAACACGTCTTGGGAATCTAATTTCATACTCATAGGAACATTAAGATTTCTCCCTATTTTGGCCAGTGTGTCAGTTTGTAGGTTGTCCGGTATATCGGAATGACAGATAAAATATTATTTTTTGTTTTAAGGCACCAATAATCTACCGAAGCAGAAATATTGCTATTATTAATTTTAGAAATTGCACTAATAGGATCTGGATATAGTCTGGATGAACAGAGTTTAGCAGCGCGTCAAAGGACATTCTTCCTGAAAAAGGGCCATACAAGATACTAGACATTTCTCTGGGGGGCAGTATGGTTGTAAACTGATTTTGTTTACAACCCTGTAATTTTCAAAATAGTATATTTCCCTTTGTTCATTAACTTTACTCCACCCTGTAGGCCAAGACGCCCATTCATTCCAATACCTTACGAATAAATTTTAACGGTACTGGATAAAATCTAACGGTACTCGGACCCTGTAAACAATTACCTACTACCCGATAGCGGCTACGGATGGTCGAAGAAAGAAAAAGCGACTCTCTCTCTGCTAGTAACCCCCGAGGAAGACGGATGGTGCTTTTAATACAAAAATTTGTTATTTTGTGAGTTGCGATTCTCAGAGCGTGTCTATCTCATCAAGTGGTTAGCAATAAGAAAAGTTGTCTCCGCGATTGTGAAACATAACTTTGTGTAACCACGTATATTATATATTGTACCCGTTGTATATTGTGTTTTTGTGTTAAGTATAATACGTAGAGAAATAAATATTAGCTACAAGTTACTCGTATTCTTTACGTACAATAGACACTTAAAATAATACAGTCCACTCAAACACCCCAGAGAATACCGGCGGTATAAGTTCGTACCATATTAAAAGCACGTGGAATCACCAATAATTCCACCCTCAACGCCGGCATTTTCTCCAACAATTTTTTGAGGCATCCGTATAAATGAAAGTAAAATCATTTTCTTCGTCATTTCTGACGGTATGTGAATAGTATATTAATATATTGAAATATATTAATTCCAGATATACTTAAGTTGTAACTTTAGCTTATTTATTGTGACACAGATTAAAGGAACTACTTACTAAGCAAGGCGAAGGAGAATAAACCGATTATAGTTAATCATACTAACACTTTGTAGCAATGCCATAAACAACACAAATAGAAAAAATGAAAACTTTATTAACAGTTAGATATTTTCAAAGTTAGATAAATGACATATCAACATTTTATTTATTATTTTATATATTTTTAATATCAATCAGTTTCTACATGTTGCTCAGATGAACCTAGATATTATTAAAATATATCTACAACAGATAAAATTCTTTGCTTTGACTCTAAGCGAACTCTTGTTCTTTAATGTAGAGGTTAACAAATCACTTGATTGCATTATTGTTATATCAAAACTCAATTTTCAATGAAACTTAAAAATAATAACAACCATATAATGCTTGAACAGTATTTATTCATGTCACAAATATAAACTAAGATAAACTGTTTATTTCTAAGAAAACAACTTTACATATGCATCCGATTGACAATACTACACTATACAACACATTTAACATGTCGGTCGATTGCTCATAAAAAAGCAATTCTGCGAAACTTCGTAAATTTTGAATTGAATTTGGGAGGTCAACGAAGTTCATTCTTTGTTAGACGGTTGGAGAATCTTTAAATCTCATACAGTAGTAAAAGAGACTGATATGGAAAATTTATGACATTCTTCTTTCTTTTGCTGCGTTCCTGAATTTCTTAAAATGAATATACGCAAAGATATTGACAAGGAAAACTATCCTTGTAATCACATTGCTAAAGATGCATCCAATAGAGACTTTCGAACTTTGGCAGTTGATAGTTGCCATATTGTTAAAGCTATATTTGTCAAATTAGCTGTCATTATTTTGACTGTATTATACGTACACATGACAAAATTCTTTTCTCAAAATAAATGTTCTCTGTTCGGGCAAAATTCTGCGCTCTTCCCCCATTTTACAGTCACCATAATCGTCCTACCAGGTGGTGGTAATGTGGTGAATAAATTTGACTTTACCGAAAACATTATTAATACATAATTAATAATCTCAATGATTTATAATTATTTGACAACCTTTTGTTGGTCAACCACCTACACGCTAAAAAACGGAGATCTATATGGGATGCCAGATTATTTGTCTCTTTTTCAAAATGAAAGAGGAACTAAAAATATCAAGATTGATGATAAAAACAGAATCTATTTTAATTATGATATGTCAAAAAACTTTAATTATTTCCTTACTGATACTGCACGGCAGTCAACAAGAAAAAAACACGCCAAGTTATCAATTATTAATACAAGCAATCTTGAAGAACTTAAGCGACTTTATGATGCACATTTGCCAATTAACATAGCAAAAAAAGTGTGTGTGTTAGACTAGATGTAACGCAGCGTTACTTGAAGAATTTGCTTTTGATTCCCATATTATTTATTTTTATAACCTCTTATTTCTCTGCAAATACCAGAAATTCTCTTGTATGTATTTATTAATTGCATCCAAAACAGAAATAATTGTTTAATTTCCTGTATGATATTAGTTTGTGACACAAGTTACGTTCTTGAGTCGTTTGTTGGCAGTTTAATTTTCGTCGCAATTGACCACCCGTACAAGACCGGAAATAACAGATGATCGAGCAAGCATATTTATCAACGAAATGTTCACAGGAGTTTCGTAATTTAAATGAAAAAACTAATTGTGTTGAATTCATGATAATCATTTTGTAAGATCGAAAAAAAAAAATATAATTTTTCATTTTACAACTACAAATAACGACGTCAAGTAACATAATTAGAATATAATTTCTAAGATAAGTTGATTTCCAAAAAGTATCTAACGCCTGATAGAGTATAAGTAGATATAATAGAGTCTAATGAATAAGAAGAGAATATCAAAAAATAAATACTGTTTTAAGGAAAAATTGATACTCATCACATATTTATAGACTACAAAGCAGCCTACGACTCTGTGAATAGAAGAGATATGTTCAAAGCAATGAAAGAGCTAGGAATTCCAAATCACTTAGTGAATTTATTAAAACTAACTCTTGAAAAAGTTGAATGTAGAGTATGAATTTAGGGGAACTGTCAGGAACCTTTTAAAGCCAATAATGGGCTACGCCAGGGAAATCGTCTCTTCTGTATACTGTTCAATCTCGCTCTGGAAAAAGTAATACGTATGTCACAAATCACAACCACTGGTTTAATATACAGAGTGGCCCAAAAGTCTGGAAACGGCTAAATATCTCGTAAATTACTAGACATAATTATACAAAATTTGAGATACGCCTATTTTGGGATACGGAGATTCCATATTTAGTATTTGCAATGTTGCCAGATTTTCAGTTTCTCTTATATTACTAGTAATTTTGGTTTTTCAAATGCATCACCCTGTATATTCAGTCATCATTGGAATCTCCTATTCAATACGAGTTCAACCATATGTATAGTACATCCACTAATAATTTTCCAACATAAACATGCCTCATTCTGGTATCAAAGAGACCGCCTTTCAAATCAAGGTTGTCAGACATATTTCCTAAAATTCCTAAGGTTATATTTAAAAAATATTCCCTATTCTCTAACGACACTCTTAAAAAATAATATGAACATATTCTCAAAAAATATATCTATAAATTAATTAACTAGGTACTAATATTCCCATGGACTCTTCACTAATGAATTAAAGCAACCGTGAACTTTGTATATATTACTTATACTCAAGTAATTTTCGAATATCGGCAACATTGTAGTCTGGAGAGAATTTGGACGTTGGGTCTATATCGACGTTGCCATGTTGGTGAATTTAGCGGTAATACTCTTATAGATATAATGATCGACTTTTAAGAAATCAGACAACTTTTAAGAATTCAAGTTCTCAAAAACGGTTTCAAGAATTGTATTATTTTTTTTTTTCCAAATTTCATTGATCTTGACCTTACCTGGAAACATGAAAAATTGCAGATATATTAATATGGTATTAAAGTTACATTCACTAATTTTAAACTCATGCATTATGGCAACAGCGAACCGCAAAGCCATAAATCGTAATGAACACCTGTTTCGTCTCGCTAAGTGACACCCTAAAATATTTCATTTTGCAACCAGCAATCAGAGGCGGAGGCTTATTATAAGGTAAGTAATATTATATTTTTCTAGGATGGCATTTTGGAAACCATTTGATACGAATGATCAAGATGCATCAACTTCTGTGTTATCAATAAATAATGACAATTATGTTAATGACAGCCCCGAATTAAAAAAATAAAGATTTGCACGTACTATCCCAAAGGATAGTTTTAAATATGTATGAGTGTTTGAAAAAAGAAAATATTGGGATGGCTGATAATGCAATTGTTCGAGAATTCATGTATTAACAAAAATCGGGTATAAGACGATATATACCTACAATTGAGGGGTCCGGCAGTAAAAAATGGTAAGGACAATAAAGAAGATTTGAGTTTTGAAGTGTTGAATTTAAAAAAAAATATTGTTATATTTTTTATTAAAAAATATAAAACTATGAATAATGCTAAAATTAGCTGATTATGTTGTTAATCAGGAGGCAAAATATGAAATACCAAATATTTTTTTTACAATGTTTATTGAGGAAAATATGAAAATATGTACTACAACTTAACATTATTTACCTAAAATATTTGAAAAATTTAACGTAACATGTTAAGTGGTGTTGACTTAACATAACATAATTTGGTAGGTACTAGGAGGTTATTTTAAATTTATATACCATTCGTGATAAACAGCTGGAATCCATTCCAAGAATGATTTTACATCTTTCAGTTTTTCTGAATGAATACTAAGGGGATGATTATATTTTTGAGTAAGTGTAGGAAATTTTTCTTCTGTAGCTGTTGGTCTTCCTCTTTTATTCAAGGACATGGAATTAAATAATCCGTTGTATGATGCT
Source organism: Diabrotica balteata (assembly GCA_918026665.1). Classification (NCBI taxonomy): domain Eukaryota; kingdom Metazoa; phylum Arthropoda; class Insecta; order Coleoptera; family Chrysomelidae; genus Diabrotica; species Diabrotica balteata. The sequence continues at coordinate 125,720,699 of OU898280.1, read as the reverse complement.
GAATATTGTATATTTCTGGGAACTTCTGAAGATAGACATAATTTCACACTACTTTGTAAAATACCTACCGGTTGATTAAAATAGCTTTTCAGTACTGAACAATCGTATATATCCTCTTGCTGGACCCTAGTTACTAGAAAAGGTTTCTTTTTCTGACACTTCTTCAAAATATCTTCCCAGTGATTGGGCGAATATACCATTTCACAGTTTTTCTTGACATAATTTTCTACAACAGAAAAGTCTCTGTCGCTTGGCAACATTGTATGTCCTACCTGAGGAAATATATGAACTATTTCTTTAAAATAGTCATTTTGTAAAAGATATAGCCAAAGACCAATGATGGTCCAGTTTTTATTTTGTCCGCAGCAATTGTCTGAAATAGCTATTAGTTTTTCTGCCATGAATATTATTTTTCTCAAAGTACATTTTGAGACAGCTAGCTATTTCGTCCGACCCTCTTTTAGCAGTGGATTCATCCCACATAAAAAAGTGACCCTGACCATCTCCAAGGGAATGTATGCTTAAATTATAGCACCATAATTTTCTCTTATAGAACATGGGACCAGTGGTAAGCTTTGGTGTGGGAAGGGTTTGCTGTAGATCAAAACTAATTGCATGCACATCTGGGTTTAAGTTTGCTTCCTCTACTGCGTCTCTGACTGCCTGTTGACCTGCTTCAGCTTTTCTGTGATGTAATTCTTGTTCAGTTTTAATTTTTTTAACCTCAGTTTCATCATTGTGTAACTTAGCATTTTCTAAAGCTACTGAAAACTTATCGCATGCTTGACATGTATCCATTTTCGGAGTTTTGAAACTTATATTATATTCTTCAGTAAATATTCTTCTGAATTTATCTGCAGAAACTGGAGTTATCTTTTTCAAAATGCATTCTCCTACATATTTCTCATAACAAGTCTGAATAGAATATTCCATACTCATATATTGTCTAGAACTGTCAGCACGGGTGTAATGGCTTTTGTACTTAGGTAAGCTTTCAATAAAAGATTTCAGAAAATCTATATCAGAATTGGAATATTTTTTAGGATGATTTGAATGTCGACCTCTTAGATCTGATTTTGGAGTATTTGATCCAGTTTTTAATTGTTTTACTAGATTTTCAACTCGACCTCGATTTTTCTGTAAACCATGGATACTTAGGAAAGCCATTTTGCATATCTTAACATCTTTCCCTTGTGATTTTAATTTATATTCAATAGTTTGAGATCTTTTTGACACTAGTGCTTTAGTTTTCTTCCTAGTCACATTTTTAGATCTCATACAACCTTGTAAGTAAGCATTTTGTGTATCAAAACTGTTCATGCCCCAAAAATTAACAAAAATTGTCTGTAGTTCTTCATGAGAAGCAAATAACTCATAGCATTTATTGGGGCAACTACACGGTGGACCTTGTGTTTTTGATAAAACAATATTTCCCTTACCTCTGTATTGTTTATATTCTTTTCCGCGATTTCTGAGCTCTTTTGTTTTTAATTGCTTACTTAAATTGCGTTTCCTTTTTCTAGATTTTGTGTCTGAAACAGAATATTCTTTTTCTTGTTTACTGTGTTCATTTAATTCTCCTCTATTTTCTTTTTCTTCCTCCTCTTCTTCTTCAGTACTGGACTCTGGGTATGTGTGAGAAGAAATTTCTTGAAGTCCATGTTCTTTCAAAAGTTTTCTAAAACATAAATAAAAATAATATTAAGTATTATAGTGCTGCAGAGAATTCATTTTCATATTTGCAAGTAAAAAATGTTAAGTTTTTATGCAAAGTGAATGTGGATGTAAACAATGTTAAGTACATCCTTTACCATTTTTTACTTGCAAACAATGATTCTAAGAATATAAATAAATTACCTTCTTTGTAGAAAGTTAATCGAGCTAGCTTCACTAAATATTTGAAATTCAGGATCTTTATCTGAGTCGTAATCATCATAGCTCTCAGAATTGTCACTATTAACATCAAAAAAGTCATTTAGATTTGAACAACCTGCTTTGTATTCCGCCATCATGGACACATAACATTATTTTCATGCTTATGCATGTCCCTTACCAAATTTTAAGAAATTAATCTGACGCCACCTATTATTCGGAGGATAAAATAAGTCAAGTTTTCTGCGTTGCCATGTCCCTTGCCATCTTTTACATAATATTTCGGGAAAAATCAAAATTTGTCCGTTACCATTATTTACTGCCGAGCCCCTCAATTATTAAATTGGGCACTGTTACAGATCATTCCTTAAAACGAAAGCGACCAAATAAAAAATTGGGTAGGATTGACATTGCTGCAAAAGACGTTATTCAGCGAACAGTTTACAATTTTTACAAAGAAAATAGAGTGCCTACTTTAGAACTGATTCGTGAAAAATTGAGAGATTTCCCTGAATATAATTATACATCTTTGGAAACACTGCGCGAGATTTTGATAAGTTGTGGATTTTAAATATAAGAAATTAGATAATCGAATGGTAATAATGGAATCTCGGCGTATTGTTGAACTTCGACGAGAGTATTTGAGTAAAATAAAACAGTATCGTAATTCAAACAGAAAGATAATCTATTTAGACGAAACCTGGTTCGATACGCATGATGATGTCAAGTACGGCTGGGTTGACAACACAAACAAGTGTGCGTTAAATACACCGTGTTCACGAGGAAAACGTGTTATTATTCTTCATGCCGGAAGCAAAGATGGTTTTGTATCTAATGCATTGCTATTGTCGGCCAAAAATATAACAAACTCTTCTGCCGATTATCACGAAGATATGACAGCCGGTTTATTTGAAAAGTAGTTTGTTGAACAACTCTTGCCCAATATTCCGCCGAATTCAGTGATTGTTATGGATAATGCTTCGTATCATTCCCGCATATTAAATAAAAATACCTAATAATAACACGAAAAAGGACGAAATTTAAAATTTATGCAACTAAAAACATTACTGTTCCTAAAAAGATTCCAGTAAAGAAAAAATTAATTAGAATAATCAAAAGTCGGAATTTTAAAAACGAATACGTTACTGACAGCATTTGCAGCAGGCACGGCCATACTCTTTTGCGATTACTCCCATACTATTGCATTTTTAATCCAATTGAAATGGTTTGGGGTACCGTAAAAAAACGATTGCGAAAATATAATCAGTCTCCAACATTAAGCGCAGTGGCCATTGAGAATATTCGAGAAGTAATTATTGGCATTAATAGCGATGTGTGGAAAAATTGCGAAGCTCATGTTGTAAAAATAGAAAACGAATATCCTGTTTTACCGGCAATAGCACCAATAGTTATCCAACCTGGGAACGATTCGACTTCAGAAGACTCTGACGATTCTTTTTAGTCCTTCTAATTAATTTCTTTACATCTATCGCGATGCATCTTGAACACTAGTATTCATTATTATACAGTGTGTCGCATTTAAGATATAGACACCTCTATATATCAGCTATCAAAATACATACAGATTTGAAAATTTTGCACAGTCATACATGTTGATAGTGCACATTTTTTTAAGATAATGCGAAGATGCATATTAGGTATCGCATTTTTCGGATTTTCAATCGCGTATATCTCCAAAACTATTAACTTTTGAGAAAAATGACATAGATCTTATTTAGAGTAAAACCTAAAAAAATATTTTTTGGAGCACAGAAGGTGATATTTTGAATTTGTTTAAAAAATTGTTTAAACAATTTCTGCCCAAAAATTGAGAAATTTTCCTGAATATAATTATGTAAAAATTAATAAAAATTATATGATTTTTCTTGAAATATGCGTTTGATGAACTGATCCCTTTTCTTAATTTCCACGCCAATGGTCGGCATTGGCATCAAAGAATCTCAAAAGCCGATGCTTGGCAAACTGACATTGGAAAAAAGTATAACACATAATTTTATGTAGTCTGGAAGGTCTTAAATACATAAAAAACGGAAGTCTGGCAACGCCTAAATTGTTTCAATACATTTTTTAATACTATTTTCAAATACATTAAAACGTGTAACAATTGATAGTTTAGAATATTTTTTAACATAATAGTTACGTTATTAAGTGTTCAAAAATGTGCTCCATTTGTGAGTTGACAGCACTCTAATCGATGGTAGAATACGTCTACCACATTTCTCCATGATTGTTTAGAAATTATTCGAGATTCATCGATAATTCATTGACTTAGCTATGCAAGACTTGCTGGTTAAGTTAACTGAATTTTTCAAGTATCTCTAATAAAAATAATCTTTAGGATTGAGATCGGGTGAAGGTGGAGGCCATTCAATTCTACCTTGTCTACCAATTTATCGTCCGAGAAATATCTCATCTAAACGCCGAACATTTACACCTACTATCTGACGTTAAATTTCTTTCGATAAAAAAATGGCCCAATTAAATAAGTACCTACTATAACTGACCATACATTAAATTTTTGTGGTCTTTGAGTATGGTTTTCACGCATTCAGTGTGAATTTCACACGAGTTCAGCTATTCAATACGAGTTCAACCGTATGTTTACTTGATTTTATGTACTCTGAAAGATCTTAAATACATAAAACAGTGCAAAGTATGTAGATTTTAATAAATTTATATATTTAAATGGAGAATGTTGTGATTTGTTCACCATTTAAATTATGAACTAAAATTGACAGTAGTTGTGGTTCAAAAAGTTCTGCAATTTAAATTGCTTCTCTAAAATGCCGTTCTCTAAACCGTTCTCCTATTCATAATACGACGGTACAAAAAACTGTAAGGCGATTTGAGGAATCTGGAGAAGTAAAAGATAGATACCGATCAGGTTGACCGAAACGAGTTATCAATGACAACAAAACTTCAGAAATAAGCAAAGTTTTGTTGAAGGTCCACATACATCCCCAGGCAGGGTTGCACGAGTACATGATGTAGGTCATTCTTCAGTCTTACGTTTATTACGTAAAAATAAATTTAAATCATACAAAATTAACTTATTGCAAGAATTAAGTGAAGATGACTTTGGTCGTAGATTAGAGTTTACTGAGGTAATGATGGATAAAATTGAAAATTATTAAAATTTCGTTAACAGAATATGTTTTTCCGATGAAGCAACTTTTACACTGTGTGGAAGTGTAAATCGACACAATTTAAGGTACTGGTTTGACGTAAATTTACACTGAAGACTGAATGCGTGAAAACCATACTCAAAGACCACAAAAATTAAATGTATGGTCAGATATAGTAGTTACTTATTCAATTGGGTCATTTTTTGTCGAAAGAAATTTAACGTCAGATAGTTAGTGTAAATGTTCGGCGATATTTGGATGAGATATTTCCTGGACGATAAATTGGTAGACAAGGTAGAATTGAATGGCCTCCACGTTCACCCGATTTCAATCCTAAAGATTATTTTTACTAGGGATACTTGAAAAATTCAGTTTACAAAACTTAAGCAGCAAGTCTTGCAAAGCTAAGGTAACGAATTATCAATGAATCTCGAATAATTTCTAGACAATCATGGAGAAATGTGGTAGACGTCTTCTACCATCGATTAGAGTGCTGTCAACTCACAAATTGAGCACATTTTGAACACTTAATAACGTAACTACTATGTTAAAAAATGTTCTAAACTATCAATTGTTACGTTTTAATGTATTTGAAAATAGTTAGTATTAAAAAATTTATTGAAACAATTTAGTCGTTGCCAGACTTCGGTTTTATGTATTTATGACCTTCCAGATTACATAAAATCATAGGTGTTACATATGGTTGAACTCGTATTGAATAGGAGATTCCAATAATGACTGAATATACAGGGTGGTGTATTTGAAAAACCAAAGTTACTAATAATATAAGAAAAACGGCAAATCTGGCAACATTGTAAATATCAAATATGGAATCTCCGTATCTCAAAATAGGTGTACCTCAAATTTTGTACAATTATAACTAGTAATTTACGAGATAATTGGCCGTTTCCAGACTTTTGGGCCACTCTGTATAATAAATCAGTGCAAATATTGGTCTATGCAGATGAAATCAATATTGTTGGAAGAACGAAAAACGCTGTAAGAAAGGCGTATGTAGCATGAAAAGAATCAGTTACAACATGGGTTTAATAATAAACACCAACAAAACGAAACCTATATGAAAATAAGCACACAATCACAAAGCCCACGACACTTGTTATAGAAAACGACGTCGAAGCAGTGAACTAATTTGTATACCTGGGAGCGCTTCTTAACACTAAACATAATACTACCACAGAGATAAACCGCAGAATTTGCACGGCCAACAGATGCCATTTTGGGCTCAATCTCCTCCTTAAATCTACAATTATATCTAGAAATACAAAAATAAAAACTCTACAAAACAATAATACGCTCAGTCATAATAATGAGCAGTGAATGACAATGGAGTGTGGAGAAGACGATACAACTTCGAACGTTATTATAGAATATACCAGGAACCTGATATCGTAAAACATATTAAGATAGGATGTCTGAGGTGGACAGGGCATGTAATGTGGATGGAACGAAAAGGATACAAAAATTTAAACAGAATTACTTAACATTCTTTAAGTCATGACAACGGAAATAAAATTATTAATAATCTTTTGTTTTGCGATTAATACTACAAAGCTATAAAATATAATAATATATAAACGCGGTTAAATATTTTTCAAAAGTCTATCCATTGATATCAAACACGACCCCTCTTCCCAGCCCTTTGATAGCTTTGGGTTAATAACTTTGAAATCTTAAATAAAAAAATATTGAACTGTCATTCAGAGAATTTTTTCCAATTGATCTTGTCCAAAACGGACAAGATTTCGATATTTAATCATATAACTAACATCTACTTTATTATCTCTGAATAAAGCTCAATTATCTTTTCCATTTCTGCATTGGTCATAAGTTCTGATTCCTTTCTCTGATCATCTTTGAAAACTTGTTGCTTGTGAGTTTGTGAAAACACAAAATTGTTGCTGCTGTTTTTGTTTAAAGTTTGTATGCCTGTGTCCACTTCCACCTCTTCCACTTCAAACTCTTTTTTAGTATATTAATATTATCTATGGCTCTCTTAACACGTTAACGTGTTACTCCATAACTATTGCTGATGACCATTGTTGCCCTTCATAGGACCGTTGTGCGAAAATGTGACTCCCCATCACAATCCACAAATAACTGGTCACTTGTTTTTACAGTATTTTTGTTGAAATTTTCCTCTTGTTTAGGTAACATTAACTACACTATTTTCTAGTTTTTTACAATGTACCAATACTATTTACAGCAGTCTGAAGCTGTGGACACTTGATAACTCAATCCGATTTTGTTATAATATTGTTTTGAAATAAATCTGCATATATTTTTTAGATTTCACTTCGTGACGTTTTACAACGTGATTTTAACGCAGTTACAATGTTTCTACCAAAATTATTTATTTAAAATGATTGTATATTAATGCTACTAGAATATTAGAGTTAACGACATACACCAACTTTGGACCTGACTAAAAACATTAAATATTAACTGAATGGTTTAAACCGAAAGCCTCGTATTTTACCTGAGGATGTGAGTTATTGGCTCTTTTCAAATATTAAAAGTGGTCAAAGTCCAGAGCTGTATTACACACAGACCAAGCTATAGAATTATTATATTTTATAGGTATGGAGATTATATCATTCAAAAAAACTAAGTTTCTAATAAGGTCGAATAATAAATATAAATAATAAAGCTAAGATTAATCATTAGGGGGCTTACATTTACATATTAATATAAAAATATAAACAAAATACAACCTCATTAAAAAAAAAACGAAAGCCCAGACATAAATTATAAATATAATCATACATCGTCATATTGACTTTATCCATATGTGAGGCCGGTATCCCTAATTTTTTTATGTAATAAATTTATTAATTTCTACTCCTCAGAACGTCACACTCACCGATTCTTTGTATTAGATCAGAAAAATTAGTAAATAAAAATTTTTCGTGATACTCTTTTATATAGGTATACCATTTTTCAAAGTAAAAACGTTGCACGTCACAATTTATATAAAGTGACGTCACTTATATTTAAAATGTCCAGAATGTCAACCTTAGAGTTAAATTTTTCTCAACACAGTTAATAATTCGAAATCCATACGGAACTTCTCGATCTTTCATAGGCGTCAACATGGTATAATAATCAGAAAAATATAATCATCATTATATTGGGAAGTTTAGAATTATATTGATTAAATAACCAAAAACATTTGTTATTATTAATAATATAAATTTTATGAAATAACTCTTTATGTTTAATGTCGCACAAAATACACTGCACCCCAAAATTAACGCATAATTTTAAAAACCCTGGTAAATCAAATAATTTTAATGTTTCGATTTTTGTGCTAAAATACCATTTTTACCCCCAGTATATTGTAAAATTTATCGAAAGAACGGTAGTAAACGCTAATGTTTTTACCATTTTTTGAAAAAAAAAATTAAAAACATGCTAATTGAGCTTCATTTTATTTCGAATTTAGTTGGATTGGATTACGTTGTGCTGAACGTTTAAAGGGGTTTTTCAAGTTTATTGAGTGTTTTTTCTTTGAAATGAACCACCAATAGCAAGAAAATCGAAATTTGTCAGAAAGTGACTGTTTTAGAATCGTTACTCTTCGCAAAAAAGATACACTCAAGTAGAACTCGCTGAACATTTTAATGTCACCCAGTCAACCATTTCAAGAGTGTTAACACGTTTTTCTGTTACTGGAAGTAACTCGAGAAGACCCGGTCAAGGCCGTAGAAGGGTTACAACTCCTAATCAAGACCAGTTTTTGACACTTTGTACACTGAGATAAAGGTTTGTTACCAGTACTTCTCTACAAAATGAATTTTTGGATCGTCACAACATTAGAATCAGAAAAAAATATGATTAGAAGAAGACTTGCCGAAAACGACCTACACCCTGGAAGAGCACCAATTGACCCATTATTGACCAGAGACCATAGAATGCAAAGATTGCATTTTGCTCGTAAACATGTTGATTGGAATAATGACGATTGGGGAAGAATATTGTTCACCGATGAATCCAGATACTGTGTTTTTTCTGATGACAGGAGAAACCGAGTGTATAGAAAGAAAGTCGGGGGACCGCTACGTAAGTGTAACACCGTAGTGACTTTACAGTATGGCTGCGGCTCGGTAATGGTGTGGGGTGGGATTAATTTAGAGGCTCGTACGGAATTAGTTAGAATAGATCGCGGTCGGCTTACATCGCAGAGGTATATAACAGAAATTTTAGAAGAGCATGTCGTGCCATTTGCACCTTTTATAGGGGATAATTTCATGCTTATGCAAGATAATGCCAGGCCACACAAGGCAAGAATTGTGCAGCAGTATCGTCAGGAGGTTGGAATTCCTGCCACGAATTGGCCTGTGAGAAGTCCTGACCTCAACCCAATAGAACATGTTTGGGACATCATAGGCAGATAACTACGACAACTACCTAATGCACCAAATACATTAGATGAACTGTTTTGGCGGTTGGTTGAAATTTGGGATCAAATTGATCAAGAAGAAATCAGAACGATTATTCTCAGTATGAGAGATCGTTGTCAAGCAGTAATAAATGCCAGAGGAGACAATACTTGATACTAGTACACGGTACTAGTATTTTCTTTACTTTAAAAATTTCAATTTCGTAATTAATTTACAATGTTAGATTGTTTAGATCAGTTGTTTGTTTAGATGTTTATATTTATGATGTTATATTGTTAATTTAAATACATTTTTTGTAAAACAAGAAAAGTTTTTTATTTAAGGTGTTCTAAAACAACCATAAAGCAGAAAAGAGCAAACAAAATTTTTTTCATTATAACTCAAAAAAAGAATTTTAAAATTATGCGTTAATTTTGGAGCGCAGTGTAATAATTTTAATTAAATAGATTAGACAATTGCAAGCAACTGATACGGGAATATTTCAAATTTTAATGATGTGACAAAATTGTCAGAAAAGCATCATGAAACTAGTGGATAATTGGACTAAAAACCACGAACTAATTATTATATCTCCAGAAAAATCTGCAATTATGAAATTTACACGACATAGGATATGTACCTCTGATCTGATCTCTGTCTAAACCTGTCAGGATGTGTTATACCTATTGTGAGTGAGTATAAATATCTTGGTATGATCTTAGACCCTAAATTACTATGGACCAAACACGTCCAATATGTAAAAAAAAAGTGAAAAGGGCATCAATCTTCTTAAATGTGTTACTTGCAGTAGATCAGGTGCTGATTCCAAAGTTGGATTGATGTTCTATAGGGGCTACGTGCGATCAATATTGGATTACGGATGTATGTTATACGGATCAGTAAGCAATACGCATTTACCCAAAATATATCGTATTCAGTTTTAAAGTTTCATTATCACCATGCCAGAGAACTACGAACTGTGTTCGTTAGTTCTCTGATCATGCCCTCAGTTACTTGCTGAAAGTAATGAAATGCCATTAGAAAGTCGTAGAAATTTATTGGTAACCAAATATGTATTAAAATTAAGGGCCACAACAAGTGGCTTACTGAGTATGCTGTATGAATTATCCATACAAAATCTAGTAAACAACTATTGGAAAATTAAAACTTCTCCACCATTAGCGGATGCCTTTCTGTAAACCAATGATATACCAGTTATATTACCAACAAATTTTGTTATACGACTCTATAAATTAGAATTTGATACGATCTACAAAAAACTTCCTTCACATTGCTCTATTTATATTGCAGAAGAAGTAGGAAAGCTCTGACTTGCTAGAGCATGAAAATTTTGCAATCATTTGCGATCATCTTAGATTTTAAGCCAGTTATTAGCGGACTTTACTAAGTTACAACATAAGACATGTTAGCCGATATGTGACATTCAACAAAAACTGAGAAACAATGATGTAACATTTATTTGGGTAAAAAGTCACCGAGAAAAAAGGTAATGAAATAGTAGAGTTTGCTAAGGATTGTACTCATTCTAGTACGCAAGAATATATTTACACAGTAACTTCTTCACGTGCCATCTCCTCTAAGAAGGTTGGCAACCATCATGGCAATTCGTACTTTCGACGCCGCTGCTCTAAAGAGGTCAGCAGAAGTGCAGTTAAACCAAGCTCTCAAATTATTCAACCATCTTCCGCGACTCCTTCTACCCTGTATTCTTCCTTGCATTATTAATTGCAACAAGTTATAACGTTTGCCCCTCATAACATGTCCCAGATATTGCAGTTTTCTGTTTACACAGTAACAGATCTAATTAAATTGTATAATCAAATAAATTTAAACTAGCAAGACAGATGGAAAATATTGGCGAACATAAAAAATAAACATTATTATAAGTTTCATCCTAAGATACCATCTCTAACTGAATTACCACATATTCCATTATGATATATCCAAACGATCAGCAGGAACTATCACAAGATTAAAAAAAAAACTTTATAGTCACGGTGCTGGTTCTGCTCACCTGGCTAGATTGAACATTATAGAATCAGGAAAGTGTTCATGCGATAATATTTCCTAGTGTGATATTAATCGCATCCTGTTTGGATAATAAAGTACTCTCAGCGACATTTTATAAAAAATGTAATGTGTAACTTCCAGTAAACATAACCCATCTACTGTCACTGAATCATAAATCAATATACGAACTCGTATGTAATCACTTATATGCATTCAGATATATAATAAAAAGTTGTTACAATGAAGTTTCAATTCTTAAATATAACATAAATCATTCAAAAATCTGTGGAAATTTGGACTAGTTTCCACGCCAAACTTTTTTTTTTTTTTTTTTTTTTTTTTTTTTTTTTTTTTTTTTTCTTGGCTTGGACAGTTGTCATATTCAGCCAGTATCCATCAATATAAGTTTTGTTAAAGAATTTAAATATGTCAATTAGTGAAACATGATTAATATAATAATAACAGCTAAGCTAATGTACATACTATGTTAATAAATACTATATCATACCTTTATTATAATTTAGTTATTGAGAGACGCCATCAGAAATTCATAGTGTATACATCTTACAAATAAAAAAAAAATATAAAAATAAAGATATCTACCTACTATGTTAATAACTAAAAATCATCATATTGATCTTTAATCCACATTGTTCCGAATATGTATTTACCCTGTTTAATAATATTTTAAGCTGTTCCTTAGAGCTTGTAATATTCACTTATTTATCGGTAGATCATTACATCGTTAATAACTTTTGCGTTTATTATATCCTATCACGTTGACTAAAGGCCATAATGGCCTTCCATCTCTACTTTCCCATAGCTGTAGTTGCAGTATTAACAAAATTAAACATACAACCTACCGTGTATTAATAAAATCGAATTTTAGTAACGCTGACATTGATTATACTGTTTGTACAATTTTGTTGCAACACACATTTTTAATACCCGTTATAATGGGTGTCAGTGGCTTTAAAGGACAATTTTTATCAATATATTCAAACCTGATATAAACTTACCTCAATTGGCAACTGACATAATTCCCTTGGAAGACTCGTCAGCTGATTTCTACTGAGATCTAGGAAATTTAAACATTGAAGACTGCTGACGGCGTCGGGTATAAAACGGATTGCATTATGATAACAACACAACTTTTCTAGAAAATGGAAACTCAAAACTTCTTCTGGTAACTCGCAAAATCGATTTTTTGACAAATCTGAAACAAAAGATATATTATATTATTTTATGTGTCGAAGCAATAAGTTAACAATGATTAGTATCGTTCCGATTACGGTATATATACATAATATACATGTAATCTTACATCTTAAACTTAATTATTAATGCTTTTACATAACACATTTATAATCAAGAGCACATATTTTTAAAATAACTAAAATATTAGTAAGAACTAAGTATCTTTGTATATAAATTTTCTTTAATTTACAAATAAACAACTATTAAATATCCAACGCCTAAGTGTAGTGCCTTGTAGCATCAAAATAGACGCGATATTTAGCGTATAATTAACTCGCAGTCTAATCAAGTAGTGATTAGATGCAATTTATTAAAGAGCAAGGTCATGTTTCAGGCAGGCCTAACAAACAATTCACTTAAATTGATGTACATAATGTCGACACTATCAACGGATTCATCCATTCATTCATGAACATAATAGCTGCCTTTTTGCAATAAAAATTGTAGAACAAGACATTTTTGTTATCATCTGAACTAGATGTGCTTATTTTTAAATACGGGACAATGAATGAAGGTTGTTGAGAAAAAAAATGCTATACAAGCAAAATGTTTTTCATACTAAAAGGAAATAATATTAAACACATCCGTCAATTTAAAGGGCTGGATTTAGATTTATCTTTTATTTGCAATGCGAGCTGGATAAATAAAAAAAGTAAAGTTAGAAAAGAAATAAATGATACAGAAACAATTACTTTTATGGAAAGAAAATATTTGAAAACCACCAAAAAATTTAGAAGATTAGACAGGAGAGTTATATGTAGATAAAACATGTATCAGTGAAGACCATAATGGTTAGGTATGGCTAAAATGGTTAATAATGGTTGAAAAATATGTTTGGACACAAATATTCAATTAAATCCATATAGAGAATTAAAATCTATTTATTTGCAACTTCATTATATACAAATGCAAATCTTCAAATAGAGGTTACGGGTTAGCGCCAAGGCCATACACCATTAAAGGCCAAGGCCGTACGGACGTAGTTGAAACCAATGGTTTTTTTTTTGAAAAATTACGTTTTTGTATTAATTTGTTTAGTAACATATACTTTAAAAACAGACCCCACGAGCCCAATTAAAAGCTTTTACCACTAATAATAATAAGAACATAAAAAGCACAAATTTTGTAAAAGTTGTATCTTAGGCAGATAATTACCACTATTTTCTGTCAGCTATTTAACTTTTTCAGGATGCAAGTTCTCTCTTTTTAAAAGTAGTCCTATTTTTGGATACGCAAAGCTGCTTTAATAAATGTAAAACTATTGGACCAGATGATATCACTGTAGAAGTATGGACAGCTTGAGGAGAAAAAGGAACAAGGCAGCAAATAGATTTGCTTAATAGAATTATGGAAGTGGGACAAACGTCAGAGAAATGGAAAAACAGTATATTAATAACTGTTCATAAAATTTAAGGAGAAGTTCAACAATGTACAAATTACGGGATCAGAAAACGATTTAGCGACACCATGAACATATGGGAGAAAGTAATTTATAGACGATACGTGAAGAAACCGAGATATCCGAAAATGAGTTTTGATTTACGCAAGGTAGATCAACAACAGATATAATTTTCATTCTATGTAAGCTGATGGAAAATATATGAATAAAAAAACAAACGATCATATTGTTACGTAAAAAAATATATGAGTCATATTAAAAACCTTAAACATACCTCTTACTGATATTCTGTTCATTCACGATTTTTCTAGGTATTACCTACCTGACAGACGATAGGTTCCCCTCCGCTATAGAAACAACAATCGAAATTTCTGGAAACAGGCCGCTATAAAAAACCAGTTCGAGACAATTCAGGTCAACCTGCGTCTGCTTCGCGAGAGAGCCCATGCTGACGACATTTCATATAAATAACGGGGATTTTCATTGAGATCAGTCAAAAAGAAGCCCGCGCGATCGTGTTTTGAAATGTAATGCACGGAAATAAATAATGTAATTATTAATAGTCAAATAAATTATTGTACAGTGATTTAATAAATTGATAATAAATTATCGTATTTTAGTAAATTAAAATAAGAACAATAAATTAGAATTAATAAAAACATTATAATATTATGAAATTTATTGATATTGAGAAAGAATATGATAGAGATCCTGGACAGATTCTGTCTAGGTTATTGTGGGAGATATTATGTATGAGGGTGTAAGAAATAGTATTACGGTAAGTGTGTGACACACTGATATAATCAGAGTTTTCATCAGAGCTCAGTGCTTATTCCATATTTATTCTCCTCATTATTGTATACTGATGATATAGTGTAAGAAATATAATTAAATAACTAGTACAAAATTTTAAATTCGAACCAACGTTAACTTTCAGCTATTTAGAAGTGACGATTGGGCAAACGGGTAAAAGACGGAGATTGGATAAACGGACAAAGAACGAGTAACACAGAGAATCATGATGGGAAACTAGTCCTTCGACAAGAACATTACACGAAAAAAACATAAAACACAGTAAGAACACAAAGCTTAAAATATACAAGACCTAATAACCCAGAATGACATAATTATGCAATGGAAATAACCCCGATGAAGAAGAAATAAATGAACCTAAAAATACTGGAAAGGAAAAAGATTAGAATGGATAGGTCATTATTAAAAGATCGGCAAGGAAAGTAATAAGAATTACAAATTTAAGAAAGAGTAGAAGTTCGAGGAAGAAATAAAGAGACGATGCAAAGAAAGAAATAAAATTAATGATAATATGAAAATGGAGAACAAAATGCAGAGATAGAGAAGGGTGGAAAAAAATTTCTATTCGAATCTGAAAAAAATAAAAAGAGCAATACCTAATCCAGCTAATAAAACGGATAAAACGCTATAGATCATATGCCAAAATAATACTTATATTTATAATGTTCGTTACTTAAATTATGTAGTTTAAGGGTCATCTGACCTCAGTATGTGGCTAGTACCAACTACTTTATAGACTTTTTCTCTGATGATGATCTGATAGGATGGAAAACGTTCTAAAAATTTATAAATACATTTTGGATAATTTTTAAAATTTTTAATAATAAAATTTTATACCATTTTACAAAAAGCACTTTTTACTTCATTGTAAGTTTATTTTCTCCCTTTTTTATGGTTTAAAATGCTTAGAGGGCGCAGAATTCATCGGGTGTCTCATCCAAGCGGTCCATCGATAAGAGAATTTTATAGGAAGACACAATACACCTACGCAGTATGCTGCAGTGGGAATGAGTGTGGACTCAATCAGTCTGAGGACACTGAGCGAGGGGTTCTAGACGTCACAAAGGACCACAGAGCGACAAGATCACCAATTAAGACTTCTGGCTCTAAGAGATAGATTCAGTAGTACTTGAGCGATTGCAAATCAGTGATTTGAAGAGCATGCAAGGATGGTTAGTATGCGTACGGTATATGACTGAATACGATAGGGCTTTTTTCTTAAAGCTCGCATTGTACCCCACCTCTCCCAGCTGAACATCGGCGTGTCCGTTTGCTCTAGTGTAGAGAAAGAATTTTATGGGACCCGAAATTGAATCAGGTGGTCTTTAGTGACAAATCCCGCTTCTGTCTGGTGATACATGATGGTGGCGCAAGAGTAGGGCACGTGCTTAAAAACCTGACACATAATTTGACAGAGAAGGGCACGGTTACCACAGTGGGAGATATGGTATGAGGTGCTATTGCTTACGGTAGCAGATCATCACTATTTTCATCAAAAGCAACACGACAGCCAGACGCTACATTCAGAAAGTAGTGGAGCCTCATCTTATTCCATATCAAAACACCATCCAAAACCCGAGTTTTCCACAAGACAATATCGGACTGCATGTTGCTAGAGAGTTGGTAGCCTTCATGGATCAACATTACATCAACCATTTACCGTGGCCACCACGATCGACTGATTGATTTATTGAACATATCTCGGACATATCTAGAAATTGCAACGCCCTACACAGACTTTAGCCGCTTTTACTCACGAAGTTGCAGTAGCCTGTAATGAGATACTCTAACAGAATATCGACCACCTCATTAGAACTATGCCCAGGCGTGTTACTGAATGTATAAGAAATCTTGATCCTCAACACATTATTGAACAAGCTTCTGCAGTAAGTTGACGAATCAAACTGAAAATGTTTTATAGTTAGAGACACTGAACATGTTTATAAAAAATTATAAAACTCGATGTTTAATCTTTTTTTTTTTAACTCAGTATATAATATCATTTACTCGTAAAAGTTGATGTAGAAAAAAACTTGCCAATATTTCTCTTTTGGATCGAACTATTTTTCATCGAACGAATAAATAAAATTTCCACACTAATACATCTATATCGATAAGACTCAGGATTAATACCATGACATATTACATATAACGACCCACTTTTATAGAGAATCTTAAATGGAATATGAAGCTTATCAATCATTTATGATTTATTTATTTTTATCCGCGTTGTGGTTACGGCCATTAGCAAATCATGCTTGCGTATCATCATTATGGTTTGCATCAAAATATCAAATACTGTGCAATGACCCCAAAAGTTTGCTGGTTTTTACAAAGTGAGTAAGCAAAAAGCACCGAGTTCATTTAACAGAAGTGTTTGTTTTCGAATTGTGCAACTATAAAGAAAATAAACAAATTAATTTTTTAATATTTTTAATATTAAATGGGTAAACCATAGGATGTTCGTTAAAATCTTGAAGTGTAACATCATCATATCCATGTCATGCACGACACAATGGAAAAAGTGCTACCCAAGCGATGCCTACGGTAGGTGACCACATTCGCGACCTATGTCTCTTGATTCAAATGGGTCTCGATGCTTGCAGAGAAAAAAAAATTATGTCAGTGTTCCTACATAACAACATATCTTCAAACCTTTCATTATGGCTGTGGATAATTGGAGACATTTGTTTATTCACAGTATTTTGTGGCAAATTTTAATACGGTTACTATTTTTCCATCTGTAGATAAATATTATAAATACATCACAAGTTTTATTATTTTGCTTACATTCAAGGTAACAATTTACCTTCGTATTGATCGCTGATAAAAAATGGCAGGTATTATATACCCACTGCATTCGATAAGTTAATAATATCCACACATTAGGTAATGCTTACATTTACATATCGGTATCGGTATTTGCTTTAATTAGTTGTTTAAACATTTTTAATTGTTTTTCATTAATAGTTTTTGGCCAATTAAGTTGTTTTTATCAAAGAGACCAAACTTTGAGACTAAGAACGAATATTAATCCATTTTTCATAAAATTAAATGCTTTAGCATCTAATATTGGCCATATAGCATGCGAAAGTTGGTTTCCTTATGTTGAACTAGCCAGCTGATCTACAGATATTTACTAAAGCACCCAAACTAGATCTTTTCATCCGTGGATGCGAGACGTGGCTGTTTAATAAGAGTAGTTGATGAACAGATGGGGAGCCAAATGTCAAGTAATATTTTGGAAAAGTTAGAGAAGAGAAAAGTAGGAGAAGAGAAAAACAGGAAATCGACGACCAGCAAAACAAAAACTTCAAACATTTGCGCAAAGCATGATATATGGCTATAAACTGGATAATAAGAACAAAATACCGAAGAAGATAGAGGGATATTGTTACTTGTTTTCTTCTATATAGCTCTTGATGAGCCCAGTCCTCTCCATGTCCTTCTAATCGTCTAACGTAGTCTAATGTCTCCTGTCTAACGTAGTCTAATCTGGAGGTCCAATTTTCGATGACTTTTTCCAAGACGTCAACGCGGCGAATGTTATTCTCTAAGTGGTCAATTGTTTCAGACTTATCGGCGTAGACTAGCGACTTCACATATCCCCACAAAAAATAGTCTGCAGGTGTTAAATCGCACGATCTTGGAGGCCAATTCACATGTCCAAAACGTAAAACTATGGGGTTACCAAAGGTTTCTTTCAATAAATCAATTGTGGCACGAGCTGTCTGACATGTTGCGCCGCCTTGTTGAAACCACAGCTTCTGCACATCATAGTTGTTTAAATGAGGAATAAAAAATTCAGTAACTATGGCTCTATATCGGTCGTCATTGACTATAACGTTCTGACCAGCATCGTTTTTAAAGAAATACGGACCAATGATTCCACCAGTCCACAAAGCACACCAAACACTCAGTTTTTGTAGATGTAATGGTGTCTCAACATACACTTAAGGATTATCTTCACTCCAAATATGGCAGTTTTGTTTGTTGACATATTCATTAACCAAAAGTAAGCTTCATCGCTAATCAAAATTCGCTTATGAAAATCAGAATCAACGGCAATCTTGTTTCGGGGCCATTCACAGAATCTACGCCTCACTAGGTGATCGTGTAGCTTTAATTCTTGCACGGATTGGATTGTGTAAGCACGTAAACCAAGATCTTTTTGCAAAATCTTCCATAAAGTGGATGGCCACATATATAACTGTTGTGCACGATGGCGGATAGACTGATTCAGGTCTTCCTCTATGCTACGCTCTACATCAACAACAACTCCTTCTGTACGCAATGTACTACTCTCTGTAGATGCGTCTTATCATTTAGAGTAAACGTGGTGCGAAGGCGTTCCGTGGTTAATCGTAATAATTGCTCTGATGGACGATTATGTTGACCATAAAATGGACGTAGTGCGCGATATGTATTTCGATCAGAACCATGATTTTCAAAATAAATTTGCACAATTTGGAAGCGTTGTTCAAGCGTCATAGCTTTGTGCCCTCCAATATAAAACTGGCAGGACCCTGGTCTACCTGGCCTTTCGGCATACGACCGTTAGCGTTCCCACTATCCCTACGAGTCAGACACCAATTGGAGGTAACACGATGCCGATACATCGTGGGACTCCACCTACCCCGTAGTACCTGTGTTGCGGATACGCCACCCTTCCGTAACTCCCCACCCCCTGGGACGGAAAGGCACGCAGACGGAGGAATTCCACCTCGCACGTAGACAGGCCACCGCCGAGGAATCGCTTCTCTACCACTCGTAAATCATTCCAAGGTGGGTACGTGCCGGGTCGCCACACCACCCTCGGCAGTGTCGGCCGTGGGAGGTATTTACGTACCCAGCTCGTTCAACTTCACCTGGCTCTTGTGGAAAATGCGAGTAGAGTGGTCCCATGAGATGCTCGTCTCGGATACTAGGAACGTAGACCGGTGACCGAGATAACTATGCATCTCGAGTGCATAGTTACCTATGCACTCGAGATGCATAGATATCTCTCTCTCTCATATCCGTTCACTAGTCGCCTCTTACGACAGCCAGGGTCTTCTGGTCTCGGTCGTATTCTTATCTCCGCGAGCCGAACGGAGTGTTCAGGCGTCAGTCTATTCATGATAAAATGCCAAACCAAACTAAACATAAATCACTTGACAGCTGTCAAAATGGCCGCCAATTGTCAGAATGGCCGCCAGTGTTGCCAACTTACATTTCTATGCCTCTAAAAAAAACACTCTTGATAATCAGAATCTCCAAGTAACAGTCCATTTCCATTATCTCCATTTAAACTTCTTATCATGAATACAGAATTATTTATACCTACCTGGTAGGTTCCTACAAAAACATATCCAGGAAGTATCACGAAATTGTCAGAATTTAAAATCAATATTCCACATATTCTATAGAAGATTTATTGTAAGTTTTGAGAATTTCATGCTACATTCTGGATATTTTGTTTACTTACTAATGATTTATAACTCTGTCTTTTTTGTTTTAATTTAATGTATTTGATAATCATTACAAGAATCTGACAACCTAAGTAATATGTGCCTATTTTTTATTTTTGGATCCTATATTGCTATTATTTAATTAATAGCAGCATTATCTCTTGAAAAACGTTAATTAATCCATTTTTTTAATTATCAAGATTATAAAAATATTGAATGTCTAAACTACATAAGTAAAGGAAAAGAGGTAGAATACCTTATTTTATAATCTTTTATTAACAATGATTTACAACATATTCTCAGAATATTGAGCACTGTCGGTTTACTTAATCTAAACCTATTAAAAAAAGTCTTTATCATTATAAAAATTAAAATGCCTCATTGGTCCATTTTACCTCAAATGTTATAAGTCTCGCATCAAGTTCATAAACACCATACTCTTCGATTTCATTACATATTCTAGTACCGGATCCATATTTGTCGCCCACAATAAATACAAAATAATATTTTAAGCTATATTTTTGATTTTGTAAGATCCTACAACATATAACAAACTAAAAAACCCTTTTATCTTATTTATCTTCCAGATAACTTTTTATTCGGAACTTTATTTTGCAATTACATATTTGACGTTTTATACTGTTAGATAAGTTTATTCACTACTGAAAAGACACTACTTTTTTTTTATCTGTCGGACAAACCTAATAAATAGTTAACCGGAGGTGAAAAGACTGGCACTACACCAAGTAAATATAAACTAACATAAAGCTTTAAGTTTTATTTTGCTTAATAAAGCTTCCCTCAAAATTACAGCAAACAATATTTTTGGCAATTATGCGAAAAAATTATTCGTATTATTAATTATATTAATATGTAATTCATATTATTAGTATTATTAATTTAACGTGTGTTTTCAAGAACAAAATATGACTGACTCAATAGGTTGAAATGTCGGTTGGTAGTTGGTAGACGTATCAACCTAGCCTTTTATATAGATAGATAATTTAAACACAAAAGGTTTTATGTTGTTAAATCATTTTGTTATATTTTCTATTACCTTGATAATATCTGTACAACGCTGTTTCTACTAAAAATCTAACTGGTATATTGGATTGGGCTGTAACACGACACACAAATACTATTTGCGTATTTACGTATCGTGGGGCTTTAATAGTTTTTAACAGTAACATCATTTAAACCTAATAAAATAAAAAGCATACTGCATAATTGCAACTGCCGAAACAAATGAGATATTTCTAAATATTTTTATATTTATCTAGTACACAAATGTTCAGATGAAATTAAGATAAAAAGTATTTATGCAATATTATTTATAATATCAGTTGGAATAAATAGAACACTTTCTATTAGATACAGCTGTGTTTGGCTAATAAATAACTGCAACAATTTAAGTAATATTTGAAGCAAAACACACACGAGTAATTTTATTCTCTATTATAAAAATAGAAATATGAGAATGCGTGAATTGTAAACAAATCTTTTAAAATTCGTAAACTAATTTTCGAAATTAAATTCAGGTTTTTGCTTTAATCTGTGCCTTCTAAGAAAAGCAAGGCAAAACAGGCGTTGATAAAGATGTTATTAGAGACATGGAGAATCTAAAATTTGCATTCCACGAAATATCTCCTAAAATAAGTAAAAATTCTTAGCGAATTGGTTCAGAGCGACTGTGAATTGCCGTTCTGAGGAGGCCTATTATTCCGAAATACGTATAAGCGAATACACAGACGCACTGTACGTGAAATCAAATCATAACTGTCTTTTCATTTTAAATCTTTCAAAATATATTATAACTTACGTAAGTATAAAACATCAAGTACTCCCGAATCCAGAGAAGCTTATAGAAGAATAAGAAATGAAACAAAGGACTGATAAGAAGAAAAAAATGAACATTGGGAGCAATTTACAAAAGGACTGGAAAGCGACTTTTACGGTGCACAAAAACAAATATGAAAATTTATAATTTGTAAGGAATCAACGGAAAGAAATGGCAGGTTTAAAGAAAAATAAAAACACACCAGTAAACAAATGGGAAAGATACTTAACGGTACTATTCAAAGGGAAAGAAACAATAATCAAACAACGTACCTAAATTAAGCCTCGAAATAGAAATCAATCGACACGAGGTTGGCATAGTAAAAAAAAATCGCTAAAAACAGGAAATCACCGGGACAGGACGGAATAACTAAGGAGTTGCTGAAATATGGAGAAGAAACTATAAGCCTAGAAATGGCAGAACTTGTTCAAAAAATAATATTACATTACAAGATACCGGACGAATGCAGAAATAGCATAATGATACAAAAAAAAGGAGACAAAGAAGATTCCAACAACTAGGGTAGTATAAATCTACTGAACACCGCACTCAGCTTACTACAAAAATTGTAACAAATAGAATTGATTCATTGAAAACACTATCAGACGAAAAACAGGGATTCAGGATCCGGAAAATCGTGGGTATAAACCATCAAATGTATGCTTCGTAGACCTAACAAAAGCTTTCGATCGCATCCAAGTCGAAGATGTCTTACATCTTTTATATAATAGAGATATCATTATCATCCAGCCTTCTGCGTTCAAAATTGAACATAGCCCTCCCCTAATTTCTTTCCGTTCTGTCGGACTTGAGCTTCCTGCAGCCAATTTCCAGTGATTATTTTGACGTCGCGTCGTCTGTCCATCGTATAGGTGGTCTGCCTCTGCTTCTTCTGTTTGCTCGTGCTCTCCACACTATAGTTTCTTTTATTCACCGCCCGTCGTTTAATTGAGCCCGCCCAGTTTCACTTCAGCCATGTTATCCACTATAATATGAGAGCTGTGACGCCTTATGGTGAAATAATCTTATCATAAATAATATTGTTCTAATTAAAATTGATTTAAATTGGAAATCTGGTACGCACGTAAATAATAACAGAGTATGTTAATTTCAAAATATCTGAGATGCATTCCAAAATTTAACCTTGCACGATCAGCAACATTGATTGTTGCTTTGAACTAAATAATGAGAATCAAAGCATCACATCTCGATGTTATATAATCGTAAACAGAACAGCAGTCGGACACAATGTTCATTCAGTTATTACTCGTACATTCATAATAAATAAGTAATATCACAAGTTTAATAATATATATTCACCAGTTCTTCTCTCCAACAATTAACGATCTTTCCATTCTTCTTTGGACACTCTGAGTTCGGTTGCTGTTTCCTAGGTTAAGGAAAGTGTTTTGACACCATAAGTCATGACTCGAAACACATATTGACCGAACGTCTTCTTTGTCAAATAATTTGGCATGTTGCACTTGGAAGATGTCTGATAGAGCTCCATATGCGGCCCACGCTAAAGCGATTCTATTTGCAGTTCAGCAGTTTGGTTGTCCCTAGGAATTATGGATTTCATGACTAAGTATTTATATTTATCAATTAATGCTATTTATGTCAAAACCATCTAAATTATTGGCGGCATTTAACCCAGTAACCATAATTTCAATCTCTTTTAAGTTATCTGTTATCTGCGTCGTCTGCAAATCATAGGTAGAAGAGCATTTCGCCATCGGCATCGATTACTTTGGCCCCACACTCCAATTTTTTGAAAGGATGTTCCAGAACTTCCGTAAAGAGTTTGGGAGACAACGTATCTGTTTGATTTTTATACATCTTGTATCATTGTGTAAACTTATGGCCGGGTTGCATTATTGTAGAGGTTTTCGATGATTGGAGTACCAATAATCTATACGTATTCCACCAACGCTCTCATTACGCTGAAATAAGATATATCAATCACTATTATAAACACTATCTACTTCCGTAATCGAATGCAGCAAAGATAAATGGAATAATAAAACAGCCTATACAAGTACAAAGCGGAGTCAGGAAAGATCATACGTAAAGCCACAATTAATTGTAATGAGAATTACATTTTACATTTGTTTTTTAAGTTTCAATTTACAATCCCGACATAGTTTTCCATAAATATTACAAATTAAGAAATTGTGAACCGGTAAATGTTTATCAACTAGCGCTTTGTGGCAGCCAATTTATCAGGACTTACTTGAACTCGATGTTGTGAGTTAAAATTCTGTGGGTGATGTATCCTCGGACTGATATCAAATTATGATCTTTATGTGCTTACGTACTTACTTAATTGTCGATGTGTCTCTCCCCTTCTATTAGCTCATTAATGTTAATATATTCTTATTGCTGACTTCTTCCTTCAGTATTGGTATTCTGAGACTGCTAGATTGTGTTGATGAATTTGCTACACATTTTTCTTCATTTAGTACGATGAGGGGCTGCATCTTTGATTTTTCTCTTTTTGCTGTCTATTTCTTTCATGAATATTGATGCATCTTTCCATTGTACTCTGTGCTCATTGCCCCCTACCTCTTTGCATATCTGGGAACTGTCGAATTAATGCTCATTTATTCTACCACTCAATGTTCTTATGGTTTCTCCAATATAAAAATTTGTGCGTTCACAAGGTATTTTATAAATGCAATTCTTTTATCTCTTCTTTGTGTTTTTTGGTTCGGTTTTCGAGAGAATACATCTCAACGTGTTGGTTGTTTTCAAGGATGTTGTAATGTTGTATTTATCTAGTTTTTTAAATTTCTCAAAAATCTACATATGGTATTGTTGTTATGTTTAAATCCCTTCTTATGAACATTTTTGGATTTTTTTGGTGTTTGTTGTTGTTTCTTCAATTCTGAAACTTTTTGTTTATAAATGACAATCGATAGATAACAATTTTTTTGTTAACACCTTTGTTAGCAGGCTTTGTTCGCCCTGAAATGCATTTTCATTGGAGCATGTGCTTTGGACTCTTTTTTGATATTTATGTTGTGGTTTGAGTAATAATTTAAATATCTGTTGGTGTGGGTTGGTAGGTCTGTATCCTCCTTTGTGATTGTGAACACATCCAGCAAGGGTAGTGAAACGATGGTGAATTTGATTGATTCTTCTTTATTGTTGATGTCCATCAGAAATTTATTCGGTGCTTATGGTTCATGCGGTAAAATAAACGTTATAAAAGAAAACAGTTTCAGTACCTCTTTAAAACTGTATTATTATAATTAATAATATTTGTTCATTATATATACATTTTTTATTGGTAAAATGGCAATTTTTTTAAATAAAACTCCAACGTTGAACTAATAGTCGCTATATTTAAAATAGTGTCGGTAAGATGAAAGATACCGAGACTGTATTAATAGAAAATAATTGATGTTTTTAGAGTAAACTACGGCCAATTCCTATATGATGCCGCAGTCGTGTTCGTTTTATATTAAAGAATATTAAAATATCTCTAAAGTTTACTAGATGTCAATATTGTTTGATATTAAATGAACGATTCTCGTGTCTGCTCGTGATGTAACCTGTTAGAGATAAGAGAGCCATACATTTTATATGTAATGCCTTTTAAGAGTTTTATAAATTGGACGTTTTTAAAATAGATTCCAGTAAAGAGGGCATTGATTCGATGGTTGCAGACGCTATATGCTTGTTATTTGTATTTACTAATATAAATGTTCATTAATTAAGAGTCTTAAGTAACTGCTTAAGGTAACTATGCGTATAATGTAAGAGTACTTAGATCAATCTGAGAGTCCATATCTGACAAAAAATGATTTTATAAGTGAGTGTTAATCAAACGTCAATAAATGTATTTTTATCTTTAATTGTGGCTTATTCCCAGTTAAATAGTAATTAATACAAGTAAATGGTAATAATAGTAATCTGTTTTTATTTTGCCCTAAGAATTATCAGAATAGAAGATTATATTTAAATTTTCGTCATTACAAATATTTTAAATAAACTTTAGAATGCAAGATCCTATTTCATTTGACCCCCTCAAAGCTTCATAAAAAACAAGTACTTTCGTAAGGCTTAATATCATTAAGTGTAAAATTGAAAACATTTTTTTAAACATAATAAAAAGATGATGCTTCTCTGCTTGGGCAGCAAGGCAAAACTGCTTGAAGATCGTAAACGATGACTTTGGTTGTACCATCACTATTTTTATCAATATCTTTTTCTTTTCTAGATAAATCTTTTTCTGTTATTGAATTTTTGTTGTAAAGCTTCTTCTGTGGAAGACCTGTAGAGCAAGTAAATCTCCACATTAGTCTTTTTTAGGTAGATGAAAAGTTAGATTAAATTATGAAAAGCTAGATTAAATTCATCATTAAAGATCTTGAAGTACATAAGATAATTCCACGAAGAAACAGTTTGTTCTTTATATATCTCAAGGTAGTCCCTGTGTAAATCGGTTATAGTTTTACTTCCTCAAATGTAATCTTTAGTAGAATGCGACCGACAATATTGACTTTATTTCCTGGGGATAGAGTTAATGCGAGTTCTAATTGAATTGCTTATGCTCTCACTTATTTTTTATGTATTGCTTAGCCATGCTACCATCTTTTTTCCTTTTCTAAAACCTTTCCGCTTGCGCATACAGTTTGTTTTCGTAGGATTTTACAATTAATTGATAGCGTTGCTATAAAAAATATTTACGCACCCTTACTGGCGTCCATCAGTTAAAAAATAGTATACGTTATTTGGTTTTCTAGGCACTTCTTTATAAGAATATCCGTAACGTGATGCAAAAATAGCTTTGTACAACAGCAAAGAAATTAACTTTTTTTTTTCAAGGTAATTCAGATTCCCAGTATTCTTTAAATATTTTGGTTCTCTGTGCTTAGTTTAAATTTTCGGAAGACTTTAACTTACATTAATTTCCGCACGGTGGTAAAAGTGTTTTAGCTGGCCATATTATTTCGGATTTTTTTTTTGTCGTCTACACTTTTTAAAGTTCTGATAGATAAATAGGCTTCTCGGCTATTTCGCAATCCCTTTGTGTTTGCCTTTTGCCCGTTGCAGGCTGCCGAAGATTCTTCCAACCCACCCTTTCATTTTTTGAGGATCTCTAACTTTTATTTTTTTAATTACATTATCTGTTGTTATTTCAGCTTGTCTTTTAATGACAGGTGGATGATAAAGAGGATCTACGATGCTGCCATCTGATCCATAAGGATTTGTTTTAGAATGTCGTGAATTATACCTGAAGTTGAATTGTTATATTATCCAAAAAAAAAGTTACAGCTAAGAAATTATCCTTCTATAGGAACATACTTCTTTAGAATATTGACTTTTAGTTAGTTTTAGTTATATAACTTTAATAAAAATAGTTTATATCTTTACTTATAACTCTATATACTAAAAAGAAATGTATACAAATGATATTACCTTTAAGGAAAATGGGTCCAAACACAAATATCACCTTTTAATTAAATTAACTTATCTTTTGTCTATAATATTCCAAGATATAACTGTATTCTCTAATGCGAAGAATGTTCAGTAAAAAAAGGCCAAGCACATACTGATATATAACCGAATATGCCATAGCCATCTCTCGGAGACTAGTGTACTTAGACATGTTACTATTTTTTCTATAGTAGAAGACATTATTTGGAAGCTATTGATGCAATAGAACGAAAAATTCTTCTTCCTAATGAACGATATAATAAGGGGATAAAATTGACAATTATCACTTTGAATCATTGAACTCTCAGAAAAATAGCCAGTCAGACTGAAAAGCAAATGAACTGTTCGTTAATTTTAGAAGTAATGAGATCGGAAAATATACAAACGCTTCTTTAATTAAAAATAACTTATATTGAACTTCCACTCAGTTTGCAAATTCGTGTATTAACTTAAGAACTTCCTGTATATGCTTTAAGTCTACCTATATTTATAACGTTCACATAAGATGGCTTTGCAAGGAAATTCAAGTGTTTTGTTGATTCATAATACCACTATTTGCGTTTAATTTTATTCCTACTTCATAAACTTCGCATTAAGATCATGTACAATATACGTCTACACTTTATGAGCAAGCCGGTCTGTAAATAACTCCGTGTAAGCTGGTTGTTTTCTTCCATTATTAATTTGTGTCGAGATCCGTGTGACATAGACTATTTGCCAAGGTAATAATATTTAACTAAGACAAAGTAGCATTAAATATAATAATGTGCATCCATTCAGAACTTTGCAGTTCTTATTTTCATTTAAAAAAAAATATTACAAAGTGTTGCGCTGAACTGAAGGTTCGCCTGTAGGTAGGATACTGATTACTTTGATTAGTTTTTCAAAAATTTTCAATCTAGTTCAACAACTAGAATTAGATCAAATTCTACAAACGCAAGGTCAACCATCAGCTCCATACAGCCAATCATTTTTACATCAAAATGGTGGTGGACAGGGTGCTTCTCCAATGATGCCTACCCCGTATATACCTCCAACAACATCCCAACTATCAACTTCGGCATTTTTACATCAAAATAATGGTGGACAGGCAAGTTCTTTAAACAAAATTATGTATTCTCCTTCAATATTTCTACGTTTCAACATATTATGTATCCAATATTTCCGTTTTCTTTTTTGATTTAAATAATTTTCTTCATACAATATAATAGCTTTTATTATTAAATTTTCTTCGGGCCACATTTATCAAGCAGGAAAAAACACGCGTATTCCTGTCAAAAACTTGGAATAAAATGTTACCACACTGAACGTAGACAAAAAGTAAACGCGACGTCTACTGAGAATGGTGGTTAAAATAATGGGAAGTATATGGAACGGGTATGGAAAGTAAACGGAACGTATAGTGAGAATCGACCTTAATAATCAAGACTGTACAATACAAAAAAAGCAAAGCATCCTACAATCTGATACATATATAAGGTGTCAAAATCAAAAACGTATGTTTTGTAAATTTTTAATAATCAATCATTATTCACAATAAAAAGTAAATATCACGATGTTATTGTTTATAATTCACTGGTTTTATTTAATTACTATTTATAACTGGGAATAAGCCACATTAAAGATAAAAATACATTTATTGACGTTTCAATTTCCAATTCGGAAATCGTTCTCAAAATACAAATAGTAAATTAAACAAATTTTGTTTTTTTGTTACATAGTGAAAAAATTCTTCTGATAATTTAATTTTATCTGACTCATTTATATTGACAATTCAGACATACATTATGCATTTTAAAGTAGAACGACTTTAAAATGGTATTGCCAATATTGTTGAGTTGCGCTCCTGGGACGACTTTACTTATAAGATAGTTCATTCGATTACATGAAATCAACTTTAACTTGAGAATATCCGTCAGAAAAAATCATAGCATGTAATTCGTCTTTAAAAAGACAAACACATGACATGATGACAGTAAAATTCTCCTGTTAGTGATTCCATAGTAAATTATGAGGGAAAAAACCAAGGAGTTGTCCCAGGAGCGCAACTCAACAATATTGGCAATACCATTTTAAAGTCGTCTACTTTAAAATGCATAATGTATGTCTGAATTGTCAATATAAATGAGTCAGATAAAATTAAATTATCAGAAGAATTTTTTCACTATGTAACAAAAAAACAAAATTTGTTTAATTTACTATTTGTATTTTGAGAACGATTTCCGAATTGGAAATTGAAACGTCAATAAATGTATTTTTATCTTTAATGTGGCTTATTCCCAGTTATAAATAGTAATTAATTTACACTGCCACAAGAAAATAGCTTCAGAACAATATGGTTTTATTTATATTCAATTCATTAAATGCAAGTAAATTTAGAAAATTACGTTAACGTGGGCGTGTTGAGGTTCATTGACTGATAAATCATGTATTGGAACGTAAAATCATATTTATCTGCATAAGAAGTACTTATTATAGCTATAGAAGTATTATTTATTATCAATTCTACCTGCATATAAAAATCTATAGTAAATTAGCCGAGAATAATATCTAACAATATATTTATATACATTGTTATGCGATAACCATGAGAAAAATTCCGGTTTGGCTTTCAAAGTTTAAAAAGATTTTCAAATAAATATCCACCCACGTAATTACAAATACTAACTGCTCTTTGGAAAAATATTTGACACAGTATTGGAATCTTAACCATTTCCTCAATATTCATATTATACTGGACGTCTCATAACAAAAAGTATTATAATTAATAGTTTATAATATTAAAATGATTTAAAAATTGTTTTGATTGAAATAAGTCCATAATAGCGAAATATGAACTGCTATGTAAAAGTCTGTAGGAAATTATGTAGATACTCAAAAAACATAAGTTATATGGTGTCGATATGAGCTTTTACCCCTGCAGTGGTTGATACCCCATCTCGGGGGGTTGAAATTTTTTCAATCACAGTAACCTCGGGAATAGAAAGAGAATCAAATTTTAAATAAAAAATGTCATATAATTTTTTTTCACTAGATCAATACTTTTGAGTTATTCGCACTTGAAAAAGTATATTTTCCTAAAAAAAACATGTTTTTTTAACATTTAAAACTTTTGAAGTTGTTGGAAAAGATTTTTTTATATATATTTTTGGCATATGGGGTAGTTTTTGAGGGTTAACTTGTTGCAATTAATCAAAATTATTTTATATAAGCGGAGAATTATATTGTAGATGATCAATGCGCTACAAAAAACGATTTTTTACAATTATTTTTATTAAAAGGGGTGGATTTTAAGATTTTTCAACGGTTGAGAATGTACAAAATATCCATTATTATAATTGAAAATATTTCAATTACATCATTTAACATTATTTAAATCCGTAAAATGCTTTAATATTCATTTTTTTATATTTTCATACTGTGTATGAGTACGTACGAGTTGTGGGTACTTCAAAGTGAGCAGTCATTCGTTTCGTGTTTTGTGCTCAATGAGCGCGGGAGAAAACTAAAAACATTCTGAATAGTCGAACAGCCATCCCCT
Organism: Diabrotica balteata; assembly: GCA_918026665.1. Taxonomy (NCBI): domain Eukaryota; kingdom Metazoa; phylum Arthropoda; class Insecta; order Coleoptera; family Chrysomelidae; genus Diabrotica; species Diabrotica balteata. Next base: position 125,689,508 of record OU898280.1, on the reverse strand, counting down.
CTTTACCCTGAACTCTCTTAATGAATTGGAACGCGCAAGTGAGTTAACAATATGTGCAATTTAAATATATTTTTGACCTTTTGTTCATCGACCATTTCCGAAGATTTGAAGGGGTTTTGAATCCAAAACATAAATTTTATTTTAACATCTTGAAAAAAGAAGATGCACTCAGCAAATTTTCGCCGTAGTGAGAATGACAAAAGAGGGTTGCCAGAAGAAAGTGAAAAGCCCCAAAAGGTTTATACCGGAAGCCCATCGGAATACAACTGGCCCATATAATCCTTCAGATAGTCTACTATAGCTTGACACACTTCAGGAATTTTCCCCCAATCGTTTGTTTAGAAATTTTATACAGTGTGGATATTAAGTCTTTACCCCCCTAGTGAACTCCGTTGTATATCTTTACCCCCCTAGTATATCTGCCCAAACATTTAATTTAGTGGGAAATTGAGTATGACACTCTCAAAACAATCGAGGGTTTTCGTCAGACCAGTATCTTACGTTTTGTCGATGTACATGACCATTTAAATAGAATGTAACTTCATCGGAAAAACAAATATGTCTTAAGTAATTGATGGGTTCGACCGTTACTTGATGGAAATTCATTTTATGTAACAATAAAACACTGAAAACTTTGTTTTCAAATTTCCACAAAAATTTATTTTAACTCTTATCACTACAGCTGTTTCAGCAATCGGCACTTTGTAAATAAATTTTGTTCTAGCGAATGTCCCATATTAAAACAAAACCAGTGTGCCTACTTTTGTATTGTTGTATCGCAAAGTGTATCTCCAAACAATAAATCGTTATTAACAAACATATCCTTAAAATTAAAGTAAAGTGTGATAGATTTTAGAATTCTTCTTTTCCAACCCTTTCCAACGAACTATCGCACGACTCCCATTGCTATTTAAAAAATCTGAGGGGGTAGCTGTCGAGTGAAGGGGATGATAGGAGTGACAATTTTTTTTATGTTATAAAATACCTCTGTTAAAATAAAAATTGACGGGTTCAAGCGTTTTTCATCTTTGTCTTAAATAACAGAGTTCACTAGGGGAGGTAAGACTTAATATCTACACTGTATAGATATTTGGAACAAGAATGACTCACCAGTAGCTAGCAATCTGAACGTTAAAGGTAAGTGTTTTGCTATAGATATGGTTTTTCGGAAAAAGCATCCTTTCTCTCCATTTTAGCTCCTATAATATTGAAGAGAAAATCAAAATCTTTTGTGTCCAATAGTTACTAACAATTGGGCATTCTTTCCCTTTATAGTTTTCTTTTCTCTGTTACCATTGCTTTTTAGTTGTTTCTAATGAATTGTATGTGAACTGAACGTCTACATGAGAAAATAAAAGAATGCAGAACAACTAAACAAATAACATCGTAGCGAGACGTATCGAGGGGAGAGCGATAGGCTGAATAGACCCTCAGCATCCTAGATACTTGGTATAAGATTTCACTACGGGTGTTATTAGATACATAATGTATATATCAAAATTGGTCTGACTGACGCAATGATTGCAATTTAACATAATTGTTGTTATGCTTGCAATAGTTTGAATTATTACACTTAATTATTTTTATAACGAGTGAACGACTACAAGTCTTTTATAAAGAGTTCTTATGAAGTAAATATTCTTATTAAAACCGTTATTCTTAATAGCCATTCAACGTATATACTAATAAAATTGTTTGATATACAACAATTATTGATTAAGGTGGGACATGCAGTATAAAGATTCTGCGTTATGCAAGTATTTTTACAGGTTATGTATTTCATTATACGACCAGCCCAATTCATATTCTAAGAATTCGGCTTTCGAGAATTTGAGAAAGCTTAGGAAGCTATAGTCGAGTCACGTAAGTCTTTCAAAAGGCTTTTTGTACATTTTCCATAGGAATTTAAAGTCAACTTAGTATTGGTTAATTGATGAAATACTTGAAAAATATTGACCTATTTTAACAAATAATAGTTTGCTTAATATCTTCGCTTTGCTTATACATATACATATAAATATGTTTGGATGAGTTGGAGTTAATAAAAAGGGGCTATTAGGTAACTATTCTTTATACTCAACCTCTCAATTGTGTTCACAATTATTTTCAAGAGCTAAAATAATACAAAATATCTTACAAAGCGGAACTAATAATTGCAAAAAAAGTAGTAACTCATCTAATAAAATTATGCTGCTACACATATTTAAAAAACACTATAGTCAAAAATACTTTGTCTAATCAATGTTTCTCTTTCTTTTAGAAATATAATTTCAAAAAAATTATTTAAAAAAAATACAATTGAATTTTGATAAATTATAAATAAATTAGAATAGCATGAATTAATATCTTCATAATAATTACTGACTTACTAATACTGTACATAATTAGAGTAGCTTCTTTGATTTTTCACGTTTTACAATATGTTTCTTTTAGGACTATACTTGAATCATTTCATTGAACCCTATGATCATTTTCTCATGCGTGTTAAAATATTTAAGATCTATCAAATTCTCTATTTTTAATATAAGTTTGATGTTCACTTATCCGAACATTTAATGGCCTTGATGTTTCACCTAAACAAAACTGACCGCATTCACAAGGTATTTTATAAATACAATTCTTTGTTCTTTCTTGTACATTGTTAGTTTAAGTTATACATAAAATAGATCTCAATGTGTATGTTGTTTTGAATGTTGTTGAAATGTTGAATTTATTACATATCCTTTAGTTTTTCTGAAAATCCTTTTACGTATGGTATTGTTATTTTCTTCCAATTATTGCTTGTGCATGATGTAGGATCTCGTTCTAAGTTGTTATGTTGTATTTGGTCGATTGTTGGAAATTTCTTATTTATAAATGATAAAGGATAATCAGTTTTTAATAAAACATATGTTAACAAATCTTTTTCCTTCAAGATCGAAATTTCGTTAGAACAAGCAACTTTGGCTCTATCGTATAAAGATTTAATGATTCCCTTTTTAATATTGATATTGTGATTTGATTTGTAATTTAAATATCTGTTAATGAGTGTTAGTTTCCTATAGACCTGCGTCGCATATCCGTATCGTATATGTCAAGAGTATGGCACCATCTATTGTGAATATTATATGTGAGCGTTATATTGTGAATAAAATGACAGAAAAACTGTTTTTCTGTACAAGTTTTTAATTTTTTTTAAACAAACCTTCTTCTTATAGTAACAAACACAAAAGAAAAAGATTTTTTTACTTTAGTGAAATCGTTCTTAAGTGATGCCCGTACAAACATTTCCGAGATTCATTTTTATTAATATAGATAAAAGATCTCCCACAGTGTTAAACATAAAGCTTTATTTATAAAAGAAAGTCGGCCGATAATTGATTTGTCGTTTTATAAAGTGGAATCCATGTTAACGACATGTTATTAAATTACATAATCCTCACTTACACAACATCTTTCTTAATAAGTTCACCTGTCCTACATACAAATAGAACAGATTTTTGTAATTTCTACAATGAAATTTATATATTGTACAATTGTGTAGGTTCTTTTTATAAAACAAAATATTCATTATCAGATTTTTGGGGTTTAAGTTATTACAAGGTATGTGCCATATACTCTTATAAAATATAAGCCTAATATAAAAACATTATTATAATTTTTCCTAATCTTCAATGTTAGTTTAACATTCCTAAGTGTTTAATTTAACACTGATCCGTTTGGACGTACTTTTTAAAATAAACAACGAAATTTTCTGTAAAGATATTAAAAATTTCAACTGTAGGCAGTTGTAATAATTGTTTAAAAGAAACCAAAAAGCAATCAGCAATCATAACTTACCTATGGCCTTTTAGGATGAGGTAGAATACGGAATAACTACTCATGCTATAAACATTATTCAGAAGTGGCTAATTAGAATTATTTATGGGAAAATTTAAGATATTCTAGAGGACTGTTATATGATTAAAGTCAATTTTAACTTTAAATTATTCTGTTACAAAGCCCTTATACATATACATGAAAAAAAAGATAATATTAAACTTTAACAATCATGCCCATCAAACTAGGTACATATTCAAGGAATAATGCAATTTTACCTAAATGTAATAAATCCATACTCCAGAGATATTTTGTTTACACAGGGCCCAAATAATACAATTGTCTTCCAGAGAATTTAAAACAAATTAAAAATTATAAAAAACATAGATATAAATATCAAATCAAACAATGGATTGAAAACAAAACAACACAATTCCATGAAGAACTGATTAATGGGTAATAGTAATAAATAATAAATATCTAAATAGACTTTGATTAGAAACTACAAAATTTCTTGAGTGTACTGCAATTAATATAATGTACTTACATTTTTGTACTAACAGTTGTGTCACATGCTATAATAAAATTAAAGTATTTTTGTAAGTACGCATATGCAACTTACTATTTATATTTAGACAATTGTTAAATATTTGCTTGTATGAATATACAGGGTCATAACTATTGGGACATAGACTAAGGACAGGTTATTTGGACCAAAACATGGCTATTGGGCCAAATATGCCTTAATAAAATGTTGCTGAGAAAAAAGATACAGGGTGTTAAAGTTAATTTTTGTTTTTCGTTTTTTGCTAATAGTTTCCCTGTATGTTTATAAATTGTTATCAAAATTGGCACAGAGGCATAATCTTAGACAAGAAATAGTATTTCATTTACAATTCCACTATCAAATACCAAACTAATAAACAAAGTTGCAACTAACGTAAGGTTTCCGTTTTGACGATAAATCAAAACTAAACACACTTTAACTTAAAAGAACTCATAAAAACTCAAACTAAATGTTCTACATGGTCTCCTCCGATTTCTATGTCTTTTCTAATTCTTTTTATAAAGGATTTTCGGGCGTTAAAAAAATATTATTCTGTCCCCTTATAAGATTAGCTGCATTTTGAATGTATCTCCAAAGTTCGTCTCGTGTATTAGTTTCATTGGCATAAACTAAGGACTTCTGGTCCCAGGTAATGCGGGTTTTCTTCTTCCCAATAATGACTATTTCGCCAATTAAAAACCCCTCGTCTGGTAAAAGTTGCTTCGTCGGTGAATATAATATTATTAATAAAGTGTCTGTCATTGCGATGTTTATTCAGAATACGCTGGCAAAACGGTAACCATCGTGGAAGATCTGTTGGAAGTAAATTTTGAATAGGAGTGAAGTGATAAGGATGGAGGTTCCCTTTTTTTAGAATTCTAACAATAGACGACTGACTTACTCCTGTTGCTGCTGAAAGATGCCGTGAACTTATTTCAGGATTTTCATCTACTCTAACCAAAAGTTCATCTTCTTGATTAGGTGTGATTTGTTTCGGTCGACCACCCCGATTTTTAGTGTGAAATGACCCAGTTACACCTAAACTACGATATAATCTTGCAAAAGTTTTGTGATTTGGTTGCCTTCTGTTTGCGTATAACGTTCCATGCCGAGCGACCGCAAAAATTTTCTTGTGCGTATACGCAAATCATATCTCGCATTTCTTCATTAGTAAAACGATTGTGACGAGGAATTTCAATCAAAAAAGTAATGATTACTTTTAAAAAATGCAACATTACACTACACTGTCACATCAAAAATAATTTACTCTGAACAAATGACATTTACCAACAACAATTATCTGACAGTCCAAAGCATACTTTTCATCAATGAAATAATATTTGAAATCCTTTTTTAAGACTCTAAGCAGTTCGACTGCGTTTTGATCGAAAACGGTTGAAATTATCATGTTTAAACAAGAGTACCAATTTTATGGGTCAAGAGTACCTATTTAAACAAAAGACCACAAGGAAGACCGCAAATGCGATGGAACGACGATATTAAAAAAACTGCAGGGCCAATCTGGAAACGTCTTACAAACAGAGATGAATACCGAGAATTAGGAGAGGCCTATATTCGGCAATCCGAATAGAGAAAAGTGCTTAAAAAAAATTGGAAACTCTTAACTTAGCTAAACCAGGTGGAGTAATTAGAGAATATAATGTTTTAGAAGAAAAGTGTTTTAGAAATAATGACCAGAATGTCGTCTGGGCCAGCACGGGAATTTTTTAAATGATCAAGAGAGAAGTTAAGCTTTTGGTAAGTAACTGGGCTTATCGAATTTTCTTTAGGTTCCACTAGGGACAAGGTAGTTTTTTCTATCTAGATTTTTAGGAAACAAGCGTCATAGACTTCACTTAATGAGTGATTTTCACAGACAGCAGCTATAGTATCCACAATTTCTTGTAGAGAAGTTATAAGGTTACCGTTAACCATCAGGATTGTAACTGAGGGTAAAAAAGTTATAACAGAAATATGTCTAACTTTTTTCCCAAACTTCTGTCATAAGAGTTGTTTATATTAATAACATATTTTGACCACGAAGCTTTTTTAGACGTTTTTACTACCAGTTGGACTTTGGTTTTTAATCTCTTGAACTCCATTTTATTTTCGGGTGTTTTATATTTTTTTATATGTATTTACTGCTGATTTGCTGTCCTTTATTGCTTTTTCTCAGTCTTTATTCCACCAGGCGACTATGGTGAAATTTGCATTTAATATTTTAAATCTTAAAACAGTTGGAATTTATTACACATCATTGAATGTTACGAAGACACACAGCGGTGCTTTTAAAGACAAATTCAATATACACTTAGTTCAAACAGGATATGATAAAATCGAAATGGTTATAGGGAACTGAAAAAATAAAAGGCATCAGACCGAAAACCAAACGGATGACATCTGATCAATCCATCCGTAACACCCTCCAAAGAAAGCTTATAAAATCTAAATAAAAACAAAAAAGAAATCCTTTACCATCTTAAATGTTGAGTGTAGACAATTAACGCTCCAGCTGTACCTCTCACAATTCTGGCACGCGCTCATATAACACATGGTAGACAGAAGGGCAATTTTGAGAACCGTCCTTGGGTATTTCCACCAAGAGTAAGTTTTAACCTGCTATAAAAGGAAAAGCTATAATTACCAGACGCGGATCGAATAAGGTCAAAGGATCCTTGAATTGCTTCTTTTACCTAATGTGAAACCAAAAATAACTTTCTGTGACATTTAACATATTATATCGAAAATATCTATATAGGCAAACTATAATCACGCAGGTATCGCATATATTTTAGATGAAATGAGTATAATTTTTTGAAATTTTTGTTGCTATTTATTTTAACTAAACGAATTATGAGGATAAGGGAATTAATTCATGAAATGAGGGTTTGTCATATCTTCATCAATCTTTTGTCAATTATCTCAAAAGCAAATGATTTCACAGAAAATTGCGTTAACAATTGAAATTACAAATTAAAAAGATTAAATTTTCTTTATGATAGACACGCTGCAAAATTCAAATATACTCCTCGATGCAAATAAAACGGGATGGAAAAAAGAATGGTTTAAAAATTTTTGAATTAGTAATTTCCAAATTATCGGTTTGAGTCATTCGAAAAATCCCAACAGAAAAGCAAATTGAAAATAACCTTCTCAGGTAATTTTAGCAATGAAAGGATAATTAAAGGTAATGTAAATGTAAACAGCTCCTTCATATACGTTGAGGGTCAAGGGGGCGATTTCTTAATTTTAAGAAACCATTATGGACCCAGCGTTATTCAAAGGGCAAGTTGAGATCAGTTCGAATCCAGCATTGAATAGGCTCGAAGCTCTTGTTCGCGCTAGAAAGTTTAACACAGTTGGAATATTAATAATTTTACTCAATTCGTATCAATTGCGTCACCGACAAGTTATCTGCACATAAATTCAAGAAAACTAAATTTCGTAAATCAGCTGTCGTAGGCAATCATGTCATTTGTTCGCTGTATTACTAACTATCATTCTACCACAATTATACAATCATTACCTTAGTCTAACCCTTGATAATACTTTCTACGTCCACAAGGAATCTACGTTCCTGTAGTTGGCTGTATACCATGTATTAAAAATTTAATTAAAAATCCTTTGTAATAGGTATATTTTAGGCCCAAACGGGCTAAGTTAAAAAGACAAAACGTTTTCGGAAACCATGTTCCATCATCAGTGTCTAGGAGTACATGAATGTAGCCACCAAGATTAAATATGTGGGTAAAAACCCGATTACATATGTTTAATTACATTTAGTTTTACTAGTTGCACTATCAGTTGCACTCATACAGTCCTCGAAGACATACCGTCTCAGGACTAGCAACTTCAACGTGGAGTCATATGTCGCCATGTTACCTAATCCATCGGTAACTCTATAATCCTATATCATTACAACATTATTTTAAAACTAAATGTAATTAAACATATGTAATCGGGTTTTTACCCACATATTTAATCTTGGTGGCTACATTCATGTACTTCTAGACACTGATGATGGAACATGGTTTCCGAAAACGTTTTGTCTTTTTAACTTAGCCCGTTTGGGCCTAAAATATACCTATTACAAAGGATTTTTAATTAAACTTTCTACTTCCATTTCCAACCCACTCCTTTAGAAATACAGACAGTTTTAAGATAGCAAACAAGAAGATGGCCTCTTACCTGTTGCCTCTCGCTAGGGACAGTCGCTCTCTCTTGCCTGTTACCTATCGCTTGTAACAGACGTTCTCTCTTCTCTGTTGACTATCGTTAGTAACAGAGGTATTCTCTATACTGTTGACTGTCGCTAACAGCAGACATTCTCTCTCTCCCGCTTATAGTTATGCGAAAAATAACGCAAATACTGTTTTAAATCGTATACAGACGCAAATGTGCTCTATCTCAGTGTTAGTTCCGCGAGACAGGTGTTCAAAAACCGGTAACCTGGTTTTTTTCTCTCTACGATAGTTTATCATCATCATCATCATCTTGGTGCTACAGCCCTTAGAGGGCCTCGACCTTCTCAAGCTTTCTACGCCATTATGTTCTGTCCCTTGCTTGAATTTTCCAGTTGCCGACTCCGATCTTCTCCGCATCTTGTGTTACCCCATCCATCCACCTCAGCTTTGGTCTACCCCGTCGTCTCATTCTCACAGGTTGCGCTGTTAGAATCTTTTTTATCATGTTCGATTCAGGGGCCCGGGCTACATGTCCTGCCCACTGCAGGCGGTTTCGCTTAATTATAGTGGTAATATCTTTACCACCAAACGTATGCTTGTAGATATTCTGCAGTTCGAAGTTATATCTACGCCTCCATATTCCGTTCTCACAGACCGCTCCAAATATCTTGCGTAGCACCTTTCTTTCGAAAATGGATAGAGCGGATTCATCTATTTTCGTTAGCGTCCATGCCTCTGATCCGTATGTGAGAACGGGGACTATCAGTGTTCTATACAGCCTTATACGAGTTTTTTGAGACAGACGTTTGTTAGCTAAGTACTTTGATAGACCATAATAACACCTGTTTGTAATTATTATTCGCCTTTTTATTTCCTCAGATGTATTATTATTGGGGTTAACCGATGTCCCTAGATATATGAACTCATTGACTGCTTCGAAGGTTTGGTCATTGATGATTAAATTTGTGTCAACATTTCCAGCTCTTGTGTTTGTGTTAGTCGCCATGAATATGGTTTTATTTTGATTTATATGTAACCCCATTCGTTCTGCTGTTGCTACTAGCTCGGTTAGGATTTCCGCAGTTCTCGCCCTAGTTCTTGTTATAATGTCCACGTCGTCTGCATATGCTAGAATTTGGGCTGATCTATTAAATATTGTTCCCCTGCTATCTAAATTAGCGTCCCGTACAACTTTTTCTAAGGCGACATTAAAAAGCTGACACGCCAGCGCATCTCCCTGCCTTAACCCCCTATGTATTTGAAATGGGGTTGACGAGTCGTTTTGAATTTTTACTGCTGATAGCATCTTCGCCATTGTCACTTTTATCAAACATATGAGTTTTTTTGGAATTCCTAACTCATTCATAGCGTTGTAAAGACTTGGTCTTAAGACACTGTCATATGCCGCTTTAAAATCGACAAAAATATGATACATATCTATGTTAAACTCTTGCGCTTTTTCGAGGATCTGTCGTAGTGTAAAGATCTGGTTAATGGTTGAACGTCCAGGCCTGAATCCTGCCTGATATTCCCCTAGAAACATTTCAGTATAAGGCTTTAATCTCTCGTGCAAAATATTTGATAATATCTTGTATGCTGTATTTAGGAGAGTTATTCCGCGGTAATTATTGCATTCTAGTTGGTTTCCCTTTTTGTGTAACGGGCAAATTAAGCCTAAGCTCCATTCTTCTGGCATTTGCTCCTCAGACCAAATTCTACAAACCTACGATAGTTTACCACAATAAAAAAAAATAAATAAAATTTTTGTGACTGAAAAAAGTAGAAAAACTAAGTTTTTGATCAATTCAGGACGAACAAAAACAACATGGCTTGATGGGAGTCCAAAAGGCAATGTCAGATCTGCGACCAACAGACAAGACCGATAGAGGTGAACGGAACAGGAAAGCGCAGGACGCTATAAGACGGACAATGTAGTTGGTTTATGTCTAGGCGATACTCTCACAGTATCATTTTTATTGCAGGGTGAAATTCTTTGATACCCTAGGTATCTATCTACCATGAGCAAAGTTTTCTTTTAGGAGAAATGAGGGACTCATGGCTTAAATCAAATAATAAAATATTCATTTGCATTGTATATTACCAAAATAAAAAAAGATGGATAGTTAGATTATTTAAGTGTATTTTCTTTTATTATAGGATTCCAAAAAATACGGTATTTCATAAAAAATTATATGCATAAATTTTTAGATGCTTAATCTTCTTACATTACACTTATAATATAAGGCAAGATACTATGATTTAAGACCCTATTTAATAAATACATTATTTAAAAATATATGATTTAATATTCTATTAGGTATCTATGATTCTGTGAAAAACTTATTATACAGAATATAATTCTACATTAACAATCATCAATACAGTTGAGTCCATGGTTCTTTACCCGTGGGTCATTAATACCTGGCGAGGTAAAACACATACTTTTTATCTAGCCTCATTGTCTTCCACGCATGAACGTAAAGAGAGAGAGAGAGAGAGAGAGAGAGAGAGAGAGAGAGAGAGAGAGAGTGAGAGAATGAGAGAGTGGTACTTGGAGAGAGGGGGAGTGAAAGGAAGAGAGAGAGAGAGAGAGAGTGTGTGGAAAAGAAAGGAGACTAAAGGGAAGAATCGACATCGCAAGATTTTAATGTGTTTAACCTATCGAATTAGTATGGGTAGATCGCAAAACTTACTATAATACATAATATTGGCAGAGAAGCAATTCAAAAGTATAACGATATCGCCTGGGCAAAGTGTGTAGAACACTAACAAATTGATCGTAAAGTGTTTTATTAGAAAAGAAAATATGTGTGATATTGATATGAAACCTGTAATAATTAACATTTGGGATAACAGTTCAGAATATGAAGGTGGTGAAAATGAAATATGAGAAACGAAAAACATACGTTCAAAATCTTGCAAAAATATTATTTGAGCTAACTAATGTTTCATTATTTAAATAATTTGACCTTATAATACCTAATTTGTTATAATATCTATTACATCAACAGACTGTAAATATTATTGTATTAGTCCAGTCGCCAGAGAATTGACCAATAACAATCATACGAACAAGCTGAATTTTGCAGAAAATATTAATTTTGAGATCCCAAAAATGATGCAAAAAAGTTTACCTCTTTTACCCCCTAAAGCACCCTCGCTACAACGTAGAAAAAAATGTTTCAACTAAAAAATGTAGCTGAGATAAATGTTTATAAGAAATAAGATATAATTTTTTGTGTAGCACAAGCCGTTCTCTTAGAAACAACTCTTGAAGCGACCGTTGATTTTGCATGTCAGTTACGCGTGCTAAATCAATGTTCAATAAAATTTTTATCAGCACGACGGTAAAAATTCGATATCTTTCGATCCAAGTGTCCTATCGACAAAAATCAAGATGCATTTTAAAGGTAAAGAGTGCAACTTTCGTATGACGTGCAACTTTTTGTATTTTGCTGAGATTAAACTCGTGGCGCGATTTTTGCATTTTTTACGATTCTCGTGAGATCAATACAATTGGTCACATTCATTGACCAGTTGTAGTAAAATTTCAATTTTGAGTTGTGGTAACAAATATGAGGTATTCGAAATATGAATAAAAAACGCAGAATTTAATGTTTTACATTACAAACGATACATGTCACGGAAATGCAATCAAGAAGACGGTTTTGGGTGTAGTTTATCGCAGAAGTTTTTAATGTTTTGGGTCGTTTGTTGTGTAAAAGTTTAAATCCAGCGTTTTTAAATCATATTTCAAATGCCTCACATTTGTTGTCAAAACTCAAAACTAAAATTTCATGTTATAGGTTGTAAAGGTTAGGTTCTAGTAATCAAAACTTTATAGTGACCAATCAATGAAAGGGATCGATTTTATAGATCTCGTGAGAATCATAAATTTATGTAACACCTGTATAAAATTTGAGTTCATTTGCAGCAAAATACAAAAACTTCATACCAAAGCTGAACTCTTTAGCTTTAAAAAGTTTCTAGATTTTTGTCGATAGGTCACTTGAATCCAAAAATATCAAATTTTTACCGTCGAGCTGATATAAATTTTATTGAAAATTGATTTCGCGCGCGTAACTGACATGCAAACGCGCGCGCAAACTGGTAGTTTCAAGCGCTGTTTCTAAGAGAATGTTCCATTCTACACAAAATATGCTTATAAACATTTTTGTTTAAAATTATCTCAGCTATATTTTTTATTGGAAACATTTGTTTTTGCGTTTTATAGATTCTTGGTAAATCGACATTTTTGCGTTTTTAGCCCCCTGAGAGGGGGGTTTTAGGGGGAAGCCCGGGGGTAAACTTTTTTGCATCTTTTTTGGGATCCCAAAACTAATATTCATAGTATATATTTAATTATATTTTTTTTTATAAATTATTTATTTATTTTTTATTTGTTATTAATGATTTAAAAAAATATATTAAGCTACTTCAAATGTAGCTGTAATTCTGTACAAAATTTTAAATCAAAACTATTATTTTAAATTCTATTTATTTGGTAACGTCAAATTTTGGTGTCGCGTGGAGTAAAGTTCCGTCTTATTTCGTATGTTTTAAATGATGCACGGTTAAAGAACTATGGACTCAACTGTATGTTACTCTAACAGTGCAATTATGTTTAATCTCGTTTGATGAACAGTTAATAAACTTCATTTCACAATATCATTTTTGGATTTAAGATTCAATAGACTGTACAAGTTATTTAAGTAAATTCATTCTTAAAGGTAATCAATGTTAATCATGGACGTATAAATAAAGATGTTAATACATATTAATTTTAGTTTTATAATTGAGAACGTATAGAAGTCGAAAACTTTAGAGGTGCACATTAGAAAGGTCGAATCGTTAACATCACTATACTTTTACAATTTTTTAGTCATACCGGAATAACACTAAATAATGAAAACATTAAATTACTATGTAACCTTTCTACTTTTAATTAAGATGCCACTGTCAAGTATGATTAGGTTGAGGACAATATATTAATGGAAATAACAGATATGCGGCGTGTTTGTCAATGAGTGTACATCGGAAGAATATGTTTAGTGGAATGATTTAAACGTACAACGATGGACTTCGTAGATAAACATCTGGCATAAAACAAACGTCTATGAAGTTGGGGAAGGTTCAAAACTTCCAAATATATATAGGTGCACGTTTGTATCGATCGGTCATTCCCCTAAAATGTGGGGTTCTTGCTCTAGAATAATGAGAATTTCAACTGTCTGACGGCGGGACGGTCGAGGGCTAACAAGGGGAGAACTTTGCCTTTGAGAAAACTCCGATGGAAATTCGGACGAAACGCCCGATTCGGAAAAATTCTGAAGTGAACAGCAGTATAGCTTTCTGTAAACTTCAGTATATTGGTAAGATATAAAAAAGTTCATCTGTTTAACGCTTTAAATTTTGTTCAGTTCCAACATTTTCAAACGCAACATAATTCCATAGTATTCAGATAAAACAATTTAACAGATATTGTATTAAAAGAAGATAAAATCATTGTACAGGTAAATATATAAATTCATCAAAACTTCGTATGACCTAAGATTCTACCTTCTTCGTAAGACCCACGACACTGAGATTGGAGCTGTATAAAAGAGTTTACGACTTTCAAACAAAAGTATTGTTTTTGAACGTTTACAAAAATCTGCAAAATGTTCCTGAAAATTGTTGAAAATTGCAATATGATAAGAAAAGCGGCCTTTCTAACAGAAATTTTGCATTCTATCATGCGCGACATTGTGAAGAGTGGTGTTAAAAAGAGAAAAACAAAATCGGATGCTGAAAAACCTAAACATCTTAATATCGTGATTGCTACATGTTTAAGGAATTTGGTTTACGAGGAATACGAAAAAAAATGTACTACTAACAATTGATGTTATCTATAACATCAATTGAAAAGAACCTGCCATAAAACCACCTTACGCAGACAGCAGAAAAACTTTAAATTTACAAAATATTTGATAAACGATGGCTGATATGGAAAGTATGAGGATGGTACATTGACGTTTAGATTATTTATAAAAAATTCAAGAATATATTCACTTAGGTGTCAGCTGAAAGACGTACCTCTGAATAAAAGTTCTCGAATGATTGTGCACGGTGGATCTTCAAATAGTTGGATGCCAAATGGGCTAAAGCTTTGCAAAAAAAAAATAAAGAAAATATATGTGTAGATAGTGTAGATTATCTTCACAACAGGAACTACAAGATTGTCTCTTAGATAATGATTTGTATTTTGAAGGAAACTATAATAAGAAACAATTACCTAAAATGATTCGTACTAAAATTTACGAAAAACAATATATACTGGACACGATTGCAACAGAATATATTTTGAGGTTACCACCTTATGTTTGCATTTTCAATCTCATAGAACTTATTTAGACATTGATGATGGTTGGGACATGAACTCGGATCATTCACCCATAGTATAACTTTAAGCGATACAATAATTTAAAAATGATAATATTTCAACATTCTTCTTCTTTTTGTGCCACTCCTATCGGAGATTGGAAATCATCAAGGCTATTCTGACCTTGTTTACGGCTGACCTAAAGAGTTCATTAGTGGTGCAGCCAAACCACTCTCTCAAATTCCGCAACCATGATATTCTTCTACGGCCTGGATTCCATTTTCCTTCTATTTTTCACTGCATTATATTTTGAAGTAATGCGTATTTATATCCTCTCATCAGGTGACCAAAATATTCGAGTTTTCTTCGCTTTAGCGTTAACAAAATCTCTGGGTCTTTTCCTATTCTTCGTATTACTTCACAGTTTGTTATTCTTTCAAGCCAACTAATCTTCAGCATTCGACGGTAGCACCACATCTCGAAACTTTCAATATTTTTCATGTTGTTCTGTTTGAGAGTCCAGGCCTCTACACCGTATAATAGCGTGTTAAATACATAGCCTCTCAGCATTCTTAATCGTAGAGGGATGCTTATATTTCTGTTGCAGAGGAATTTTCTCATCTTTATGAAGGTGGCCCTGGCAATTTCGATACGTCTTTTTATTTCACTGTTTTGGTCTCCAGTTTCGTTTATTAAAGTTCCCAAGTATTTGTAACTTGATACTTTTCCAACTTGAGTGCCGTTTATACTAATATACGCTGGTTGTGTCATGTTTTTACTGAAGACCATATACTTGGTTTTTTTAATATTGATATTTATACCATAATTGTTGCAAGCAATATTTATGTCTGTAAGTAATCTTTGTAATTCTTCTACTGTTCTTGCAACTAGTACAGTGTCGTCCGCGTATCGAATATTATTTATAATCTCTCCATTAATTACGATTCCTCCGTTTGCTTGTAAAAGGGCTTCCTGACAGATGCTTTCACTATATACATTAAATAACAGAGGTGACAAAATGCAACCCTGTCGTACTCCTCTACGTATTTCTATTGCTTGTGATGTTTCAGTTTCTATTTTGATGTTAGCTTTCTGATTCCAATATAGATTGAGAATTATTCGCAGATCTTTATTATCTATGTCCTTCCTTTCAAGAATCTCTCTAAGCTTATCATGGCGTACTCTGTCAAACGCTTTTTCAAAATCGATAAAACACGTATGTACCTCCTGATTAACGTCTAGGCATCTTTGTGTGAGAACATTCAAACCGAAGAGAGCTTCTCGAGCACCAAGCCCTTTTCTGAACCCCATCTGTGTATTACTAATATCTGACTCCAACTTTTGATAAACTCGGTTGTGGATGATTTTTAGAAATATCTTTAATGAGCCACCTACTAAAGAAGATTTCAACATTAACTAATAAATTAACGGATTGGAACGGTTAACAAACTACGTCTTGAAGAGAAAATTAACCTGGCAGTACCGCTACAAAAATAGCAGCTAGATGATGCAGTTGAACTATTTGCAAAATATCCTGCAAGCAGCATGGGAAAACACTTATGTGCTGAAACATAGGACAAAAGGAAGTAGTTATATAAAGGAAATAAGAAAATTAATAACCGATAAAAGGAAACTATGAAGAATATGGCAACAAACTACGAACGCTAATAAAACATGCCGATGTATCACTTAGTATTTTTTTTTTCGACAGGGTGGCAGATTGATAATTTTTTGACATTTCATTTTTTAACCATTTAAAAACAAAGAAATATAAAGTTTTGTTTTTCCAATATCAGATTTACCTGCTCTTTGACTATATACATATTACACATTGTTATTTTATGATTTAATTCTTAGGTACATCATTAGATAATCTTTAAACCATTACCCTTTTTTTCTGAGCTGTTTCTCGATAAAACATTTTATATCTTCAAGATATGTATAACACAATAATATATAATAATAATACCAAAAAATTAGGTTGAAGTTAATTTAATTTTAAAGTTCAAAATTGGTATACGTAAAAAAATGTATTTTCTCAGTTCCAACAAAGCGATTTTGTTCAGTCTTTTTTTAATCCGACGCAACTTGAATAAAGATACCGAAAAATCGCATTACCAAATCCCAAAGATGCTTTAGTTTTGTTATAAATAAATTTATTTATACTCCAGTCCTTACAGACGAAAATGCCACTGAACCTCTAAAAATCATACGAACAAGCTGAACTTTGCCGAGAATAAAAAATGTGAAAAAAAGTTTACTACTCCTATCCTCCGACTTCCTCCTAAAACCACCCCCTCCTAGGGAAGAAAATCGGAAAAACTCTATTTACCAAGAATGTCTACGTCGTAAAAACATATTGGCCAACATCACACCAATCAAGGACAGAATCCTAACTCAGCAGGAAGTATGTCCTAAGAACCATAGCTGGCTCGAACAACAGAGCAAAACGAACACTAAGGACGTCTCGCAATCATAGAGGGCAAATACTGACCAGGTTTCCCACTAAGAAAGTTCCGTTTCCTCCAGCAAAACTTCTGCACAGCACTGGACATGAACTTCCTGATGAGTATTTTGAAATTCTAGAAACATTCCCCATACACTATCGCAGATAAAGACTGCGCTCCAAAAACGCTGATAAAGAGTCGTCCCTACTATATGGCTGGTAACTCCTGAAGTACCTCAACTGGCATGATAGGTAATTCCCACTTCTTCTTGTGCGTTCCTATCGATCACACATACAAGTCACCCTGTGCTCCCCCCTGCTCCTTAGTAGTCCACTACTTCTAACATCGGGCATCTTTTAATTGACATTTATCATACCCCAACAACTCCGTTAAAAAAAGGAGTAACCCATTCTTTGAAGAGGCTCAGGCCTAAACAAGGTTAAAACTCACGTGTCAAAAGTTGTAAAAAAATATTTATTTCAAATACACAATGTAACTGAGATAACTTTAAATAAAATTGTTTATTAGCACTTTTTGTATTTGTATTAGCATTTTTTGTAAAATCAACCGTTCTCTCAGAACAAACACTTGAAGTGACCTGCAATTTTGAATATAAGCTACGCGCAACAAATCAATTTTATATAAAATTTGTATCAATTCGACGGTAAAACTTCGATACTATAAAAAATATGGCAAAAATCGAGCAGCGTTTATTTATTTAACACTTTTATAGAAACTAATTGCGGCAAAATATAAAAATTGCAAAAAAAGCTGTACAAAACGTTTTTTGACTTTTGCCGGTAGGACACCCTCATCAAAAAATATCGGATAGAATTAGAAAGGCCCATGGAGGATGGGGGAAGTAAGAAAATAAATAAATATACAGAAAACTTCATCCATTTAGTATCAACAAAAAAGTTATGTATTTTTAGTAAGTTACATTTGTTTGTTCTGCCTTACACATAATAAAACATACAGTATATTTGAATACAAAAATACATTAAGAAACAAAGTTAGTTCAAGATCCGTTTAAATATGCAATAATTAAAAACAATAAAATTCTTTACACTTCATAAACAACAACACAAACCTAATCAAACGTAAATGCAGAACAGTAATGAGAGCGTATATTTTACAACTACTGCTTACAAAATGAACACTAGTTAAATTAACAATGCTAATCGATTCGTTTAAAACCAATTATAATACATTTTTAGAAAGCGATCAGATTGTAATATTAATTTATTGCTATTAATAGGGTTTTATTTATTGTTAAAATTAGGTGGGCGAACTCGATCCATAATCTTGGCAGAAATCAATTAACATACATATACAGCTAAGAAGCTTTATATGTGGATTAGAAGTATAAAACGCTCTGCAAAAGATAAGACATAAAAAATACGAAGAAAATAAGATTTACCGACGTCGTGAATAAATCAACAACCAATCAATCAATCAATATTATACAAACCATCGAAAACATCTACCTCATTAATCGAATACAGGCAAAGATAAATGGAAAACTAACACAGTGTATACCATTGCAAAGCGGAGTCAGACAGGGTGACTTTTTACGCCCACTTCTCTTTAATATAATAATGGACGAAATAATACAAGCAGTACGTAAAGGTCATGGCTACAGAATGGGGAACAAAGAAATCCGAATATTATGTTGTGCAGACGACGCCGCATTAATCGCCGAGACAGAAGACGAGCTCCAAAGATTAACACATATCTTCAATACAACAGCTAAGAAATACAATATGATATCAGCAGAAAAAACCAAATATATGACAACATCTAAATAGCCACTACGGTGTAAAATGGAAATTAACGGAAAAATAATAAAGCAGGAAGCAAGGTTTAGATATCTGGGAATAGATCATCGAGCAAAAAGACAATAGAGGGAATGTAAAGGTAGTGGGGGCAAACATATTGTTAGACAGGAAGTGCGATCTTTAGAGGCCACATTAAACAAGGAAAGAGAGTCTCTCTCCTTGTTTGACATCAAATTTAGTTGGGTTATGTTATTGTTTGTCCCAAATGTCACATGAAATCTTATTTATATGGAAGTTTTTTAACAATTGTGTCGCATTTTAGACTCTTATCATTAATAATTAATTAAAACTTTCTCGTCCAAGACACATTCTGAAAAATATTATATAGCTACTGTTGATAAGTGTCGGAAAATTTAAATTTCGCGCATTCGCATTTCCGGTTATGTCCGCCAGAGGCCACTTTTTTGGTCACCTTTTCATAAGGATTAGATTCCCTCTTTTGTCTTATTGCTCGATGGAATAGATATAACTAGTTACGGAGATGTTGAAGAAGAAGTACGATAACAAACCTTAAAAGCAAGTGAAGCGGCAGGTTTTCTTATTGACACAATCTGGAAGAACAAACACCTAAGACAAGACACAAAAACAAGAATCTATAAAACAGCAATTAGACCTATATTAACATACACGGCGGAGACAAGACCTGACACATCTAAAACGAGACGACAACTAGAAACAACAGAGATGAAAATACTTCGACGAATATCAGGAAAAAGTCTGTTAGATAGAGAGAGAAGCGAAAACATAAAAAGAGCATGCAATATAGAAGACATAAATGGATGGGTGACAAAACGAAAACATGAGTGGAACGAACACATGAGTAGAATGGCAGAGGATAGAATAGTACGAATAGCACGAGATAAGTCACCAAATGGACGAAGAAGTATTGGCAGACCAAGAAAAATATGGAGCGACAACTTAAACAATTTAGGAGGCTAATATTGAAGAAAAAACAGGCTTTAAAGCCTACATACAAAAAGGAAGAAGAACTACTGTACTGTACCTTCCAAAAGCTATTTTTGGAGTTGCGGGTAATAAATTATAGGGTCTCTTCTAGCTACTTGGACAATAAAACGATCGTGGCAAGCCGTTGTTACTTTTTAGCGACTTTATCTTTATCTATTCTTAAGCGTTCTTAACTTCTGATACCAAGCATAGGTTTTTAACACAACAACTTGTGTTACACCTACCATGGCAGCTATGTATCTCCTATTGCAGCTATGAGACACTCCTCGCTCCACAAGACCAATAATCTTTCCCCAAAATCATGAATTTTTGGCATATTTTCGGCTTTGAAAGCGAAGCTTAGTTTATTTATTTTCGTTATTTACAACTAAAACAAATAATCTATACCGTACTGGTCTATGTTATCCGATTGTTTTATTGGTTTGTTTATTTTCAATAAAAACTTTATTCTTCGAGAAATAACATGTTTTTTTTTTAAATAAATATTGGTTTGAAATACATGGTGAGTTCATGTAAGTTTGGTTGTGTGTACATTTTTTCTTCTTCTAGTTCCATGACCGTTATCGATCGTTGGATATCATGTTGGCTACCATATTCGCTATCGTGACTTTATTGACAGCAGCTCTAAATAACGATGTAGTTGATTTTCCATACCATTGCCTTAGATTTTTCAGCCATGATGTTCTTCGTCTACCAGGATGATCATATTTTTCAGGGTGTCTCATAATGTGACCGAAGTATTCCAGCTTGCGTTTCTTTATTATATTGACCAGTTGTGTTGTTTGGCTCAGCCGTCTAAGGACCTCCTCATTTCTAACTCTGTCGACCCAGCTTATTTTCAGTAGTCGTCTGTATACCCACATTTGAATAAATAAATGTACCAACAAAACGATATGAATTGTACGAATTTAATTCCAACTTCCTAACTAAAACAAAAACTGTTGGAAGACTAAATGAAGCAATACTAATGGACACATTGATAAGACAACAGCAGCGGGGTGCAAGGGTATATGCAAATGCACCCCCCTGAAAATTATCCTGGTAGCGGCCATAATGGCAGTGTTGTGAAAAGTTCCAACAAAGTATTTATTCGCCAAACTATAAAACAAAATATTCTAATTATAAAGTCGCTAGGTCCAAATTCTACAGTAAGTATTCTTTGACAGGTCAATGATAATTAATCGTTTGTCCGGTGGCAGTGCAACAAGCAAAATCTCTCTCTTTCAATTATTCACAGCAATTCGGACATCGGCAAATAAATTACGCTTTTAATAACCCATATAAAAACATGAGAACTCTTAATTTGCGTGCGGTATAACTAACTCATATAAATTCAAATCATTCGTACTAGTTCATAATTGCGAAAAACCTATTATATAAGTTCGTCTCTTGTTCATGTTTAAATAAAAAGACTAAAAACTTTTAAATGCGCATTCTTTATTCTAATACGCTAGTCATTCACTAGGAACCTTAGAGTAAAGAAAGTAAGCAAATAGTAAAAACAACCTTCAGACACTGTTAAAAACATTCAATCAGATTCGTAAAGAATATTATGTTAATATCAACAGATAAAACGGAATGCCTACTAGATATCGATGGAAAAATCTATCCCTAGATCCTTTTCTGCTTCTTTATTTGTACAATTCACTGTGTGTGTTAAAATCACAATTTTATTAATATGTACAAACTACCAATAAAACTAATTCACATCTTACATATTACATGTCGGTTTGACCGACATACACTTTTGAACAGGAAACACATGGAATATAATACACTACATTGAAGTTATCCAGTTTTTTAACTCTTTCTGTCAGATGTGTAAAGTATGTCTCTAATCGTTTATACACTGAATTTGCTATAACTATGTTAAACTGTCTGAAAAGGTAAAATAGTTTCGAAAATCGTAAAATAGTTATCAAAACATCTTTTATCAACATCTGTTTGCCTTGCAATTTTTAGAAGGCTCAGATTATAGCAGAAATCTGAATTGTGTTTCGAAACTATTTTACGATTTTTGTAATTATGTCGCTACCGCGTCCGTATTGAAGCCATGTTATTGTTGCTTCTTAAAAGGCAGAAAATATTGATTTTTCACGTTGAGAACTCCTAGGAATAGCTGTTCTGATGAGACCTATTAGGTCGAAATACGTATCAACAGATACATAGGATTTGTTTGCGTGAAATCAAATATTTGCTGCCTTTTTTCATTTTATTCGGATTTACTCTGTGTGAGTACTAGAAGCACAATTCGCTAAGGATTTCTGCTTAGTTGTAAAAGACATGTCGTGGAATGCAAATTTTAGATTCCCCATGTCTCTTTTAACATCTTTTATCAACGTCTGTTTGCCTTGCAATTTTTAGAAGGCTCAGATTATAGCAGAAATCTGAATTGTGTTTCGAAACTATTTTACGATTTTTGTAATTAGATGTCGCTACCGCGTCCGTATTGAAGCCATGTTATTGTTGCTTCTTAAAAGGCAGAAAATATTGATTTTTCACGTTGAGAACTCCTATGAATAGCTGTTCTGACGAGACCTATTAGGTCGAAATACCTATCAACAGATACATAGGATTTGTTTGCGTGAAATCATATATTTGCTGCCTTTTTTCATTTTATTCGGATTTACTCTGTGTGAGTACTAGAAGCACAATTCGCTAAGGATTTCTGCTTAGTTGTAAAAGACATGTCGTGGAATGCAAATTTTAGATTCCCCATGTCTCTTTTAACATCTTTTATCAACGTCTGTTTGCCTTGCAATTTTTAGAATGCTCAGATTATAGCAGAAATCTGAATTGTGTTTCGAAACTATTTTACGATTTTTGTAATTAGATGTCGCTACCGCGTCCGTATTGAAGCCATGTTATTGTTGCTTCTTAAAAGGCAGAAAATATTGATTTTTCACGTTGAGAACTCCTAGCTGTTCTGACGAGACCTATTAGGTCGAAATACGTATCAACAGATATATAGGATTTGTTTGCGTGAAATCAAATATTTGCTACCTTTTTTCATTTTTGTCTGAAAAGGTTTGTGATCTGTGGTGATAAACCCCTGATGTAAGGCAATCTCCCATAGAAAAGTTCTACTGATTCTCCTTCTAATGCTTGTCTTTGGTGTGTTCTTGCCGTTGACATATCTTGGGAGAGCAATATCATATGTGCAGTTCCAACTGACAAAATCAACTACACTCTTAACATATTTAACTCCTCGACACTTATGTAACCGGATATGAGGATAATAGAATAAGGTTGGACTGGTACAGAAAGAAAACATTCTCAGGTAGATATGTACCTTTTCTCTCTTATCATTCGGATGAACAGAATATTAACATCATCAAATGGAAAGGTCTCAAAAACAGAATAAAAAGAATTTGTAACCTTTCTAACTACAATTCAGTGTACAAAAGATTAGGAACATACTTCACTCACCTGACAAAGTTAAAAAACGGGATAACTTCAATGTAGTGTATTATATTCCATGTGATTCCTGTTCTGAAGTGTATGACGGTCAAACCAGCCAGAAACTATCAAAAAGAAAATTTCATAGAAATGTGCTACATTCAAAACTGTAGCTCTTCTATCAACTGTAAGAAAGATGTGGAAAACTTGAGTTGTATTTACTCATTTTTCTTCAACAATACACAGATGACCTACCTGCACTTGAGAACAGATTTCATTTCCCAGCTGATTGTATTTTTTTAAAGTTTTGTTCCAACTAGTGGTTCCAGGTTATTACATGAGGTGTAAATATAAATTTAACCTTGTTACATATGACATCGAGATATTGACAGAAGATAGCAAGATTTTCAACAAAAGACAATAATTCTTCTATTCTACTTCTTCCCTTTGAGGTGCCTTTGACATGAAGTTGTAATTTTTGTTGTTTTTATGTTGTATTTGTAAAAATACCCTTTTATGTTGTAATGTTTTTATTTAAAATTTTAATGATTTTTTTAACATATTTTATGACAATGTTCACAAGGACTAACTGAACATTTTCAATGTAAGTTTTAGATGCTAACTTCCACCACTTGTATTAAATAAGTTTTCCATTTCAGTGCTGATGAAGGTGACAGCCTATCACCGAAAATTTCATATTTTGAAGAAAATTCTTCGCCAAACTGGCTTATACCATGTTTAGCCAATCCTTTACCTGACGCTTTCCTGAAAGTTATCCACCAAAGAAGTGTATTCTTAGAGTCGTTATATATACTGTATATAATATAAACGTTAGTGGCATATTAAACAACGTTGCTTTAATCTTAGTACAACTTGCTTTTGTAGTTTTTTGTTAAACGTGTCAGATCTTCGGGTTAATAGCACTTGAGATTTTTATGTCCACGGTAGAGTCGCTAACCCTATGAGAGAACAATCAATCTGGACTAGAGGACCAAAATTTTTTGTGGGGACTTGTTACCTTGCCGATCATTCGCAGCGCCGGAACCGCCTTTCGCCCCTCTCCCATTTCTGAAGATACAGTTTCCGATTTTGTTTTAATAGCAACATATCTTTTATTTGTATTCTTAACTGCTTCAAATAAATTTCCTTAGCCTTAAACTGATTAATTAATAACTGTCAGTTCCGTTAACTCTTCATTTGGTCATCTGTTCTAATATCTCACGTTAATAAAATCCTGTTCAAATTTAATTAAACCATCGTCAAAGTAATTATCTTTTTATGTTTCTCAATTTTCCCCATAAATCTACTTTAATGAAATAAAGCACTAACACACACTTTTTCGTAATTCTTCGTTGTGGATCGCATTCATAATCTTAGCAAATGGTTTTAATCCATTTACTTAATGCCAGCTTAATTGTTAGACGATAAATTTTTATTACCTTCAGTGTGAACTTTAAAGGGCACTGATCTCTTCACGCAGTGTTGTCACTCATCCAGTTCGTCGAGCAGTTCAAATGAGCATTGCAAACAAAAAGTTACTTGGATCCATATAAGTACATGTGTGTAGCGGTACCAACGAAACGTATAAGTATGATAAAACAAGTACTTATAATGTTATATCTGTTGGAACAGATCACAGTATTAGGATAAACGTATTTACAAATTACCCGATAGTATAACAAAATCTATTATTATACAGGGTAAGTCATGAGGAACTTAATGGAGGCCCCTATAGAGAATAACAAATAACCATTAAAAAGTGTCTGCTCCCATTGTTTAATAATATACAGGGTGAGTTGTGAATTTTTTTGATTTGTGAATTTTGATTGATATATTCTATTATATAGATTCTATTTATCATAACTTTTGAACGCTACACGTTCGATGTGTCTCATATTTTCGTCAAACGTTGCACTACCAGCACCCAATCAACTGATTTATTCATACCAGAAAAATATCAGGTCAGGTTTTAAAAATGACTTTTTGTCCATTAAGAAATTTCACCCTGTATAAGGTTTTTGAAAACTCTAATTAGAATTTTCTAAGAGAACTAAAGATCAGTAAGAAACTCTCAGCAAAATCTAACCGCAACTATTACAATGTTTTGAACATATTTTGAGGTTAGACATAGTCAATATGGAGACTTATCATTCAACAGAAAGTAAAAGGCTGAATACCACGATGAATACCTCCAAGGTTAATTGTCCAGATCACCATCCATCCAATGGCACTACAGCCCAAATCGGGCCTTAGCCTCCTTTAACAAGCTTCTGCAATCATTTCGATTTACCGCTGTTCTTTTCCATGAACGCGTTCATAGGCAGTTGCTGGCATCCTCATCGACTTCATCTTCCCATCTCTTTTTAGGTCTTCCAACATGTCTTTTTCCCTGCATTCTTGCATTTAGTAGTTTTCTGGGGATTCTATTCTCAGTCTTCTTCTCTTTCAGTTTAGTGTATTGTGCTAGAGTTGGTTCGCTATATTGCTCGTATATTTCTCTATTATACCTAATTCGCCAGTTGTTGTTTTCACTTATTGGGCCCAGTATCCTACGTAATATTTTTCTTTCAAACACATCTAATGCATTGACAGATTTCTGTGTCACGACCCATGTTTCACAACCATAACTTACTATGGCCCTGATTATTGTTTTATAGACCCGGAGTTTTGTTTTCCGGTGTACGTCTCGCGATTTGAATATGTGGCCTGTCGCGAAATAGGCTTTATTTGCCAGCATAAGCCTTCTATTTATTTCCGGTTCTTCTTCATTGCTTGCGACCAGATCCATTCTTAGGTATGTAAATCTATTCAAATGTTCTATATCGTCAATAAAGTGCTGTTGCGCCGATCTATTTGATGTGGTTTGTAAGAGTAGTTTTGTTTTATTTGTATTTATTGCTAACTCCACTGCTTTCGCACTCTGTTTCAACTCAACGTAGGTTTCTTCCGCTGCATTCACTGCTCTACTCTGCGTATGCTGATAATTGGGTAGATTTGTTTGTAATTTCCGCTCACCATCAACCGTCTAATAACATATTCAAGAACAAGATTAAAGAGCGTTGAAGCCAGTCCGTCGCCTTGTTTCAGTCCTTGCATTATCGTAAACGCATCAGTGATCTGTCCCTGAATACATACCTGTGCTTCTGTTTCTGTCATTGTCATTTGCACAAGTCGTATTAATTTTGATGGTATGCCAAATTCTTCCAATATATTAGGTAGAATTGTTCTATCTATTGAATCATAGGCTTGTTTAAAATCTACAAAGAGATTGTAAACGTCCATGTCATATTTCCATACTTTGGCTAGTATTTGTTTAACTGTAAATAGTTGGTCAATGGTAGATCTATTTTGCCTAAACCCTGCTTGATATTCCCCAATGATTTTTTCCGTGAGAGGTTTGAGTCTTCGATTAATGATGTTTGTGAGTATTTTGTGTCCCGAACAAAGGAAAGAGATGCCTCTATAATTCTGACACAACAGTTTGTCTCCTTTTTTTATGAATAGGGCAGATTTTACTTTTCTTCCATTGTTGGGGGATTTCTTCTTCTATCCATATCTCTTTTATTAGCTGGTACATTTGTTGTGTCAAATTTCTTCCTCCTTACGTGAGTAGTTCTGCCGGTATTTTATCTATTCCCGGTGCTTTATGGCTTTTTTGTAGTGGATTGCCGCATGGATCTCCTCTAGTTAATTCATTTTCTTCTCCATATTCCCAGAGTTCTTGTTGTTGCACCTCCTGCCGTGCCTGCTGCTGCCTCTGTAGTTGTAATGCTGGTTGTGTCCCTTTGTTTAGTAATTCTTTAAAATATGTCATCCAGGTTTTCTTAATTTCGTCCATATCGCTAATGATTTCACCCTTCTTATTTTTGCAGAGGCTAGTCTTCGATTTGTATCCCTGTCTTAGATGTTTAATAAATTGGTATGCACTACGTGTTTCTTTTCCTTAAGCTCCCTCTCTATGTTTGGTATCCGTTGGTTTTCGTACTTTCTCTATTTCTGCATGCACAGTTTATCTGCTCCTCGTCTTTTGTTCTCAAATTTTGTTTTTCTCTCTCTAGTACGTCTGAGTATGTAATTCTTGTGTGCTTCATTTCTTTCCTGTATAGCTTGTTTGCATTCTTCATCGAACCATGATTCTTCTCTCCGTTGTGTCTTTTTTCCTAGGACTTATTTTGCTGTATTGAGTATGATACTGCTTATGGTGTTCCACTGGTTTTCTATTGTGGAGTCTGCTTTGTTTTCTTCTAATAATTTTTCACCCACTGTTCTCTCAAATATTTCTTGTACCTCAGAGACTTTTAGGTTATCAAGTTTAGTTTTTCTCGTTTTGGATATTTTTCCTTTACCTGTCGACTGATTTTGCATCTAAACCGTGTCTAAACTATCAGGTGGTCTGAGTCACAGCTTGCGCCACATCTACGTTTTACATCTAATATACTAGTCGCCATTCTTTTTTTAGCCAGTATATGGTATATTTGATTGATTGTATTTCCATCTGGTGATATCCAGGTGCCCTTATGTATGTCCCGATGGGGAAGCATGTCGAACTGATAATCATATTCTTTCCAGCTGCGAAATCTATTAGTCCAGATCACAGTAAGTTGCAAAAGAGCTATATATAATAGAAATAACCAGAGACAGAGAATCCTATGGAGCCGGACCTCCATACAGAAGATCACGACGACCACTACACTCCCTCCAGGGGTCAAGACTGAAGAGAGAATTCTCACCAATACGTTTTTCATTTCTTTCGTATAATCCTAGAGCATCCAGGATGGCTTTAGGTACAGCTGGTTCCTAAAAAACTGATACGACTCTTAGTAATATTTGATAATTTTGAGCAGTGTATTTGATTGGTATGACATATTATATTTATTATGACAGGCAAATAATAAAAGAAACTTGATTCTTCTTCTTCTTCTTTTGGCATCATAACCCTGGATGGGTCTTTGTCTGTCTGGCTACGTCCTTCCATTCAGATCTCTCTTGTGCCCTTCTTCTCCATTGTCTTATGTTCATTGTTTTCAGGTCGTCTTCCACGTCATCCAACCATATCGTTCTGGGCCTTCCTTTTTTTCGCTTTCCTATGGGCTTCCATTGTAACATGGAAGAAAAGAAACTTGATTACAAATGTTAATTCATAAATTGTAATAATTCTTAAGGTCTAAATTTTGATATTATTTTGAATTCCTGCATTTTATAAAGAGTATATAAATGATAGTCTTTACATAAAATAGGATTGTTGATATTATTTTTATTATTATTTAGGAATAAAATAAACGACTTAAATCAACAATAATTAAAGCAAGAATTTTAATCAAATTAAAAGATAACTGGGCACTATCAGAGACAGTAAAACATTTTAACATAAGCAGAATCACAGTTTTTCTATTGATAAAAAATGGAGGGCACAAGAAACTCTCGAAAGAAAGCGAGGGTCTAGAAGACCAAAACTATACTTAAGTTAGGTATGCAAAAATAAAATTAATACTTTGTAATAGCTCCATCAACATTGATAACAGCTTGTTGTCTTCGGTCCATCTGCGTGAAAGGAACTATGAAATTGTCTTCTTCAGAAAGCTCTTCCCAAACCTGTTGTATAACGTGCTACAGCTCATCGGCATTTTGAGGTATAAAATTACGCTGATACAACTGTTTAATAACAAACTCCCACACATTCTCGATTAAGTTTAAATCTGGACTGTAGCTGGTCCATGGTAAGGTTTCGATGTTGTTATTCTGGAGCAACTGGTTTATTATATTTGCAGTGTGAACAGGACAATGATTATCTTATTTGAGGATAAAATTATTTTCTGGATACAACTGTTCTACACTGGGAAACATAATGTTTTCTAGAATATTCATCTAATTCTGCCATCAATAAGCCATACCATTCCCATTCCACTAGATGAAATCCATTCTCATACAGTGGCGCTAAAATATCCCGCTGCTCGATATCTATCAACAAATAGAAGATTAAATCTATTATAATCTGGTCTATATACCCCAATTTTGCCCTTTTTAGAAGATTGAAAAATTTTCTCATCTGTAAATATTACCCTGTCCTAAAAATCTTGATTTTGTAGCAGATGGTTTAAAGCAAATATAAGTCTTGATTGCTTTTGTTGTGGTGTAAGAGCTTGTTTTTTTTGCTGCAATTCGATACCTAAGACGCGATGCTTTAATTCTGCGCCAAATTGTTGTCTTTCTTCCTGGAAACTGTGACATAATTCTTGCAGTTTTCGCATCTTTAAAACGATTCTCTTCTAATCTCTCCAAAAGCGTACGATATTCATGAGCGGTACTTTTGGTCTTCCAGAACCTTGCTTTCTTTCGAGAGTTTCTTGTTCTCTTCATGTTTTATTAATATTAAAAACTGTTGTTCTGCGTAGGTACGTTAAAATGGTTGGCTACGGCAGATAGTGACCAGTCATCTTCTAATTTCGTTACAATTCTTGCTTTTAGTTCTTCTTCTTTTTTCGTTTTATGGCCTCCACCTCTTAGGTACGTGGCCAGCTCATGTATATATTTTTATTTCAATTATAGAAGGGAATTCTCCTCACAGAGATTCTGGAAATAACCATATTCCCTTCAACTATTTTGGACAATTTATAGTGGATATTCTAAAATAATTCTATATGTCATTAATGATATAGATTTTTCTTGTTTCATCTATTAAGCTATGTAAGGTATATCTGGAATTTGGCATCTTGGACAGGACATCAGTGGTTAAAGGATAGGTTAGGTTGGGTATTTATTTATATTTTACTTACATTTTAATTTGGAAAATATTGATAAACTTACCAATCGTTTTCAAGGTTTTAACATTGATATTGTGGAAAACATTTTGTACTGAAATGGGCGTTGGGCATCCATCTTTAATAAGTTTTTGATATAAATCAAATAGTGGTGTCTTATTGATAGGACACTCTAGCAAGATGTGTATTATAGTTCCTATTTGACCACACTCACAAAAAGGGGAATCAATACAGTTAATTTTAAATAGATGATCTGGTGCCAAACAATGTCCTGTTCGCAACCTAATAATTGTTGTCAGGTGTCTACGGTCTACAAAGTCAAACTTATGAAACCATGGTTTTATAGAGAATTCGCTTTGACATTGTTGATACCACTTTCCCTTTTGTTTAAACTGTTTAAGCCAATCAAATTTAAATTCATTTATTAACGTTTGAGTAAGAAATGAAAGATAGTCCATTTTATCAATTTTTATGTTAGCTGGGATGTTTAGGGTTCTACCTATATTCGCCAATTGATCTGCCACAGTATTTCCTTTTACTCCTGAGTGGCCTGGAATCCAGGCTATAATAATATCAAATCCTGCTTCATTTGCCTCAAGTATTAATCTTTTAGTTAAATTTACAATGTGGTTATTTGTTCCCCAACAGGTACTTTGTAATTTTTGGATTGCACTTTTTGCATCAGAGAATATTATTGCTTTTTTAATATTTTTTTCTAAGCAAACTTCTACTGCCTTATTAATGGCAATAATTTCAGCAGTGCATATTTGTATGTGATCATGTAGTCTAGATGCATAGTTATAATTTATTGATGGAATGTGAACTCCAAACCCTACTGCCCTTGAACTGGGTTCCAATGACCCATCTGTAAATATCCAAGTGAATTCTTCATAGATGATTGAGAATTCATTAAGAAATTGTTGATTACTATATGTTTCTCCTTTTTTGTTTTCGGAGAATATTGTTTTAATTCTTTCTATTTGATATTTTAGCTCAATCTGGTAACAGGACTTAATACTATCTTTAAATAATTGTTTAAGATCTTGATCAAATTTACTTTTAATGTAAATAAGATATGGTGTCTCTTTTAATTTCCACATTCCTATCTGATTATTGATTTTGAACTCTAGCTCAGACAATATTTCATTCAAAGGGTTTTCTATATCAGCTGAGATTTTAAGATAAAATTTAGCAGACAGGATTTTTCGTCTGATTTCTAATGATGTTTCTCCACTCTCAGCTAATAAGGCATTCGTAGGAGTAGATCTCATACAACCTGTGATAATCCTCAAAGCTTTAAATTGGATTTTGTCTAATGTTACGAGGTTGGCTTTACTGCAGGGTTTTAGTACTGTACATGAGTAATCAAGGTGTGATCTTATAATACCTTTATAAATTAACAGAAGTGAAATAGGGTCTGCTCCCCACCATGTGCCACATAATGCTCTCATTATATTCATTCCTTTTTGAGCTTTCGTTTCAATATTTTTAATGTTTTCTGTCCAGTTTAAAGAATTATTAAAAACTAACCCTAAATATTTAATAGAGTTTTTGATAGGAATGATCTGTCCATCTATTGTTAAAGGTATGTCATTTATTGTGCTCCTCATATTACTAAATATCATTGCTGATGTTTTATCTATTGATAAAGGAAGCTTATTTTCAGTTAGCCAAATAATAATGTCTCCAAGGCAATCATTAGCAAGTCTAATAAGATTATTTATGTTTTTGCCAGTTATTACAAGAGCTAGGTCATCAGCGTATTGTATTAATTTGAAATTGGCTGGTATAATGTCATGTAATGATTTAGTGTACACATTAAATAAAAGTGGGCTTAGAGGTGACCCTTGAGCCAAACCTCTATCTGTAGTGTTGGGTCCAAATATTTCATTCTGCTTATCTCTCACATAGATCATTCTATTATTCAAAAATTCAAATACTAAATTATTATATGCACTAGGAATATTTAATTCAGTCATTTTTTTATATAGCAGATATATATCTACATTATCATATGCAGCTTTTAGATCAAGAAAAACAGTTAATACCACCTGCTTATCAGTAAATGCATTAAGTACTATATGTGATAGTAGTGTATGTGCATGATTGCAACTAAGTTCCTTGCGGAACCCTATTTGATACTGCGATAAAATGCTGTTGTGTTCTACAAACCATTCTATTCTATTCTTAATTATATTTTCCAGTACTTTACCTACACATGAAGTTAGGGCAATTGGTCTATAGCTCTCTGGATTATCTGGGCATTTAGTAGGTTTCAAAAAAGGTAATATTAATGTTTGTTTCCATTCAAAAGGAATTTTACTCATTTCTATGATATCATTAAAAATTTTAATAAGATGAGAATGTGCTATTGGGGGTAAATTTTGAATCATAGAATATGATACACTATCTAACCCTGTTGCTTTATCTTTTTTGGAGTATATAATATTTTTATACTCATTAAATGTAATCGATTGAACACTTTCATTATTATCATTGAACAAGGTAAAGTAGGGATTTACATTACAAGAGGTTAAGCTGTCTAGAATATTTATACAAATTTCTTTATTGGGAGAAATTGTATTTCTATTGCCAAAATATGTTTTAAATTTTTTAACTGTATTCCAGATTTTGCTGATTGGTGTATCTCGATTAAGGGTCCCACAAAATGATCTAAAACTCATCCTTTTCTTAATTTGAAGTTGCCTCTTCACAAAAGCCTTTACTTTATTACAATTTATGTAGTTTTCCAGCGTCTGATTTTCAATGTAATTCTTAATTGATTCTCTTCTTTTTAATATCAATTGCTCACATTCATCATCCCACCATGGTACACTCTTACCATTCGGCTTGTACATATGATATGGAATATTTTCTTGTGCGCTTGAATTGATTATTTCATACCATTCATTATATCTTACATCATGTAGAACATGCATTTTCTTTTCAATAGTATCTGCATATCTAGACCATTTTGCTTTTTTAAAATTACGTTTTCTACATGGCGGTGGACTTGTGGAAGTCTGGATTTGATTGTATTCACATACTGTTGGGAAATGATCACTACGTCCAGTGTCAGAATATACCCACCAATGACACTTGGTAGCAATATTTTGACTGACAATGGTTAGATCTACTGCTGATGGGTTTTGACCAGGCAATACCATTCTAGTAGGGGTTCCATCATTTATTATTACTAATTGATCTTCCTCTAAGGATTCCTTTATTATGTTTCCATTATGATCACTAATAGCACAGCCCCATAATGGATCATGAGCATTTAAATCCCCCATAATTATAACGGGTGTACCAATATTTTGAATTATATTATTCCATAATGGTTTTGTGATTTTTTTACCAGAAGGATTATAAATATTAATGACATTTAGTTTAAATTTTGTCAATCTTGTACCTATTATTTGAAGATTTTCTCCACTACCAAAGTCAGTTATTCCTATACTATTATGATCAAAGCAATTCTTAACTAAAATCATGATGCCACCATATCCATCATATCTATCATCTCTATATACATAATAATTTTTTATTTTAAAGATAAAACTATTATCTGTCCAGGTTTCATTTAAGAGAACTATGTCTGGTTTGATATCATTAATAAATATATTTAAATTATCATAATTTGCTTTAAGACTTCTGATGTTCCACTGCATAAGTGTGAAACATCCTTGTGCTTTGTTATATTGATTAACTTGAGTCATCATTTCCTATGAATGAATCAACATTTTCTGTTTTTAATTTTGTGATAAAATTAAGAACATGTTCTCTATCTGTTTTGTTTAATTTTAGTAGCCATATTCATTATAACCTGGAGAGACTGAGAGTCATCCCTTCCAGGGGTAGTTATATCCCATTCATTATTGTTATAGTTTGTGTTACTAAAAATATGTGTTTTCTCTGTATGAATTCTTCCATTAGGATTTAATAAAAATTCATTATGTTCTGAATTTCTTTTCTTTGCGCTCTGATCTGGGGCTGGTCTTTTCTTTGCTTTGACTGCAACACTATATGTATTTGTCTTAACTTGATTGGCTACATACGCTGTTCTGCGTGACTTTACGGGTATGTCTATATCTGAATTTTCCTTAGCTGGCAAGCTGGGAAAATCCAATGGGTGCACATTGAATTTATTGTTATTTTTGACCTTAGGTATCTTCTCTGTTGCCTCAAAAAAAGATATATTTTCTAGAGACATCATCTCTCTTATTTTTTTTGTCTGGTATACTCTGGACATTGCCTACTTGTACTATTGTGATTATCACTATCACAATGTACACATTTCATGATGCATTTTTGATTAAAATCGTGAATTTCAGCACAATTACTACATTTGTTATTTTTTGTTTTACATAAATTTTTTGTATGCCCATAATTCAAGCATTTGTAGCACTGAATCACTGGCATAATATAAGGCAGAACCCTATGCTCTATTCCACAAATTAAAACACCTCTTGGCAAAGATGTCCCAGTGAAGGTATAGCAAACAGTTCCAGTTGGAACTAAATTTACCACCTCACCACGATCTCCCCTTGCAGGTGTTTCCTCGCTTCCTTGACTATTACTACATGTATCATTAATAATTTTATCTGGCTTTACTTTTATTTTAAATCTCTTCACATTTATAATTTTACAGTTTTTAGTATTAGGTTCTGAGTATTTTAGCAAGACATCATCACTAAATTTTTTGTCAATAAATTGAATTATACCCTTGCATGTAACATTTTTGTTGGGTATAAATACATCATAACCTTTTTCTTTTAGCAAATTATTTTGAAGAAAGTTATTTGCTGCATTTCTGTTTTTAAATTCCACACTAATTCTATTTATCCCTTTTTGTGAGTCTTAAAGATATCATTTAGTTGTAAATCAAAGATTTCTCTTGCAATTGCTAAATAATTATAATTTCCAATATTTAACTGATCCTTCCTGGCTTCTATATATACTTCAAATGGCCCCTTATCATATATGTCATATCTATTTGGAATCTTTATCATATTTATTTTTTTTAACTCTTTAATTTCTTTCTCCACATCTTTCATTTCATTATCGTTTAATATATCTGGGGGCTTCTCGCCCCCAGACGTATCCCCCATTTTTTTTTTTTTAGTTTAACTCTTATTAAAGAAGGTAACTTACCAAAATTTTCCAAATGTCAACTGTATAATTCAAGCTTTATGAATTGAATTTGAATCAAAGGATACTTGAAAGTTTAAAACAAAAGCATGCAGTCACCTAACCTATCAAATCCAAAATAATTATAAATTTTTCTTCAAATTTGGCTCTTATTTGACTTCCTTTTTTTGTAAATACTTTCTATACTTTAAGTAAGAAACTTTAAGCTTCAGAAAACTATTATTTGGTTGGTAATTTCACAATATTCTCTCAGAGTCAACAATGTAGACTGTACTCTTCAAAGAAATTTTGACAACCCCTTGCTTTTAGTTCTTTGCTAGCATGTAGAGCCATTTTTTGAGGTTGAATAGAATAAGTTATCTGACAAATTTTAAGATTTGACAGTGACAGTGATAGTATGTAAATAATAAGTAATTATCCTTCGAAATACGCTGCTTAATTTTGTACAAATACGCTTTAAGAGCCCTGTCAGTTTTTTTAGGAACAAGCTATACATATTCTATTTGTGTACTGTAACGTTGTACAAAAAAATATTGATTAATTTGTCATATGATATTGTCCTGTAAAGGTTTTTTCAGCTTTCCTAATCTACGTTGCTAAGTTGTATCTTCGAGATAATTGTCACAGTTTGGTTAGAATTGTACTTGTGTTTTGTTTTCTCTCATTTCCGAGAAAGCTAAAATTACTATTTCATTTTAATGGTATTATTGAAAATCTAATTTCGATTGTCAGGGTCATTATAGATTATCATTATTCATCTTTGCATAAAACATGATACGTACTTGACACTTTAAGTGTTATAATCTCGATAACCGAAAGATAAAAGCAATAATCCAATTAAGGATGTCTATAGTAAAAGCATTCGTTAATGCAACGATTCATTACAATGAAAAATGGTGGGTTTGCCATTATAGAAAGAACCGTCTTAACGTTTAAATTTATTTTTAGGAACAAATTGCCTGAAACCAGTAAATCCGATCAATACTGTTACTCCTAGTAGAAACACCTAAATCATCCCTATTGATTCAAATATATCCACGGCTAAATGTCAGGTCAGAGGTCAAAACTTTTTAATTTCCTCCCTCAAAAAGCTAAAAATAAAAATATAAAGCACAATGTGTTTGTTCTCGAACGAAAAGTATCAAAATATAGGTATCAAATAATATCACCCAAACATGAACGTTAATACTGTTCTGAAGCTATTTCCTTGTGGGATCTTAATGGAATTACTATTTTTGTTGGGAATAAGCCACAATTTAAGTTTAAAATAAGTTTATTTTTGACGTTTCGATTTCCACTTCGGAAATCGTTCTCAAAATACAAAACATTAATACATTAAACTGAATATATATTCAGAATAATAAGAAAAATACAAAAAAGAGAAAGAAAATGACAAAAAACATTGGATCATATAACTAAGGACACTGCTGAAACAAGAAAAATGGAAGAACTAGCGACACAGTTAAAACAATACAAGATAGATCTTGCAGGAATTCAGGAAACTGGGGATATGGGAGAACGGCTTTTATGATGATAGGAGAAATGAGACATACAGTTATGGAATTTAAATCCATAAGTGAAAGAATATCATACATAAGAGTAAACAGCAAACCGAACAAATTGTCCATAATAAATATTTATGCACCCATAGAAAGCAGTGATGACTTGACAAAACAGCAGTCTATGAAACACTAGAAGAAAACGCCGAGAATATCCCAGGAGAAGATATATTAACCGTTATAGGAGATTTCAACGCCCAAATAGACAAAGAAAATTGCTTCAGAGAGGTTGTAGATACAAGCAACAAACATGACACAACAAACAATAATGAAGAAAAACTATGTAATTTAGCACCGGCATTAAACATGGACCTAAGCCCTTGGTAGCACGAGATATAAACACAAAGACATGCACGAAATAATATGAATGAGACCAGGAAGTCTGGAAGGAAATCAAATAGACCATGAGTTGATTAAAAAGACATACAAACGATCGATAAATGACTAAATCTGACAGAGAGGCCAACATCGATTCGGACTCCATTCTAGTGATTACAAAATATAAAATAAAAACGAAGAATGAAAGGCGAAAAGCACAGAGAGAATGGGACGTGGATAAATTGAAAGAGAAAGGAGAATAAGATTTATACAAGAAGTAAATACAGAGAATAACAAATGGAGAAACAGTGTGAAAAACAAGTAATAAACAATGTAGCAGAGAAAGAGGTTGACAAAATGCAAAATAAAAGAAGAAATAAGTAATTGGTTTGACGATGAGTGCAAATTAGCAGTGGAAGAAAAGAATAAAACAAGATTGGAATGGTTAAGAACAAGCAAAGAAGAGAAAAATACAAGGATCAAAGGCAAAAGACAAAGAAATTGTTTAAATAAAAAAATCAAAAAGTAGAAGAAATTATGAACGAGATAAAAACAGAAAATAAAAGACACAACACAAGACCATTGTACCAATACTTAAAAATAGGTAAGCGAAAACGAACGGACAGCTAATATAGCTATAGAAGCAGAAAAATGGCAGAAGTATTTTGAAGAAATATATTATACCGTTTTTAAATAAAACGAGCGGTGCAATTTATGTAAATATATTATTTATAAGTTTACAGAACGATAGTATCTTAACAACTAAACTTTTCTAATATCAGCGCTACTTATATATATATATATATATACTATATATATATATATATATATATAATGTTATTATGCACTAAAATATTCTGAAATAGTCCACCTCTACTCACTTGCATTAACGCTTTGATTTCGTACCGGTCGATACATCCGGAAGGTTCTCGAAGACAAATCACCGTAAGAAACGGATAAAGAAGAAAGAGAAACAATAACGAACACCGAACAAGATGAAGAATTGACCTATACAGAAGTGAAAGAGAAAATATTCAAACTTAAAAACGGGAAAACAGTGGGAGAAGACGGAATATGTGCAGAATTTATAAAATACTATACAGACACATTTATGAACTATGAAAATACTATACAGACACATTATGAACTAATACAGAACATATGGAGCAAATAAATAATGCCCGCAGAATGGAAGAAGGGAATTACAGTGAAAATCCCAAAACAATGAGACCATAGTAGATAAATAGAGACACAATGTAAATATGGAGTAAGACAAGGAAGTGCATTCCCAACGGTTCTATTTATTCCATCACTAGACAATATAATAAAAAAGCTGTTAAACGCAGGAAATATAAACAAGAATGCAGTACAAATAATAGGATATGCGGACGATATAACGGACGTTCCTAAATGACGAACCCTCAATCATAATAGGAGACCTAAGCGCAAGATCCCCAAACTGGAACGACAGAGCTACGAACAGAAACGGAAGACTACTAAATACATACATAGAAAATAATGACAACGTTATGGCAATGGGCCCCACAGACCCAACGCATTACCCAGGAAACGGACTTCCTACACACATAGACATTGCAAGAAACCTAGGACTACAAACAGAAATATAAACATTAAACGAAGGTACAACGGACCACAACCTCATCCTATTAGAACTAGGAACGTGGGAAGAAGAAACTACAATCAAAAGAGTTAAAAAGAAAACAAAGTGGAAAAACTTTAAAAGCTCACGAGCACTGGAATTAACATAGTTCCAGTGATAGACAACCCACGAGAAATAGAAGACAGAGTCCTAGAGTTGGAAAACATCATCCAACAAGCACTCAGAAACAGCACTACAGAAGAGGAAGTAGAAATGCACACGGGAAGATTTAAGGATATACTACAAAAAAATAAGACTTAATAAGGGAAAAGAACAGAACAAAGCAGACAGCAAGAAGGACAAGGAACCAGGCGGACAAAAATAGAGCAAATAGGTTAAACAGAGAGGTCAAAACAGCACTACAACAACATCGTAGTGAAAGCTGGAAAAACCACATAACAGACATGGAGGAACAAGGACCAAATATGCAAAATATTTGGAGGCTCCAGAGAATACTGAGAAACGACAAAAAGCCAATCCCTCCATTACATGGAGAAAACGGAATAGTCTACAGTCTACACCACAGAGGAAAAAGCGGAGGTAATCAGGAGTACTCCCGAGAGAGAGTGTACATTAAATTACCACCCAGACGAGCACATCGACTTCATAGAAGAAGTCGAAAAACAAAGAGAAAGACCCGAAAACCCGAACGAAATCATCCCTCCTACATCACCGGAGGAGTTAAACGAGCTAATTAAAAACAGCTACCCGAAAAAAGGCACCGGTCCCGATCAAATAACGAACAGAGCTCTAAAATACTTAACATCGAGAGCCATAGTATATCTAACAAATATAATCAACGCGATGCTAAGATTCAAGAAATTCCCAAACAGATGGAAAGAGGCCCATGTCATAATGTTACCAAAGCCCGGAAAAACAGCACATTCCCGCAAAACTACATGTCAATAAGCTTACTACCTACAATCAGCAAGATTGTAGAGAGAATAATACTCAACAAACTCCAAGCTGAAACAGACAGATTAGATATAATACACGAAGCCCAATTCGGCTTTAGGCCAAAACACTCCAGTGAGCTACAAGTACTCAGATTAACAGAGTACATAGCAGCTGGTTTTAATGATAAACAATTTACAGGAGCTGCCTTCCTAGATGTAAGCAAAGCTTTCGACAGAGTCTGGCATAAAGGACTGATCTACAAAATGAGAAGATACGGTTACATCAGACCAATGACAAGACTAATCTTTTCGTACTTGAGCAATCGTAGTTTCATATTCCGGATAGGACAAGTCCTATCCGAACTCGGGAACCCGGAGGCTAGAGTGCCACAGGGAGCGGTACTGTCACCTCTACTGTACACGATATACACAGAAGACATACCTACAACACCAGGTACACTACTAAGCCTCTATGCCGACGACACAGCGATAGCGGCCAAACACAGAAATGTAGACATAGCGGTAAACAACTTACAAACAGCGCTAGACGACATAGAAGAATACTTTTCAAAAAGAGGCATCAACAACCAGAAAAACAGGTAACTGTGCAAGACAATCCCGTCGAGTGGAAAAGCGAAGCAAAATCTCTTCTTCTTCTTTTGCCCTTTAATTCGTCCAATTTTGAACATAGGCTTCCCCCAGTTTCCTCCATTCGCTTCTGTTTTGTGCTTTCTGTTTCCAGTGTATTCCTCCTATCTTTCTAATGTCATCTCCCCATCTCATCTGGGGTCGTCCTCTTGCTCTCTTTCCTGTCCATGGTCTCCAATGTTGTATCGTGTTGTTCCACCTATTGTCTGTTTGTCTGGCGTTATGACCTGCGAAACTCCATTTTAGCCTGGCTATATGTTGACCTGCGTCTTTGACTTTTGTTTTGTTTCTTATCCAGATGTTTTGCTTCTTGTCTTTTAATTTTACTCCCAACATTGCTCTCTCCATGGCTCTTTGTGTCTTCACTATCTTATCCATGTTTGCTTTGGTCAGAGTCCATGTTTGGCATGCGTATGTGAGAATTGGGAGTATGCACTGGTCAAACACTCTTGTTTTTAAGTACTGTTGTATTTTCTTATTCTTTAGGACCCATTTTAATTTCCCAAATCCTGCCCAGGCTAATCTGACTCTTCTTTTTACCTCCGCTGTTTGGTTTTCCTTATTTATTTTTATTATCTGTCCCAAATATATATAATCATTAACCGCTTCTATTGTGATTCCATTTAGTATTACGTTTCTATTATCTTGTGTGTTTGTCATTGTTTTCGTTTTGGTAAGATTCATTTTTAGGCCTATTTGTTCAGATTCCTTGGCTAGTTCGGTTAGCATAGTTTGTAGTTCTTCAAAACTTGATGTTATTATTACTACATCGTCTGCATATCTTAGATGGTTTAGTTTCTTTCCATTTATGTTTATTCCCATGTTTGTCCATTCCATTGTTTTGAAAACATCTTCCAGTGCTAATGTAAATAATTTAGGAGAAATAACATCGCCCTGTCGCACTCCTCTGTTAATTGGTATAGGTTTTGTGTTTTCTTCCAATTGTACTGTCATTGTTGCTTTCTTATATATATTGTGTATTAGCATTCTGTATCTGGAATCTATTCTACAGTTGTTTATAGCTCTTTCTATTGCAAGCAAAATACCTCGGAGTAATCGTGGACAAAGGCTTAACGTTTAGCAAACATGTAGAAGCTACAGTACAAAAAGCCAACATGACAAGAGCATCAATAAGAGGCCTAGCAGGAAGAAAAAGCAAACTTAGACTGAAAACAAAACTAAGATTAATAAATAGTATAATTCTTCCTATACTAACATATGCATCTCTCGCATGGGGACAACCATTTTTATCTACCACCCTTACTCGTTGCAGTTCTCTAAACAGAACAGTATATTTGACGCTTCTCTGAGGATGTTATTGTGAGCTACTTGTATTTTCTTTTTATTTGAATTGCTTATGTGTCCCCATGTGAGAGATGCATATGTGATTATTGGAAGTATGATATTGTTTCAACGATTAATCATATCGAGTTAAATATTTTTAATTTTGTATAGTTTTGGTTATTACACTCATGCACTGAACTATTGTGATTTTTAGATCGTTATTCGATCAGCGGTTCAAGGCACTGTACACAAATATTTATAAAAAATAACATTCCATAATTATAAATTTGAAAGTTATTAAACAATATTTGTTTTTTTCTTAAATTAAGAATTTTTAGTGTTTATAATGACACTATAAACAAAAATCCCTGTCATTATGCGGCGCCTCTGCGAATCTTTCGAATTGCAGCCAAGAAAATGAATTGACAAACATAATGTGGGCAATTTAGAACTTTCAACATTTTTCTCTATAGAAATTGTACTATTTTTAGGGTTGGATTACTAATATTCTATTAATAAAACACAGTTGACGTTAAGTTATACACGATATTGTAGATAAATGTAAAGATAAATTATACACACATTGTTAGTCTAGTTTTGTTGATATAAAACGATAACAAACATATAATAATATTTTCCGTGAATAGGCTTGTGATTGGAGTAAGATATTAAAGTAGAACTTAAGTATATTTGCAGATCATAATAGTAAAACGATAAAAAAGAGTCGATAAAATTTCCATGGAAAAGGAATATTTAACTCATTATCTTTCCTAGATGTTTTAATGTAAAAGAAGAATACAGATTATGAGACTCATGTGTATAGAAGACCAACACACACCAACAGATATCTAAATTACAAATCAAAACCCAACATCGATATTAAAAAAGTAATCATAAAATTATCATAATATGATAGAGCAATAATTATTTGTTGTAACAAAAATTCTTTCTTAGAGGAGAAACTGTTATTAAAAAATGATTCACAGGCCCGCATTTTTATTTTCCTGAAAAAGTGTTTTAAGTTGAGTAAGTGTCCTATAGTAAATGGGATGTGCTGATCACGAATCTGTACTTAGTTTTTTTTCCAGCACGCCAGGTTTTC
The DNA here is from genome assembly GCA_918026665.1 of Diabrotica balteata. Classification (NCBI taxonomy): domain Eukaryota; kingdom Metazoa; phylum Arthropoda; class Insecta; order Coleoptera; family Chrysomelidae; genus Diabrotica; species Diabrotica balteata. Next base: position 125,646,592 of record OU898280.1, on the reverse strand, counting down.
AAAAAAAGTGTATTTGAAACTTTTTATAGAAACTGTCAAAAATACTGAGAAAATATTTATTGAAACCTTATTTAATATAAAATTACACTGCAAAATTGAGTTGTTATTAAAAAAAAAGAATTCAATATAACCTACGTTAGACAATATTTGTTTTTTTTTTTAATAAAACTGTTTTCTTTTTCCAATCTTTTTGGAATTGGAATTTGAAATCTGCATTTTGTGGTCTTCTTTTTATGGATTTTTGTGATTGATTCTCTTTAAGGTCCAGCAGTAATCAGCCATCATTCTTATATTCCATCTTTCTGGGTATCGTCTCTTCATCTCATTTATATCTTGAAAGAACCTTTCTTCCAGCTCCTCGCTGACAGCTCTAAGATTCTCGGGAAATAGTCAACGTGGGAATCCAAAAAATGAAGTTTGACGCTCATATTGCATCCCAGTTTTTTTTATAATGTTCGACCATGTTAGCTACAGTTTCTTTATAGTTTGGAGACTTGTTGTTTCCAAGGAAACCGTCTATGAATTCTACGAAAGAACTTTGTACTTCAGATTCATCCTGGGTCATTGTATTCTGGAACAATCTGTCCGATTTTAAGGTTCGAATTTGAGGGCCTAAAAATTCCTTCTTTCAGTTTAGCTTCAGGAAAGTTCAGGAAATTTGTCGCACAGATATTTAAAGCAGTCATATTGTTTATCTAAAGCTTTGACAAACTGCTTTATCAATTCGTGAAGAGGAGGCAAAAGAACAAATTTTGGGTCAACTAGTGTATCACGTGGCACATTTTTTTTGTCCCGGTACTAGTCTTTCTCTGAGTGGCCACTCTTTCTTAACGTAATGTAAATTTCGTGCTCGAGTGTCCCACTCGCATAAAAAACATGAATACTTTGTGAATCACAATGCAAATCACCATACAAAAGCATGGATATTATTTTGAGATCTTCATAGAGTTGCCAACAATATTCGCTATATTTTATTTTATTTAGCAACAGCTCAAGATTCTCATATGTTTCTTTGAGATGCACGGAGTGAGCAACAGGCATTGAGGCACAAGTATTACTATTGTGCAACAAAACACTCTTCAGACTCCTCTTAGAAGAATCATTAAATAACCGCCCTGATGTGGAATCGTACTCTTGAGAAAATGTGGTACCTTGAGCCAATAGATTTTTATCTTTCAGTCGTGATCCTATGATTTGTGCAGCATCCTTCGATAAGCCCAAGTCTCTCACTAAGTCATTTAGTTCAGCTTGGATAAACTTTTGAGATTGGTCTATATCAGTATTGAATTCATCTTCATCAGTTTTTTCGTCTGCACTTTCATCTGATGATTGCTGTTGGATGGTGTGAAAAAAAGTTGGAGGAATAGGGATTCCTGGTTCATGAGAACCACATTCCTGGTTCATGGTCGTTTAGCAGAAGGTAAAACAGAATACTGAATTTTGTGTTAATTTTTTGAATTGAAACCCTTCATATTGCAGGAGCAAAAGTAGCAGTCGTCTCCATGGGTTTTTGGTTTCCTCCATACCATAGGAATCCCGAAGGGTAAAGAGTTACGTGTACCATTTGTCCATTTTCTCAGTAGTTCGACACACTCAAAGCACACTTTGTCTTGTCACAAAGTCCAAGGTTTGTCCTGATCACCAAACTTTACAAGCACCAATAACGTACTTGTTTGCTTAGTATATAATATCTCACAAGGTTTTTTCAATTTTGTGAAAATTTTGACGTTGATGGGCAGTGTTGCCATTGAAATGAAATTAACATAATGTATTAAAATATTTTCTATCGATCTATCAAGTATTTTAAAGAACCCCGTCTATCTTGCGCCGCTCTTATCCAGTTTTTATTGAGTTTTCTTAAATTGTCAGTCCATCTTGTAGGTGGTCGACCGACGCTTCTCTTGTCTTCCCTTGGCCTCCATTCCAATAACCTCTTTGTCCATCGCCCATCTGTCATTCTGGCTATGTGTCCTGCCCATCTCCATTTTAGTCTGGCTATCTTTTTCTCTGCGTGACTCTCAGTTTGGTAGCTGCTGCTTTTGTTAAGGTAAGTGTTTCTGCTCCGTACGTCAAGACTGGGAGGACGCACTGATCAAATACCTTTCTCTTTAGGCATGTGGGCAGCTCACTTTTAAAAGTTTCTCTCAGTTTTCCAAATGCTGCCCACCCAAGGCCGACTCTTCTCTTCAGTTCATGAGTCTGGGTATCTCTGCCAATCATAATTTCATGTCCCAGGTATTTATATCTATCTACGAGTTCTATTTCTTTCCTACCAATACTGATGTTCTGGTTGGGCACCAAATTGGTCATGATCTTTGTTTTCGAGATATTTATATTTAAACCTACATTTTCTGTAGCCACAACGAGTTCCTGTACCATCTCTCTTGCCATACCTAGATCTTCAGCTATTATCTAGTGCTATATTAGTGATATATCACAAGGCTTTTTTTAATATTGTGAAAAATTTGCACGTGATGGGCTTAAACCGAATTCATATTCAGAATCAGCGTACCCGTGTAGCTAAGAATCATGTCGGCCTGTGTTATCCGTTGTATTAAAATTTATTTTATCTTATTAAGATCGCTTTTTAAAAGTAAATCGAAACTTACAAAAATCCCACATAAATTTCAAATAAGTAATTTCAAAGCTGCACATTTTTTAAATAGGTTAAAATGCAATCAAAAAAAGAAATTTTCACTCTTGATTATCAAAATTACTACATAATAAAATTATACGCTAATGTAAACATCCAATATATGAGTGTAAAACATTTTGAAAGCAATATTATAAAATGAGTTAATCACCTCCTTGCATGAAAGAAATAAATCAACAAACGATAATGTGAAGAAGTTAATAGTTAATACTTTTATGATTATCAAACAATGTAAGATAACAGCAACATGTTTAACGACTTAACAATGAAGTATACAAAAATAATACAGTAGTCTTCAATTAGTTGGTTCTCAGCATTAAAATTCTGTTCAGAAAATTAGATGCGTTTCGGAAAGCACGCAACATTCTGCCACCTATAATTAATTTGGAGACAGGTGCAAAGATTTAAAATTCAATCGATTTTTAAAAGGAAATCAGTAAAAAAACATAAAAAGTGTGTATTTTAGCAGCTGTCGATTTATTCGCCAATTCCTCTTATATACCCCTCGATAGTTGTGCTCGAAATTTGCAGGTATAATGTTGACTTTTTATGCAAAACCGACTGTAGACTGCTTATTTCAAAAAGAATCAAATAACCAAGTTGTTTTTACGTTCCTGTCACATTTTTTTAACTCGTTAACTCAATACAGGTATGGATAAAATTATCTGACTATAGGGCATTAGGACAACGCAACGGACTGAGAAAACATATATAGATATAGACTGTATGTCAGAGAGTATAACATGTAACCACATGACCCGTAAGCATGGGAAATCTTGTCTGTACATTGTTGCCGAAAAAAAGTTTATTTTTTTGATGGTATGGGGAAATATTTCAACGATGTGATTACAAGATTTAAAAGCAGTTTCATATCTTAAGATTCAATCAACAGTTTCTTTAATTTTAATTAATAAAAAATAGCAATAAATTCTTAACAGCAAACCACGTTCAGCCAAGCAGTAGCCCTATCTATTGTATAATTGCCTTCGGGTGTTCGACAATATTTCGTGTGTTATGCTTTGAAAGGCCTGAATAATTTTTTGACGTAATTCGTCTAAATTTCCGTCACGTGCATACTAATGTCGGTAAATTTGTTGCTTCACATAAACCCATACGAAAAAGTTTAAAGGTGCAAGATCAGGAGGTGGCATTTTTATGGTACCTTTTGTACTAAAGACTCTATCTGGAAACGTAATGTTTCAAAAATCTAACACCTCCCAAGCATTGTGAGCTTGACATCCATCTTGCTGCAACCAAATTTCATCCATATAATAGGTAATGCTTGAACTGCTGAAATTATGTGATTTCTTAGGAGAGCAGGTATTTACGACGACACAAAGTGCCCACAATGAAAAAAAGGGCCAATTACGTTGTCACACCTTCTGATAGCAGTTCTGATACCGTTCTAATAGCAGAAAAAATGGAAGACTTACAAAATATACTAGACAGAGTTAATAATGCAAGTGAAGCAATGGGACTGATAATAAATCTTCAAAAAAACTAAAGTAATAGTGATTAGGAAAACCGATGAAAATTGACCTAAATAACACTCAATTAGAACAAGTTCACAAATTCAAATACTTAGGGGTAGTACTAATTGATAAGTGGGATCCAAATATAGAAATAAAAATACGAGTAGAACAGGCTAGGAAGGTGAACAATAAAAGGAAGAAAATTATTTATAATCGAAAACTACGCTTAAACATCCGAATTAGAGATATTCAATGCTATGTTTGGTCTGTCCTTCGGTATGGAGTTGGTCTGGACATTAAAATTAAATGCCATGAGACGGATGGTCTTGAAATGCGGTTTTATCGCAGAATGCTCAGAATATCATGGAGACAACACATTACGAATCGAACAGTATTAACAACATAAATAGAGAGTTTATAACAACGATTACGAAAACAAAGACCTCATACCTAGGACACATACTGAGAAATGAAAAAAACAATCTGCTACGATTAATAAATGAATAGAAGATAGAGAGCTGAAGGGGAATAGACAGAAGATTCACGTCATGGCTTTGCAATATCATAACTTGGACGGGCATGAACGTTCAACGATTACTAAGAGTGGCGCAGAATAGAGAACATTTTGATGTAGTGATCGCTAACCTCCACCAATGGAGTGCACCAGAAGAAGAAGAGGCATGGTGGTTTTGCAATTGTTTACGTGACTCCTGGCCACGGTGTGATAGCTCGTCAAAAAAATGTTCCACGAATTTTATGGAATAGTCTGTGTGATAAAACATATCTTCAAAATACATCTCTGAATTATGTATAACTTCTGTCACATTGATTTGGATCAAATTTTATATTCCTTTTTCTATTCTTGAAAAATATTGCAAACTGCATATAAGTTTGTGTGAATAAGAAAGATTCTACCTAAAATGAATTATAATTCAACATCCTGTACATATCGTTTTAGAAAAATCAACTGCCTTTAGAAGCGCCGATGGACTCAGTATTTTACGGTCGGATGCCTCATTATAAAAAGAGATTCACGGCGTTATTGCTCCATGAAAACAATAGAAAATTATGGGAACTTCCAACCCCTTCACCAGGTCAAGTTCCCTTTGATTACTACTCTGGATTCTGTTTGTTCTTTTGTCTTTTGTTCTGACACCGATTTAGAACAGAAATAAAGCTGAAAGAAATCTTTGTATGTGAAAATATTTAAGACGGCTAGCTGTGTCGTACGAATGAATTTATAGTAGGCCAATTAAGTTAGCTTTTTACTCGACACAATGTGGCAGGTTTGACAGTTAAAATGTGTAATATGAGATATTACAAAATGACTCTCATCTAGGGATTCATCAATTTTTTAATGGAACTATTTTTAAATCAAAACGTCAAACTCATTATTTTACTCATAACTTAAAAACTTGTCTATCTAGAGATTTGATGTCAACAGAAAACTTTTTAAGAAAAAAAAATAGACAAAATGAGATATTCTAAATTAAAATCGGTTGATAAACAAAAAAGTTATTAAAAAATGAACAACAAATTCGCTGTTTTTGAATATGGTTAATTCCTTTTTTATTGTTTATTAAAATTTGTTTAAAGGTACCCGAACTTGGGCAGTCTTATCATGTTTGAATTATGTGCAAAAAATGGGACAGATCGGTTAAATAGTTTTCGCGAAATTTAATTTGTTTATAAGATTTGAATGATTGAAAGGATTGAAAATAGATTAATTTATAAGGCTGGTCTAGATAATTTAACTGAGTGGATCTCAATAATATGGGGCTTATTTTTTTCGTTAAGACGTTTCTACTAAAAATATAAATATCATTTTTAAATATAATTTCTAAACAAAATTTAAAACCCACAGTATGGTGGAGGTATGTAGATGATGTATTCTCAATATGGCCTCATGGATCAGAGTTGTTGGACACATTCCTAAATGATATAAACGATAAAGAAGAGACAATAACATTTACCATGGAAAAGGAATATAATAACACGCTACCTTTCCTGGATATTTTAATCTCTAAGAACGATACTGGATATGAGACTCAGGTGTATAGAAAACCAACACACACCAATAGATATTTAAATTTCAAATCAAATCACAATATTAATATTAAAAAAGGAATCATTCATTCCTTATACGATAGAGCCAAAATTACTTGTTCTACCGAAAATTCGTTCTTGGAGGAGAAACATTTGTTAACATCTGTTTTATTAAAAAATGATTATCCTTTATCGATTATAAATAAGGAATTTTCAACAATCGATCGAATAGAACAGAACAAGTTAGAACGAGATCCTACAGCATACACAAGGAATAATACGAGGAAAATAACAATACGGTACATAAAAGGATTATCAGAAAAACTTAGGGGATAGGAAATAAATTCAACATTTCAACAACATTCAAAACAACAAACACGTTGAGATCTATTTTGTCCAAAACCAAACCTAACAATGAACAAGAAAGGACAAAGAATTGCATCTATAAAATACCTTGTGAATGCGATCAGTTTTATTTAGGTGAAACGTCAAGGCCATTAAATGTTAGAATAAGTGAACATCAACCTTATATTAAAAATAGAGAATTTGATAGATCTCAAATATGTAAACACATCATGGGATAATGAACATAGGGTTCAATGGAATAATTCAAATGTAGTCCTAAAAGAAACGAATGGTAAAAAAAGAAAAATTAAAGAAGCGGCTCTAATTATGCTAAATGAGACCAATTGTGTCGGAAATTCCTCGGCAGAATGTAGTAGGATCTGGTTACCCATATTGAAAGAGGAAGTTATTAATAAGAAAATACCAGTATTAGTAAGTCAGTAACATATAGAGGATACATCATTTATGTTTTTTTAAATAACAAACATAAAATCAGAACTTGGTCTTTATTGAAGGCAAACTAAATGCAAGACCAAATACTTACCATGACGGGATAGTATTATGAGGCTTCTTCCTGGTTTTTCCTTCATAATTTACTATGGAATCACTAACAAGAGATTTTTACTGTCATCATGGCATGTGTTTGTCTTTTTAAAGACGAATTACATGCTATGATTATTTTCTGACAGATATTCTCAAGTTAAAGTTGATTTCATGTAATCGAATGAACTATCTTATAAGTAAAGTCGTCCCAGGAACGCAACTCAACAATATTGACAATATCATTTTAAAGTCGTCTACTTTAAAATGCATAATGTATGTCTGAATTATCAATATAAATGAGTCAGATAAAATTAAATTAGAAGAATTTTTTACTAAGTAACAAAAAAACAAAATTTGTTTAATTTACTGTATGTATTTTGAGAACGATTTCCGAAGTGGAAATTGAAACGTTAATAAATGTATTTTAACCTTTAATTGTGGATTATTCCCAGTTAAATAGTAATTAATTTAAAATGCCACAAGAAAATAGCTTTAGAACAATATTTAGAAAGGTGTTTAATAAAAACAGAAATTCTAAAGAAATTAAGATTCTATCACTCTTAGGAGCCGAGATAGCCTTTTTTTAAATCACTGTTAGCTTAATTAACAACATTAAGTGCTGAAATTAACCATTCTATTATAAGAGAAGTCAAACATTTTAACAACAAATCCAGCAAATAAAATTATTGAATTGTTTTTAAACAGGAGTGTTATAAACAAAGTACTACAAAGACGCGGCCAAAAAGACCCTGGGTCTACAAAAAAAGCTCAAATCAACTGAAGGACAGTGGTTCGATGAAGAGTTTCGTAACATAACAGAGAGGAAAAACAATCCATATCAACGACATAGAACACGAAAGGCAGAGGAGGGATATAAAATGCTAAGGAGGGAAGAGAAGAAAATACATCGCAGAAAGAAAAGACAACACATAGAAAAAGAACTCCAAGAAATGGAAGAACTAAATAAACCATCAGAAAGCAGAAAATTCTACCACAAACTTAAACAAAGCAGAAAAGAATTTAAAACAAGAACAATGATGTGCAGAGACAAAGGAGATCTCAAAAGGAGAACTCAACAGAGTGAAATACTACAAATATAGACAGAATTTTTCAAAGAAAAATTTGAAAAAAACGAAGATTCACTATATGATGGAATTATACTGGATCAAACGGATACCAGAGAAACAACCCCCCTCCCCTTCAATAGCTGAAATGCAAGAAGCAGTTACCAGACTGAAAAACAAGTCACCTGGATTAGACAACATTAGCGCAGAATTAATAAAGGAAGGCGGAGACTCCCTATTACATGCGATACACAAACTAATAGTGAACATATGGAATAATAAACAACTGCCACAAGACTGGAATACCGGAATAATTATCCCACTATATAAAAAAGGAGATCAGTTTCAATGTAAAAACTACCGAGCAATAACGCTACTAACTATGGCATATAAAATACTGTCAATATTGTGTATGACCGAATGAGACCATATGCGAAACAAATAGTTGGGTGATATTAATGTGGTTTCTGCAGGCAGAAGTCTACAATAGGTCAGATCTCCGTCTTGAGGCAAATCTTGGAAAAGACTAATGAATTTAATATAGATACACATCATCTTTTCATTAATTTTAAGAGTGTCTATGATAGCATCCATCGAAAATTTCTGATCCATGTACTGAAAGAGTTTAATATTCCAACTCAACTCATTGATATAGTAAAAGGGACACTTAAAGTACAAAGCAAAATTCCCTATCCTGTAATCTATTCAACATCACATTAGAAAAAATAATTAGAGAGTCAAAAGTCAACATCAGAAGAACAATAATAACAAAAGTGTACAAATATTGGCATTTGCAGATGATGTTAATATCATAGCTAGAAGCGAAAGAGAGATGATAGAAGCATTTAATGCGATAGAAAGAGCGGCACAAAACAGTGACCTAAACATTAATGAAATAAAAACCAAATACATGAAGGCCAGCAAATCGACAGGCCAAAGAAACCTACAGAATCTGTCAATAGGAGACTATAGCATTGAAAGCGTGAAAAATTTTACATATCTAGGTTCACTACTTACCGCAGATAACAATATCAGTGAAGAAGTTAAAAAAAGAATACATATCGCTAAAACATATAATGGATTAATTAAACATCTACGATCTAACACATCACAAGAGAAACCAAATGCAAAATATACAAAACCCTGATAAAACCAGCCCTTGTATATGGATCAGAGACATAGACACTGTAGATGGTTCGATGTTGGAGACTGAAACACCAAAACATATAATGAGGCAAACACCAGTAGGGAGAAGGTCAAAGGGAAGACCCAAACTTAGATACATGGAACAAGTGGAACAAGATCTAAAAACACTTAAGATTACCAACTGGAAAAACAAAGCAAGGAACAGAACAGAATGGCGGAAAATCCTAGAACAAGCCAGGACCCAGAAAGGGTTGAACTACTCATGATGATGATACCACTAAAATAATAACATTTGTCATATTTTCATTGCAAAATTATCCAAAACAAAGTAATTAATATCGATGGGATGTACAAATCTTTTCTTGGTCGCCTTTTTATTGTTACTTATTTATTTGTTTATTTAAAATATAATTATACTGAACAAGTATTATTTATAAACATTATTAAATTGTTATTTATTATAAAAAATCTCTCCATATACTATTATTAAATTTGAACAAATTAGTTTTTTAGTATTAATAAAAATCGCATATATTATATTATAAGAAATTATAACTTTTTAAGTATTGAATTTGACTCGCTTATTGCATAGAACAGTTTGGTCAAATTCGAAGTATTTCAATTTTTTTATTTCTAACCCTATTTTGATGATTTGTTTAGCACACTGTATAAATTTATAAATTTTAATTTGGTACCTATAGTCAGTTTTTTGATAAAATTTTATATTTGACTTATTGTACGGGGTTAATTAAAACATGGTTTTATTATCCTAACTTTGAAACATCCTGTGGAATAATTCCGTTCGAGAATTTTCGTAAAACTTTATTTTTCGGTTGCAACCATGTCTCCTAAGCATTGATTTTTGTTTCATGTCAAAAAATGCCTTGGTTCATTTTTTAGAGCCAAATGAATTTGCCACCCACAATTTATGACTTTTTTAATTATGATTATTTTTGAGTTATTTTGTAATACGACGAGGTGGCTTTGGTAACTGTTATTATTATATCATATTGATACTTACATTTTGTTTACCTATGATTGATCATGGTTCTTAGTGTCGCAGATTGTGCGAAAGCCGTTGCTCTGTTTGAAGATGGACGAAATTATGAATATGTGGCTAGAGTATCATTACACACTCATCGTTCTACCATCCAAAATGTAGTGGAACGTTTTATACGAACTGGAACATACAAACGTAAAGCGGGAAGTGGCAGGAAGCGCTAAACTACCGCTTTAGATGATCGTTTTATAGGAGTCAACGCTTTGCAGGATCGTCATTTAACAGCGGTGCAAACAAGAAATTAGCTTCAAGAGGTTCAACTGGGCCCAAATTTTTTCCACATCACAGAGTGGCTAGACTTTAATTTTCCAGGGAACATTTAAATTGGAATTTAGGACAATGAAGTAATGTTCTTTTTACGAATGAGTCTAGATACTGTCTTCACTAATCAGATGGGAGAGAACGAGTATGGAGTCGAACTGGAGAGAGATTTGCAGAGTGCGTTTTCAGTCCCCGCGTAAGCCATGGAGGGGGTTTGATGATGGTATGGGCAGGAATATCCCAAGAGGCGCACACTGAGACTGAATTGGTATTTATTGAGGGTTCGTTGACTGCACACCGGTATATTGAGGAAATTTTAACGAATCACGTAGTACCCTTTTCTCAATATATCGGCGATGATTTTCTATTAATGCAAGATAATGCGTGACCACCAATCTGCAATGTGTGTCACGCAATATTTAGAGAAGTTGGTATTAATAAAATGAACTGGCCAGCGTGTTCGCCAGATCTGAACCCAATAGAGCATGTTTGAGACATGCTTGGTAGAAATATTAGAGGTCGCGAAGTCGCACCAGCCTCAATTAACGAACTTCGCTTGGCTCTAGAAAAGGAATGACAAACCATCCAGCAAGATGATATTAGCAACCTCATAGACAGCATGAGCCGACGTATACAGGCAGCTATAGAGGCTAGAAGAGGCAATACAAAGTATTATGTTATTTTTTAGTAGTTTTTCTTTATTATTTGCGTACTTAGAGTAAGTTACATTTAAGTTGTTTTTTTTTTGTTTTGTTATTGTTATGATTGTTCATTAAAACCAAGATCATGTAGTTGCTTTTAATCATTATTTAAATGCAGTGCTTATGGGATGTCGATATGGCATTCCTTCGATATCAATCACCAAAGCCTCCACCGTCGTATTACAAATTAATACAAAAGATAATAGTAATAATAAGAAAAGTCTTATATTGTGGGTGGCAAAGTCATTTCGCTCTTAAAAATGAACCAATCCTAATTTTACATGAAAAAAAAACATAATACTTAGAAGACATGGTTGCAACAGAAAAACAAGGTTTTACGAAATTCCGCTAACGGAATTATTCCACGGGATGTTTCAAAGTTAGGGTAAAACAATTTCAATGAAAATTATTTTTTGCATTTTTGAAGACCAAAAGTTGATGTATGTGATGATAGTGAAAGACTTGGAATAAGGCTGAAAGATCTGCACCTAAATGATAATGCAGAATTATTGGTGCACAAACGACATGCAAAAAGTTTTATACTTAAATTCAAACTGTAATAAAACTGTGTGCTGAAAGAGATGATGTTTGTGGTATAACTTTAGACTTTATGCAAAACTTACCCTTGCCCAACATACTGTACAGTAATTTTTTTATTATTATCAGATCTGGGTACATGCCCTTGAAATCCATAATTAAAAAAAAAACATTGGTAATTTCTACATGTATCATGAAGGGCAGCCTTAACGCATGTCTTAACTAGGTATGTAGTTTCCTTTTAGATTAAATTTTAAACAACATTTATTAAGAAATATTTATTAAGAAATAACTCAACTGAATATATTTTTTGATATGTGTTCTGGTCAGAACATTATTTCCTTATTTGCCAACACTCTCTGTTTTTACCCTCTCATCATGATTTCGGGACAGTTGAGAGACTAATAAGGAGATCTGATTGTGTTGGCTTGCCTGACGAATATGAGAATATGATTTTAAGTTTCAGAAAATAAAATCCGTTCACTATAACCTCTATAAGACACAACTATATTCTTGACTTCAATAACTGGTGGCCCAATTTTTATAAATGATTTGTAAGTCTCTTGAAAAAAAGTCACGGTATTCCAATTTAGACAGTTCACATATTATAGAGAAGTACCAGGCTATGTTATCACAACCAAGTATACAGAAGGCCTTAATTCCCATACATTTAACTTGGTAAAGCCAAATGTTAACCCTCAATTTCCTATTAACAAAGCATATACAGAACCTGTTCCAATAAATGAAGAGAAGATAGCAGACACTCAGAAAATTCTCCAATATATATGTCTGGAGAGGATTTATGTTTCTATTACCATATTACCTCTTTGAAAGTCGTTAAGAAAAACGAGGATAACTTTATTTGATTCTCAGTCTCATCGATAATAAATATTTCCAAACACAACATAATAATATATAAGTATGTAGTTTCAGAATTGCTTTTGTAATTGAGTGAAACAACAGTACATGTAAATATTACATTTTTTTGCAAATATCCTTTTTCTGGACATTGTAATGATAAATTTTATTTCGATATTTAATAAAGAAGCACAAATGCCACAAATTCTAAATGTATGAAAATATCAAAATTTAGTTTTTTGTTTAAATGGCAAGTAAATGGAAGAAAGGTGAAAAGGTACCAGTCTGCAGACAAATGTTTTTAAACACATTAGCGTTGGGTTTCACAGTACAGTCTTGGGTACAAAAAAGTGAATACAGCATGCATTCTTATAAAGCTAACAAAAACTCAAAGAGGCCAACACCTAGAAACCAGAAATGGTCTATTTAAATCAACTTCTCAATGACATTCCTAAGTTACCATAACACTATAATAGATCTAACACAACTAAACTATTCCTGGAGCCATTAATAAAAAACAAAAGTGAACTTTATGAAATATATACAAAAAAGTGTGTTGAAGAAAACAAAATTGCTGTCATGGCAAGTCCGGCACAAAATTCTCAAACAAAAAAACATTTCCATATGTTTGTTGATAAAATTTACGCCAACGAAAACGCTTGCCTTACACTTACAATGTACTTTTTCGACCAGGTGTGTGTACCAAAACAGAAATGTAGTAATTGCAAACGCACTTTTAAAATTTGCCGTGGATAACAATTTGGAAATAATTCAAGTTTTTGGAACACAGATGGAGTGTGACTCCGTTCACAGTTTAATCAAGAGAAGGCTAAAAAAAACAGAGACATATATTTGCCAAGTGATTATGTGAAAATTACCAAAGAAGCTTGTCAGAAACCATTTCCATATAAAGTGAAAGAAGTAGACCACACATTTTTTAAGAATTATGCAGATAACAGATTTTTGAGGTATACTTCAATTCGACCTGGTTGAAAAAGCAATGACCCCCCAATGACTGTAACAGATTTAAGGGCTATAGTTTACAATTTCTAGAATTCTGGTAAGATTGAGATTCTGATAAGCTACATTTTGATGATGACTGGAAAGACTTGCCAATTAGACCAAATAAAGTAAATTATGATGATGGATACGAAAATTTACACATACA